>CM032230.1:68015000-68480000 GCA_019009955.1 Riptortus pedestris | reverse complement strand
GTGAAGAAAGTGAAACATTTTGCAATAGAGTGAAGAAAGTAATCACTGTAATCACTTGTGAAGAAAGTGAATTGCCTTCTTAATTAGTAAAAAGTATAAATTAAAAAATAATTTGAAGTTGGAAATTAAATGCTTTTAAATGTTTCTTAATATTATAAGAATTTATTTTAACAAAATAAATTGAAATGTGAATGAATTATTGGTGGAAATAATCAATATATTTTAAAATTTAAATATAATAATAATTACCTTCCTTGTTTATAACCTGCACTTGTTTATAACTGCACTACTTCACAATCATCACTAGTTGTTTTATAACTATGCTTATAACCTTTCACAGCCATGCTTATAACCTACCAACAACCTACCATAATCTTCACAACATCCTAATTTTGTTCATATTCTGGATAGATCTGATCATGTATTACACGATTACAGAAAAAAATTAATATTACACTCGTGACGAAAGTAGAATTTACAACTCTCGTGAAATTGTGAAATGAAACGTTTCACTCGAGTTGTAAAATGATCTACTTTCGTCACTTGTATAATAAATAACTATTGTAGCAAGAAATTCGAAATTATTACTTCCGCTCGGTTACAACCTCGTACTTCTTGAGTATCAGTAGATTCCGAAATCGAAATGTGATATAAAATATAAAAATATCTTTTGTACTAATGCAATTGTTAAATGGGAACCTTGATCTATTTCAATTTATCAACTACGGGTCATGCAATTGTTATTCCATTTTTCGCAAGTATGTAAAGCAGGAGGATACAGAAAGAATGTTATCGGTATGTGATGATACTGAAGTCATTGTGCAATGCATAGTTAAATTAATCTAATCTTTACATTTTTACGTAAAACAATTTTTTATTTCGACCGCTCAACTGCAGTTAACGACTAATATTACATCTATGTTCCGAATGTTTTTATTTTCTTGCAATATACCGCATCTACTATTGCCATTAGCGGTAGATGGGTCTATATTTCTTGGAACAAACTGCTTTCAGTTAAAAATGCAAAAAGCCTTTTTATGTCTTCTTCATCGTCACCCAGGAGTTCTCTTAAGTTAGGGTTGATGTTCACAGCTCTTCTTGGAAGATCGTATTTTTTACAATTAAGGGGAAAATGTGAGACAGTAAGATGGACATTACAACAATCGCAGGGGCAAGAACAACCTCCTCTTTTCGAATTTTTCTACTTGCAGTATTCCAACGCTCAGTAATTTCTTTGATTTGTCGCAGTTTATTGTCATGTTTTTTCGACCATTCTGACTTACTCTTTGAAATATGAGGTTTTGAAACTCTTGTTTCCAATCATCTGGGAAGTGTTTCCTTATACCTCTGAGGTATTACAATAGAATCCCTGAACAGAATTGGATCACATTTGTACTATTAATGCATTAATAATGCAACCATTAATGGACCCAAGAGCGATTTTAGCAGATTTCCCTAAAGGGAATCAGGTATTGGAGCTTGAACTCATTGCGCGATTTTTGAATCATTTTCACAAATGTCCATCGAATCTTCCTAGGAGATGACGAACATGAAGTCAGTTAAAATGATATTTATTTATATATAGCTTTTAGCTATTATATCACTAAATGTGTAATGTCCAGATTATATCTGTCACCCCAGTGAATATGTGGTTAAGTCGAAATTCCTTACTTTTCAGGGGACGACTTTTAAAGTTTGAACATTTATGTAAAATCGGCTGTTTGTGGTATATCATTGAAATTTTGTCAATCCTACCGAAATGTTGGTAACTTGTTTCTTCTTTTACACCAATTTGATATGTCTTATCAGTAATGAGATAATAAAGTTAACTAGTTGTTCACCGACCGTTGAAAACAGACTTGACCAATCATTCACACAAAAAAATACAGTATTATCATCCCAAAAGAGTTTTTATTTCATGGTTTTTATCGTAATTTTTAGTTTATGAGGTCGAGGCATAATAACTATAAGAAAAATAATTCAACTTGATGGAATATTCTCAAAACGCTTTTACTTTTAACAATACAGCGTGAGAGTATTTTTTTTTTAAACACAAAAGTAATAATAACTTCACAAAACACTACAATATTAATTACAACTGCTTAATTAAATAATAATACACCAATGTGGATGGGTTACAATATTTGATGATTTTTGAATGAAAACACACAAAAAAAAGAGTAAAGTAGTTGTACTTGAACTTATACAATTGAAAAAGTAACTACAAAATGTTTTCAAAAGTAATACATATTACAGTAAAAAGTACAAATAAGGTAGTAACAAATTATTATCTACGAGAAGATCTAATTACATAATATTTAAGTGATAATTATTTCCATAAAAACATTTAAGACAAAAAAAAAATGAAAAATAGAAAGTAGAACCAAATTAGGCGGGCCAGAAATTATAATTTCAGAAAATATCAAAATATAATATCATTTTAATTTGGGGCTTGTTCGTCTGGATCCCATTTATCAAGATCGGGGTCTGCAGGAGGTCCTTCTTTGGTTTTTAAATTTTTATAGAAATCATGGAAAACTTCTTCAACCAAAGGTAATAGAGTTAATAAGTCTTTCTTTTTTTCAGCCGAAATTGGAAGTTGGCTGTGAGAGATATTTTGTAAAGAAACAGTACTTACGTCCTCTTCGTGTAAAATTAATTTTTAAAAAATCATCTGATTCATTTAGTGAATGTTTAAAATAAATGTTTCCCCCTTCCCTTCCATATTGGAGCCACTTTGGAAACACGATCGACATACTGAAACTTTCTCTTTACTAACAATTACCTCATAAGAACAACTACAAGACCTATTTCTTTGGGGATCAGCTCTCAATGATTGAGTTTTCTTATTTTTAATTGTTATTAAAGCGCCTATATAGCTAGCCCTCTTGTTTCTACTTCCTAAATTCCAATAATTTTGAAAACAAACCTCCCTATCTTAAAGTTTTATTCTCTCCCCACATTTCATTCTACATGGTTTCAAAGGTAATAATTTTTTTTCAGAAATAGTTTTTCTTTTTTCTGTTACATAAGATTTTCTTAGTTTTTTACATTGGGCATGCTGGATTCTAGACAGCCTTTTTTCCTCGTTTCTGCGAGAGCTGTTTCCCCAGGCGAAGTCAAACATCCATTCTCTGTGGAGCTGGAGTCTCCGGATAGCATTGGGACGTAACGCGGATCAGCTTCACTATCGTCAGATAAAAGGAGGTCCTCGACCAAACTTGACAAGTTTTGTGTTGATGTGCCAGGTCTTTCGTCATCTAAATTCATAAAATACATTAGTTTAATTTAAAAAATCACTAAAATGATAGACAAACAGTGAAAGAGTACCTTTCAAATTATTTTGAGTACGTGAACTTGAAACAACAGGCTCGGCGCTTGCTGTCGCTTCTTCCGTTATTGAGGGTTCTACGCCGAAAAAAGATTATTCATGAATGTTCTTACGTATGTATAAAATTTAAATTAAAATAATTTAGGGAAAATAATATAAAATAAGTAATAAAATATTATAATAGAAATATAAAATAGGTATCTACCTTGATTTTGATTATTCTGCGAAGTTTCCACATTTTCTTCCATCCTTTTATTCGAGAAAACTCTCTTTTTTAAATGTTTTGAAAGTAAAACAAAACGGAGCGTCTGAACTTCCAAATTAGTAGAGAACGCGGTTTTTTCTTTTTTTGTACACAATAAAAAAAAATTCTCTTGAAAATTGGAAATCTAGCGACCGAAAGGAAAGTGATTAAATTAAATTAAATCACCCTAATAATTAAATCCCTTATAATAAGTTGGTTCTGAGAAATGGAGAAAATTATATGGTCAGATGAACACCGAAAAAATACAGAAAATGTTCTAGGATTATCGGATGGTTGATTTTGAATTTGTTTATTTTGTAGTAGCATCCATCCAGGTGTAGTAAATGAAAACAAATTAATGCTTTTTTTGATTATCTTTTATTTTCAACATGTTTCGGGATTATAAATGATGGATACTCTAAAATAAACAAATTCAACTGAAAATATTATTTGTTCATAACTAGTTAACTTGAGTTTTAATGCAATCAATCGATGTGAATAATTGAACATCTCTATTTATACAATTGTTCACCGATGGATAAATGTGTACAGATTTGATTATGTTGACTTAACTATTTTCAGTTTAAAGATTTTAATATGGACAAAAAAACACATGGCAATAACTCCGGTTTAAAACATTGACCGACTTTGACACTTGAGCACAATGAAGATGTTGCCTCCGTGCTTCTGTTAGACGACTTAACTCATTTTGGCTAAAATTCCACTTAACCACTTATTCACTGGGGTGTCAGATATTTCAAGTCTAGTTAACATAGGATTCTAATTACGGGGTAAATAGAATATGGTATGTGAAATGATGAATCTCTGAAACAGTCCTGAAATGTGGAAAATCGCTTTGTTTACGCATACTCTGTGTGACGGATTTCATGAATATTTTAATTAGGCTATGTCCCTTTTTTTGCTTAGTGAATGCATAACACAAGTGGAAGTGAATGCCGAATTGTTCTTGTACTTATGTGTCACAAAATTGTTCTTTCACCTTCTTACTAAATATTTAATGCGATACAAATAATTTATAAAAAACTTCCTTTCGTCAGTCGTTCATTGTTTTAGCAGATTTCCCTTAAGGGAAATCAGCTATTGAGGTTGTACTCATGACGGAATTTTCGAATTTTTTCTTCAAATGTCCATCGATCCTACCTAGGAGATGACGAAAATGAGGTCCGTTCAAAACTGTATATATATATATATATATATATATATATATATATATATATATATATATATAAAATTGTAACCTCTGTCTGTACATTGATTTTTTTCGCGTAATTTCACGATAACTTTTCGTTTCACATGTCATAGACACCATAACTGCATTTTGTTTCTTTCGAGTATGTTTGTTTGTCACTGTACACTTTTTGTAGAGTACTGTATGTTTGTAGGTATACACTTTCGTCGTATACCTAAATATAAATGAGTTATACGCTAAAAATTATAGCGGGAGTCAACAATTAGAGCGGGGCACAAAAGAATCAATCGAACTAAATAAAACTCGGTACGTGTATTAGGACTAACGCCTTCATTATAACAAGCCCTACCATCATTTCTAGGGACGGGCAGGAGTGGGGGTTGTAAGGGATGCCTAAATTTAAAAATAGCAGTATTTCGTTTTCTATTCGTTTTTCGGCAAATAAGAACATAACAAAAGTTGTTTATTTTGTTATTTAGATTAACTTTTGTCATATTCATTTTTGTCTTTTAACAAAGAATAAACGAGATATACACTATAAGCTAAAGCGGGAGTCAACTATTTCATTGGGCGCTAACGATTAAACCGAACTTAAAAAAACTTGGTATGTCAATTAGCATTAATTCTTCCATGATTATTAGCTATATTAAATTTTTTAGGTTAGAACGGGAGTGGGTGTTATAAGGGAGGCCTGAAATAAAAATTCGCGATATTTCGTTGTCTATTTTCGACAAACATTCAAATAACAAATGTTGTTTACTTTGATATTTAGATTAACTTTTGTTTTATACATTTCTCCAGGAACAATGTGTGGAGAAAGTAATTTGCGTAGAAATATTATATTATAGAAAAATTAATTCAAATCAATGTTAATATTTTGTCCTTAATAACTAAAATCTATGCATAATGCACAGGAGACGGGAAATATGACAATTTGGAGGACAGTGAAGACTTACATAAAAAATTAATTTTCTTATTAACAAATGCCAACAACGGGTATTAACCCTAAACACTGGGACGGGTAAATGTCAAAATATTGTGCAAAGTAAAGCCTTGCCAAAAAAATACCATCACCATTCAGCCTCAAATAAATTCCCGAGCGAAGCCGGGTATCTGAGCTAGTATATATATATATATATATATATATATATATATTTGTCTGTTACCGCTCTAGCGGTCGCAATTTTGGTGTAATCGTTACCAAACTCGATATTTAATCGTTTTATGTAAAAAGAAAGATCAAATTCGTTAAGAAAGATCAAATTCGTTAACGGCTTACGTTTTATGTAAAAAGAAAGATCAAATTCGTTAAGAAAGATCAAATTCGTTAACGGCTTACGTTTTATGTAAAAAGAAAGATCAAATTCGTTAAGAAAGATCAAATTCGTTAACGGCTTACGTTTTATGTAAAAAGAAAGATCAAATTCGTTAAGAAAGATCAAATTCGTTAACGGCTTACGTTTTATGTAAAAAGAAAGATCAAATTCGTTAACGGCTGAAATCGGACCAGGGGGAGGCGGGTTTAGAGGGGGAGAATTTCGAAAATTCGAAATATCTCCGTTACTATAAGTCGGATCGAAAAAGTGTAAAGATTCAATCTTATTGAAAATTAAATACACTATAAATGATGTTATATACATTTATTCTTTATCTTGAATATTAACCGAGATATTTGCATTTTTCAGTTTTCAGCCTTCAGTAAACCCCCACTTCTACTCGTGTTACATAAATAATGCTCCGTTATATAATAAAAAATATTAATTGAAGCCTAAATACCAAATATTGTTTTCATTGAATTTTTACTTTGTGAGATATATGCAAATACATTCTGTTGACCCCCCCCCCTTCTTTTGTTTTTGGATTAGTAAAATTTGAGTGATTGAGATAAAAATGATTCTGATTCATTACAAATTACACCACTAGCTTTAGTAAATTGTTTTCAATAAAATTAATATGTCTTATTCAAATATATTTCATTAATTGTTTGTCTTTCCGGTCTATCTATGCAGCGCTACGAGGTTGGCTTGCCTGTTTGTTTACAATTCAGCCGTGTATTGTACATTTACTGAGCATTCACGGCTGTGTTACCTGTATGTATATTTATCTATTGTAAACTTTCAGTGGGAAATCTGCTTAGTTTACGCAGCCCCTGCGTGACGGACTTTTATTCTTAGCTCACAAACATTAACTACTTAAAGGAAATATTTTAATATATTAAAAACATTTTTGGTATCAAATAGGTTAAGAAGAGGCAAGAGAGCTAACTATGTCTAGACCCTGAGAGCCTTCAATCGACCTCGTTATGCATGCCCCTTTAGTTTAATTTATACCATTCTCCTGTCAATAAGCCACGACGTAGTTCACCACCTCTCTCGCAAATCCATCTTATAATTCAGACTCGCAGGGAAACGTTGTTTTTCTAATCCAGTAACTTACATCTATATGTAATGAATCGATTAACATAAACATTAATGTCTGCGGTGGCAGATGATATTCTGTCATAGATAAATGTGTGCTTCTCCTGGCTTCGCACTATCTCTATGCTCACCGTTGATCCTTCCAGCTGCTTCCTGGCGGCGGAGTTGCAAAGGTTTCTGGCTCCCGAGCTGCGTATTTTCATAGTACTCACACTAATTTGGTGGCCTATCGTTGTCCATTGTCTGATTGCTCGATTACAAATAGGTAACACTACGGAGTTTTCACTTCCGCTATGTAACGCTTCGCGTTATTGTCCAGCAAATATATCCTACCTAGGAAATGCCCTAGACGGCGTGTTAGCTAACTCATGGACCTCCTGGACGCCTCTAGTGAATGTTGGAAGGATGGATACAAGGTGGGTCCCTGAGAAAGCCAGAGTGAAACGGAGCTACCGTCGATGGCGGAGAGGAACATTACACTAGTTCACTTTTCTGTGGATATACTTCGGAAAAGTTATGTTGGTAGCGCTAGATGTTCTAATTTGACTGTGAGTTCCGCTACACGTTCTGAAAAAATACACCCGAAATGTGAATTTTGACAAATCTAGAGAAAGCGCTCAAACTCTAGTCTGTTTAGGACCAAGATAGTCGGAGGACTCGCAAGAAAGCCAAATCCACCTTGGCAAGAGCTGACTATCCAATCTAACTTCGTATCTGGATATTAATTCTAACCAATAAATGACGGGGATCACAGTTGGTTCTCTAGGTACTCATAAATTCTTATGGATGTCTTTATAACGGACTCTCCCTCCGGGTCTGATTACACGGTGTGGCAGTTATCCGCACGATATTGACTGACCAGAGGCCATAACGAGTCATAGAATGGAGGGATTTCATCTGTGTATAGTGCAGGTGCCTTGCCTAAGTAGATCCCGCCCAGTACACTCAGGAATTGGCTGTGACATAGGAATCAACCCCCATAGGTTCGGCCGGCGACGTCCTCCGTCGTCATGGTTGCGGGAGCATAGGGACTACGTACCGGAACATGCTACTAGTCTGTGCTGCTTAGAGGTGGAGAAAGACATCAGTTAGACCAGAAATTGATGGCTGGTGTCAGGATCCGCTTGGGGTTGCCAGTTACAGTACAGACGTGTACGTCATCGTTTACGCCCACAATCAGAGGTGTCAAATTCTTGAAGAAAAGGCTTCTGAACCCCTTCGGTCACAGGCTACAATTTTGTCCCATTAATGAGGCGATTACCAGAGGAATTGAGAGTCTGTTAGAACTGTAGGATTCTTCCATCCTCTTCATTAAGCCTCGAGAGGTTAGGAGAGTACCCTTTCCTTCCATTTCCATCTTCTTGTAGCCTACGCACTTAGTTTCCGCTAATAAATCGTAGAAAATAGGGAATTCAAAAAAAAGGGGGGAAAAAGAGAGGGGGTGAAGGTTTTTGTAAATTTTAGGCTTTCCGAGAATTTGGCTGAGCATGAGTAAAAATTGGAACACATCGGTCTGTAAAATAAGAAATTTTTCGAAAATTCGCGTCATGAGTACGACCTCAATAGCTGATTTCCCTTAAGAGAAATCTGCTAAAAAACAGAGTAACCCTCATGTAATGACAAGCTGGACTACAGTTGGATATTTTGGTAGCTGAAACTGATCTATTTAGTGGATATCTTTATATGTGTATTTATTTTAATGCTGAAAGTAGTTGCATGGTTTATTTAAAGTTCTGTAAGTTAATTATATTTAAGTTTAAATCTTGTAAATTAGATGAATGGAACATGACATATATGTGTTTTGGAACAAACATACTCTCAACCATCTGGGCATTTAGAGGGTTGTTTTATATTAAGTAATTGAAAAACTTGAAGGTAACAACAAAAACAAGCTTGTTGTGTGGAATTTTATGAATCGTGTTGGATATTGATAATTCTTCCCCCCCCCCTATTGATGTCGTCCCATTAGCCATAGTAGGATTAAGCAAACTTTAATGATTAACATGTTTAATTATTTTTCTTTCAGGTTTTCATACTGCTATGGATTTTTCTACAGAATATAGCTGTATACTTTGGTGGAAGCCTCCTGATGATTTATTACGAAAAGGCTGACATGCCGAATATGGGATTTCCTGAGTATTACTTTTTGCCGCCTGAAGGTAATCTATTTTCTGGGTTCCCATACAGTAATTATGTAGAGGTCTATCTATTGGGATAAAATATAAATGCCTTTTCAGTTTTACCTTTTTCTCACTAACAAAATATTACTGTGCCTTGATCCACATAATACTACAAATGAAAATTCTTCTCTATCCCTGTCTACAAATATTTTTTTATTCTTGCGGACAGCATACAAATACTTCGTATTTTTCTTTCCTTCTCAATTCTTTATTATAAGTTGTTTAACATTGGTCAAAAAAATATTGTTTTTTTAGAAATTGATTATTTTTGTTCAATAATTGATTTCATTAATTACATCAAAAGATTAATTGAACATAATTATAATTAGTACTTAGTGAATTGATTGTTTCAGTTTAATTTTTCTTAGAAATTTATGGATGGATACCTGAGCTCAAAGGCCAGTAACTGACATAAATAAAATATAGTGTGCAACGAATCTTGAGTATGAACATATAGTGATTTTATCCGCTACACCAGTATTATTCCTAAATTTGCACCTACGCCTGTATACTATGAGTCAATTTATTAAGCATTGACAAATTGTTTATCCTTTTTTAAAAGGGTTTCATAGTAATTACTAATGAAATTGTAATCAAAGTAAGGTTAAAATAAAAAAAAATCAAGATGAGAATAAACTAAATGTTTTCCTGCTAATAGTTTTTGAAAGAAAATAATCATTATTGAGTCATTCAGGAATAGAAATAATATTTATTTCCAAAAATTACTATAATTATTCCCATCCCGTCCACTCTTTGATAATTTATCATTCCTACATATTTTTCCATGTATTCCCTTCTTACTCGATATTTAAACTTCAGATGAGAAATTATTCTAAATTGAAAAATATTTTTCCAGACTTTTGGATTGGTGGAGGAGGTATTATAGGAGGTATTCTCATCCTTATATTATCTCACAGCCTTGATATTAAAAGCCATTTTTGTATAATTAGGTGTATACAGATAATAGGAATTGGCGTAATTGGCACATTCTATAAGTTACATTATAATGAATGGATCCAAAGATACTGGACATTTGGAATGTACTACATATTCCTTATGCAGGTAAATAATGCTGTGATCTATTTAAATGTTTTCAATATATTTCAGTTTTTAGAATATTATTTTAATGATAGAATAAATCGTCAACATCAGAAATAACTATTAATTAAGATGATACAAATTTTTATTTGTTGACAGGGCAGTCATATAACTCATTCTCAAGAAAAGTGATGAAACTGAAAATTAGTATTATTATTTTTTTTTAATCTGTATTTATTGAACAGTGTCACCTGGTTGTCTGTCAAAGCCTTTGCATTAATATCCCATATTCATGAAACCTGTGATAGATGTTTACCTCTTATTGAGGCATCCTAGATGAAAATTAAAAAAATTTGCCTCATCAGTCTATGAATGACCAAGGTGAGCGTATTTACTGTCATATTGTGGTGGCAGCTACTCAATTGCCTTGTGGTGTTGTGGGGAGTGTGTAAGAAGTCAAAGCCCAGTCACTGCACAGCTAAACAAAATATTCATTACGATCCTGTGGTTTAAACTTGCCGTCCCCATACCCATAGAAGTTTCCTTAAATTCTTAGATTGACAGCTCTTAAAATATTTTTGATGCCCTGGAAATATTAAAAATTAACTCCATTTTTCAGCAAGAATATGGTCGGTCTTGTAAGCTTTTAGTTGTATATTATTTAATTTTAGTTGTACCTCTCTGGAGCAGAAGAGGGCCTAAAAATAGGGAACTCTAATTGTACAAAAAACTTCGAAAAAAGTGCTGACAGGCAGCTTTGATTTGTATCCTTTAGACGCATGATTTCATTTAGCTACACTTGCTTCAATATCAATAAATGCTTGTTAAAATTACTGTTTTACTTTTTTCTTAATTGTAAAAAAGGCAGGAATTAGTCTTTTGGCAGGTTTGTCGTATCCCATTTCTTATAACCGAGAAAAGTTGTGAAAACGTCAAGTTAATGTGTCTGTATTAGTATACAATGATAGAGATATTTTTATGCCATGATTTTTTTTTTTTTAACTTTGTATAAGAAAGAAGGAATTTATGAGATTCGTCAAATTGCAACACATTTCAATCGGAACTTATAATTAAATATCTGTTCATCTTGATTTTCAGATACAAAAAATGTGTAATTTTAAAGATGATTTATTTTAGTATCAACAGTGACTATCCAATTAAAAAAATTATGATAAATTGGGTGACAGATAACTCAATATCATTTTGGGGAATAATCCTCTTGCTTTGAAACTCCATTCTTTTAGCAGACTTCCAGTAAGGGAAATTATCTATTGAGGTTGGCTCATGACATGATGCAATTTTGAAAAATTTTTTCAAATGTCCCAACGATCTTAACAAGAAAAAAAAATGAGGTCTTTTCACATGTGTGTGTGGGTGCGTGCGTGTGTGTGTGTGTACACAAACACAAATATATAGCATGTTTATACTGTAGCAGTTGTAATTTTTGTTTGATTGTTACAAAACTCCATATTAAGCTTAAAAAGGAAGATCTACTTATTTAATGGCTAGAATTGGACCAGGAGAAGGGAGGGGGGTCAGAAGGGGGGAAATTGAAAATTTGAAATGTCTCTGCTATTATGAGTTGAGTCCCGTCTGGAAATTCTCTGCATGTTTTCTTGGTTCTTTTATTAAACACAATTAAAAATGCTTACCTAATGCTTGGTAATGGGTCTGGCTGAGTCCAAGAAAAATAACGAAGGTTAACAGGAATACAATTTTTCATGAGTAGAATTGAGCATTATATTTGGATTAAACTAATGTCTCCTAATTAGAATCTTTAGTTATATCCAACCTATAAAAGTCCTAAAACTGCTTTAATCACAATAAATTAATATTGCCAAAATATAATAATAATAAATAATCAGGTATGGTTTATGTATTGAATATTAGAACTTCATGGCCTAAGTTATGGCAACCTATTTGTTTAGCTTCTGAACACAGAGGTGTATCGGCTTTCAAGATTTGCTCCAAATTGAAGAAAAAAAAATTAGCTTTCCATGGCCTTTGTGATGAATTCATTTTTTCCAGGGTATAGTGGAGATCATGTCCCACATTCTGACACCTATATACATTATGGAAACAATCTGTGATAGAGATTTAGATGAACCAGCGCCATTCCTCCTTCTCGTCACTACACAACTCCCACTCTACATATCTTCTTTTGCTGCTCACCTCCTTTCATCTAATCGGCTGTAAGTTTCTTTTTATAAATATTTCATTAGGATGGTTGATGAAAGAAAGAATTAGAATATAAAGAAACTTTTCTATCACAAACAAGACAAGAATCTTCTACGAGTTGTATGTACAGATTACTTTCTCATAGCTACTGGATTAATCACTTTGATGAATTTCGAACTTCTAAATGTGTATCTTTTAGAGACAATTTGTAAATGCTGAAAAGTAACTTTTAATAAATCATAAATAATTTAAATATGTGGTATATGATCAATTTTATGTTATATGTATAAGGCTACACGATATCTGAAAACATTTCTGCTTGACAAGAAATATGCTTAATAAATATAGTTAAGAGAGAGATGTCACTACCATGTGAATTGCTCATCCTATAATAAGCCTTTGCAAATAGGTTTTGAAAAAATGTAAGAACCAATTCGTCATATTCCATCGAGTGTGGGCCCATCTTCTGGAAACAGTTTTGGCCACCAATTTTTTTCTTAAAAATATAAAATGGCCACTGCTAATTTTGGAAACGAAAGTTCCCAGAATACTGGAATTTTCAGTTGCAAATGAGGTAATGGATTCAAAATCGGAAGAAAATGTAAAAAAAAGTATGCTTAAAATTGAAGCTGGGTAAATTGGAACACAATGGGTAAGTTTCCAACAAATTTCAAGAAAACCAAATAATCCTTGTTGGGCAAAAAATTAATAATCCAGCTTCCCAGTGGTTCTTAGAAAATTTTAGGTTTTGTGAAAATATGGTTGTTAAAAAAGTTGTAGATCTTTTTATTGTCTACAAATTTTATTTAGAACTTTTTAATAAAAGGTCCAGTTTCACTGGAAATTGTGAAAAACCAGTATACCATCAAAATGTGCACCCCATTTCATCTCTTGTTCTGAGATCGACTTGAATTTGTTATTACCTTTATCAGGAGATTATATTTTGTCTCTTCCTTGAATAGCTTTCAACTTTTTAGTTTTCTGGATGATAGACTTCTTACTTTTATTGTTGCTTTTCCTAAAATATAAATTACTTAATAGGTACACTCATTTTTTCATGAAATGTAACTTACAATATAACAATTAATGTTAATACTTAGTATACGGGAATTTAAGCTGTTTATATTTATTTCTTAGCATTATTTATTTTAATATGAAGTTCATAATGAAAATACAAATTATTAAAATATAACGGATGAGGTGATTCACAGAAACAATCACCAGGCGTAGCCTGTAGATACATCAAGACTTCCATATGGATCTAGGATTTTATCTTATGCGACAGATTTACCAAAGAAAATTATTTGTTTCATTCCAGTTGGAAAATCTATCCAGAAGATATTGATTCCTATATTATACATTATGATATTAATAGATTTGTCATTAGCAACATGTTAGATATGCCAACTTAAAATATGCTTCACTGAATAAAAAACATGTTATTGGGGTAGACAAGTTTCTTCATACCATGATTCATTATTTCTTTGAGTATTTATTTTTTTCAATATTTAACAATTGTATTTTTAAGATACATTAAATTATTATGATGTTTATATTGGTTATTAATTTATTTTAGTTTTCTTACTCTTGGTGTTGGAATATTTGGTGGAATTTTCTTTTTGGTCTTTCTTTTTTATATATTTCTTCCAAAGACTGCTCAAGATGGAAAAGAAAATGAAAAAAGTGAATACGTTGATTACTGGCACCTTCAGCTTGAGGTAAACTCTATTATAATTTATTGCCTTTAAGTTTATTCTAGGGCTTGTAATCAAGGTCCCCTGATTCTATTATAGTCTTTGATATATATTGCACTCCTTAGTTGTTTTGGCCAGAACTGCCTACTTGAGATAGGAACTAAAAGAATCCTATAAGCATGGTTATTATAATTCCAAGGCTTTATCATGGCTTGTAGGATTATCTTTAATTTGAATCAGGCATCCCTGCCTTAAATTATTTTTACCATATTTGCCTCATAGTGTAAAACAAGGTCTGTTCCAATATACATTTATTGTTTTATTAAAGTGAGCCTAACAGGTTTTAGCAAAAAAACATTTAAAATTACTTTATCTTATCTGCCTTTGGTAGGAAATCCCATACATTGGTAGCGTAAAGTATTATTCCAAAGAAAACTTTATATTACAACTCCTTTCCCTTTTAAATTATTCACTTGCTACAGATCTTATGTGTTTAGGCACATTCATTAATATTTTGGTAAAACCAATTAAACCTTTTTTTTGTAAGGAATTTAATAATTGAAATAAACGTCTATGGCATATAAACTGTTAATTACAGATAACAGCAGTATATGTAATCATTACAAAGTTTTTGTGAAAATCATATTTATATCTCGAGATTGGAAGAATTAAAACTACTGTTACTAATTATTTGTATAACAGTAAAATGCAAATGAGATAGTACTTTTCCAATTTGTAATGTTTTTGATTATTAAAATGGTACTTTATAGGAGATCTGAAATTTGAGAAATTGATTTATGGCATCGTTGGCAACTTAAAATTTCTCAGAAAGTATGACTAATTCTTACCTGTTTTAGAAATATTTTTAATCAATTTCTTCAACTATTAAGATGAGCAATTTAATAACTCCATGGAGAGAAGAATAAATTGTTCTTCTTTGACCTTCAAATAACCCCATGAGTTTTATTAGTTTGAAGCCAAAATTAATAAATAACTTGCATCTAATTTTTATCAAAACAATACCTGGTTTTCATCACAAATAATACAATAATAGTTTAAAAATAGGCAAATATTTTTCGAGGACTTCAGGAAAATAGAAAGTCCTGATAAAACTATAATCTTATATTGTGAAATAAATAAAAATAACACCCTTCTTAAAGAGGGCTTTTGTGCTCCTCATTCTTCACATGTACGCAACAAGAACATATATGAAATATGTTGACTACTTCTAATCCTCCTCCCCTCTTCCAACAAAAACCACTTGCTCTGATTGACACGTTTTAAGCCAATACTTTAAAAATATTAAGTTTAACACTTAAACTTTGAGATCCTCCAAGTTTAATGTGTCAATGTTAAAGAAAACAATTATTAAAAGTTTTTTATAACCTCATGGCCAAAGTAAACAAGTTAATGGATTTTGTTTCTAGGAGGAGTCAGGATGGTTACGACCTGGAGCTTCGGGAATAGGACTGTGCATCTTAACTGAGATGTGTGGCTCACAGCTCTACCAGTTCTATGGCCAATGGACACTAAGGCTTGTCAGCAGCCCCATCTCATCAGAACTTCTATTCTCGACTGTCAAATTTTTAACTCTCCTTCTTGCTTTGACTATTTGGAGCAGAGAAAGGCTTCCCTATTTTCTTATGATTTCCACTGCTACTATTACACTGAGCTTGTTTGCTAGTGGTATTCTTTTACATGGTTTGGAGGCTTCAGGCTCAATATTTCACTTTGCTCCAATTGTTGTTTATATAATCTTTACAATAGCTTATTCTGCAGGGCTTGGCTCTCTCACTAGAATAATAACAGTTTTAATTACCCCAAGAACGTATCGATTGAATATTCTTCTTTTGGCTGTAGTACTGTCATTGCTCTCTCATAGGGTTGTCAAAGCAGCAATGCCCACGTTAATTCAAGTCCTCCATCCTTTTGGGGTATTTTGGTTATATTCGGGAATTGTTCTCATTGGCCTTCTTTACATTGCCCTTGCTATAATTGGTCAGATAGGGAATAGAGGAATAGGAATGGTACCTAGCCAACAAACAGTTGAGGAGTTCATTACTCAAGTGTAAAGTGGATTCCTAACTTGTGCATAGTTCCTAACTAATATCCCGAAATTAGTTTTTGAGATCTCTTCTTCATTTCTAATGTATCACTGTAATTTGTAGAAAACTAGTGATCATAAAATACTCCTTTTCTTTTTCTATTTTGTAAAGTGAAATCGGTTGACTCTGACTGGGCCTTTAGCAATTGGAAGCTTAAGTTGTTGATAGAAGTCTTGTGATAATAGAATCATGGTTAGACAACTTGACTATACCATTTTAAATCAATGTGAAAAAAACGATTAAGAACTTTTTCTTAAGTCCGAATGAGCAATTATTTTATTTAAAATTAGATAAAATCTATATAATATGTGATGTCATTATTTGTTCATTCTGTCGTTTTCATCATACATATAGAAAATAAAGAATATTTTCTAAATACCATGTATAAAATGATTTTTTATCATGCAAGTAATAAAGCATAAATCTTTATTGAGGAGCTTCTCTGATTCTTATACTTAATAATAAGTGCCAGATAAGCTTGTAAATAAAGGACTTTATCACTCCCTGATTTAAGTTAATTTTTAGAGCTTTTGTCCATACCTGTTGGTTGAGACAATAAGACATATTAAAATACTAATAGCGCTTTGGAATCTACTAATCTTGTCTTAATTATGAATATATTGTATATAACATTTGTTAATCACAGTTTGATTCACTCTAAAATTACATTTTTTTGTAATTAAAACCTGTAGCACAAAATGTTTCTGCTTTATTCTATTTCATTTATAAAGATTTATTTCCTTACTTTTATCTAATGAATTTTAATAAATTCCAGTCAGATGATATATATCTCAGTGAGAATAATTAATAACTGAACCAATCCAATTATAATATTAACATTTAAAATGTTGTGTGAATGGGTAGTTGTGTAATAAAGATCAATCAATTTGAAGAATGAGCTATACTACTTATTCATGATATAATTGTATACAAAAAAGAAAAAATATGTGAATGTTCATCAAAAGATGTGTTATAAACTCGTGTGTGTAGGTTGTTACTACTATCTTTAGTACTGCTACCTGAAAAAAAGAAAATTCTATTTAGTAAGACTTGTGCTTAAAAGCCTCATTGTTTTTTTATTCATAATTAATATGTTATTTTATAACCTTTGACACTTAAGTTATTATTATATATATATTATATTTTATTGGACTAAGGTCCAATATGTTACTGAACTGTAGCAGCTTATTCAATAAATATCTGCTTCTCTAAAGCTTGTTAACACTGATAAATAAGATTAAACTGTAAATTAAACTACACGAACATAGAAAGTATTTGTAATATTTGTAAGCTAAATATATGCTAAAGTACTGAAAGATATTCTAAAAATATTTATGGAAAGCCTATATAAGTTTTATATTTGACATGTTCATCATTTAGATCATCATCCTGAGCACGAATCCAACAATACTGCCATCCAAGTTTTTTTTGTTTCTGAATATTTAGATGATTAATTTGGCCATTGGCCATTGTAACTTCTAGTAATTCCAATTTATTGTTATTTATTTGTTTTAATAATAATAAATCATATTTGACCAAGACTTTTAGTAAACTTGATTTCTGTTTATTTGTAGTCAGTACTTAACCTTCAACAATTTACATAAACATTTTCTTTTCTGAGCTTACCTATCGTGTGAGTTTTTGTGCGTATGTGGATGTATCTATGCATGTGTGGTATGAACGAGTGAGTACTCAAATGTTTTTCTAGTGTAGAAGTGAATGTTTAGAAAGTAGAAGCATTGGGGTCAATTGCATATATTTTTTTTTTTTTGTGCACCCCATCCTGGTCGTATATTTGACATACTACTAATGACTAGTTTTGTGAAAACACTCACTAATATGCAAGTCAAATTGATTTCAACCATGAAGAATTATTTTGAAATTATTACTGCTATTTTTTAAAATTATGTATTGATTTAATTTTACATGCTATTTCTTCTTAAACTAGTGCTACACATTTAGCCTGTAATACATAAATAAATCTTGATTTATTTTATTAAACTTAGTTTTGTGTGTTTTTTGTGTAATTGGTTATATGCTTTAATTTCATATAGATTCAAAAAAGGAGTCCTTAAGCTCCTTATTTTGTGACCATCATAATACAATTTTCAGAATAGATTGTTTTGTTTTCTATAAATAGTGGAATATTGTAATAATATAATTGTAATTTTTTTTTTTTTTATAGATTTGTTAATATATATATTTTTTACTGTAAAATATATCCATTAATACTTTCATTCACTCCCCCCCCCCCCTTTAAAACAAAACTACTTACAACAGATTAGGTTTCACTCTCCTCCCTCCATAATTCTAATTTGATGACACAGCCTATAGTAAAGAAATGTTATAGAAACATATGCAGAAGGAATCTTCAATTTGTTTTCAACTAGCAATAATCGCACCTCAGTAGACCTTCATTGGTTACAATATTGCCTCTGTGCTTGTCAATGTTTACCCCAAGCTCTGAAAGTCTCCCACAGAACATCCAGCCGCCTCTGCCTAGGGTACTAAATATTCAACAGCCTCCTGGGTAGCCTGCTGGCATCCTCTAGATGTATGTGTAGCAATGGAGTTCCCTTTCTTAATAGCCAAAAGAACACCAGGCTTGCCACACAATTCTATCTGTTTGGGGATGTTTCTGATCTGCCAACTATGTTCCTCTATCGCAGCTCCAATAATTGTTCTCATGATTCTTTACTCCCAGACCTGTAGGGCTTTTTGGTGAGTGTCCATGCGTTACTGCTAGATTTAACTGTTGGTCTGATGAGTGCTTTGTTTATTTGCATTTTTTCAGAGTATAGAAACCTTTGATCTCTCTGTTATATCTATTTCAACACTATTTGGGGTTGATGGTGGTCAAATGGTAGAACACTGGACCACTATATTTAATGTTCCAAGTTCAAACGCTGGGATTACACTAATTTTTGTTGGCTTTGAGGATGGACTTCTATCCACTCCCAACTGCCTATTCATCATTATTTGTATAGCTGCTTAAATGAATAACTTATGATCTCGGGTCTGTAATGTACATTAAGGCAGGCTTTACATCTCGTGAGCATTTTTGTCGACAATTTTTTTTGTTTACATTATTGCTCTCCATAACTATCCTTCCCAGGTACTTCTTAAACATGCTGCAACTAGGAAACCTAAACTCTCCCAATTCCTCAGGGTTTCCCATCTCCTTGGTCTCATATACTTAAATTTTTCTAAACTCATTTTCTGACATTAGATATTCTTCTGCTCATGCAATCTCTTCCAGAGCACCAGGTGATGTTACAATGTTTTTATCACCTTGCCACCAGAATAAGTCATGTGCTATGTGGAACTATTTGTTCTTATGTTTTGGATTGTCATTTCCAGGAAGAGGCTGAACCATATTTTCCAATGCATTCCCTCACCTTAAGCTCTAGTGTAACCCCAAAACTATCAGAGAACTCAACTCTCATTTTACCTTATGAAAAGTACCTTCCAGAGTCATTCATATCAATCTGATAAACTCCCTAGGTATATTTCAATTGACTGTGATACCTCCAGTAATTGTAGTCTGTCTAAAGGTGCCATATGCCTGCTGGAAACAACAAAGAGATGAATCAAATCAACATCCTACTTGTTGGTCTTTTCATAGATTTGTATAATAGAAAACACCAAATCCGGTGTACACCTTCCTCAGCGAACTGCTCAGCTTAGAGCTGAGGAGATTCGATGGTGAGTCTGGCACTATTGCGTGTCCGACATAAACTCAATATGTCATGAGCATAGTATTGTAGATAGACATTTTTTTTTAAAAAGTAGTCCGAGAAAAGTTCCAACATTGTGGCAGTTTGGAAAAAAATATGAGCCACAAAAACGAGAAATAAGGGGTACAGAAAATCCTCTTGCAATTTTCTAGCTCATTCAGGGGAAACAAGGAGTGGCGGTGATCAAAGAATTCAAACAGTACGCAAAGAAAATAAACAATGGAGTGTGAGAAATTCGACTCTCCATAGGAACAATTTGTCATTACCTAAAATTGCGTTAACTCAAAAAGACTTCCAAGCGAAGAGGATCATTCATCATCATATAAGCTCAATAATTCCATTTCGCGTCTTGGAAAATGATTATTTGTGTGATTTGCCTTAAAATTCCCAGAAGACGTTCATTTCTACAGGTCTGTTAAGAACTTTTTGAAAAACTAGAACTGCTATATGCAAATTACTGACAGGGACTATGCACAACCGTTGACATTTGTTCAGTTTTTATTGGGGTTACTGCTCATTGGATCTTAACAAATTACGAAAAAGAGTGGATTTGGCTGCAGGAAATTCAGGAGTACGCACTTCTTCGATAGGGAAGCTCACCTTCTGCACGAAATACACCTCCATTTTGGCGTAAATGCTACAAAATTAGTAGCTACAGTGACGGATAACGGGGCAAATTTCATTAAATCATTCAAGAAATTCGGGGTAGACCAATTAGCCACATGTATCAATCGAGAAACCATTGCGTTTCTTGACGACGTCGAGATTGCTGAACAGTTTCAGCAGCTGACTCATCGTCAGATTCAGATTTCTATACACAAACTACAGTAAGTGAATACGACCCAAAAAAATGTATAGAACACCATTTGTAGGAAATTAAATTTACCTTTGATTTAATAATATAACATTTTTCTATCCTACTCATAGTAACAGAGATATTACAAATTCGTGTTTTCCCTCTTCATGATTTGTTTTCAGCCGATAACGAACTTCATCTTTCTTTTAACATGAAACGCTTAAATAATGATTTTCGTAACAAAATCAGTAAAAGTCTGTCACGCAGGGGCTGCGTAAACTAAGCAAATTTTCCCTGTGTGCCAAGTATTTGCAATTATCTCAAAAAGCAAAAGTTCAATGAGAACAATATTTGGTATTTATGCTTCAAATAATCTGTTTCATAATATAAAATGCAAATATCTCGGTTAATAATCAAGATAGTACATTTATAGAACGTTACATTTGCAATAAGATTGGTTCAATACAATTGTTCGATCCGACGCATAATAATGGAGATATTAAGAATTTTCGAAATTCCTCCCCTCTAACCCCCCCCCCTCTCTCACAGGTCGGATTTCATCCGTTTATGAATTAAATATCGAGTTTGGTAACGATTAAACGAAAATAGCGACCTCTAGAGCGGAAACAGACAATATATATATATATATTGTTGCGAAAATTAAATACAGCAGAGAAGGAACCGCGATATTGGGGAGTGCGGAGTTCAAAGAAGTGCCGCCTTTACACTTCTGACACCAGCCTCCGTCTTCGGATGTTCCACTTTAAGTTCTTCAAACTTCATTTTTGTTAATTTTAATTTTGCAATCCCACAACTGGTGTCAGAAGTGGGATGAGACCGAGGCTCTTCCAAGAAGGTCTGGAAGGACTAGTAAGGGCGCGACCAATTAGCGGCACTTCTAACCTCTCGTTAATTATTCCTGCAAGCTGACGGTAAACTCTCCCGGATTTCTGAAGCAGTTCCCTTCAGTGCCAAAATCAATTCTACCGCTTTCTCTTCATTATTCCATCCAGTTTTGCTGGCCACTGTCTCAAATTGGAACTTACCAACAACAGGAAACAAGGCTGAACTACAAAGGCGGTTGATTGATGAATTCCAAAGACGAGGAATCGATGTAAGTACACAAGAGTTTGACGATAAAGAAGACATTGCTGTAAGTACTCCTATCTCAAGCAACAATTTAGATTTAAATTCAACTTTGGCCGCCATGATGGACAAAATAACAGATAATAACCAGAAACTCTTAGAAGCTTCTAGAACTAATTATGAAAGCCCTCGTGAAAACCTGCGACGATGGACGAGTTCCGGTGAGAGTACTTAACCTATCCAACAATGAGAAGATCATTAACAAAAATTTTGAAATAGGTCAATGTGAGCCAGCAGAAGCAATAATTAACTGTGCCAAAAATTCAGGATGCCCGAAAATGACAGCCAAGGAACGCGAATTACTTGCAGAGGAAGAGGAAAAATGGAGGAAAGGGCTGACATCACCTGAAAGAAACAAAGCAAAGGAGTTGCTAAGAATACATGCCTCCGTCTTCGCCCTAAGCAATAAAAGCCCAGGTAGAACAGCCGTAGTAAAACATGAAATAAACATCGGTGAAGCGAGACCTATAAAACAAGCACCCAGGAGTGTTCCCCTAGCGAAGCGGAACGAATTCAAAGAACTTGTCAACGAAATGGAGCGGAATGGAGTCATTGAACTATCTTCGAGTCCGTGGAGCTCGCCAATAGTTCTAGTAAAGAAGAAAGACGGCAGCACCAGATTCTGCGTTGACTACAGAAAACTCAATGACGTCACCAAGAAAGACAGTTATCCGCTGCCAAGAATTGACGACACCTTAGACACGTTGGCTGGAACGAAATGGTTTTCTACCTTGGACCTGCAAAGCTGCTACTGGCAAGTAGAGATAGCCGATAAGGACAAAGAGAAAACTGCCTTTAGCGCAAGCAATGGTTTATGGCAGTTCAAGGTGATGCCATTCAGACTCTGCAATGCCCCAGCTACTTTTGAGCGTTTAATGGAACGTGTGCTAAAGGGTCTCAATTGGAAGACGTGGTTGGTGTATCTAGATGACGTAATCGTCATGGGGAAGACTTTTGAGGAACATCTTAAAAACCTGGAGGAAGTATTTAGTCGAATAACAGGAGCTGGACTAAAGTTAAGCATAAAGAAATGTGCTCTATTTCAGAAGGAAGTCAAATACTTCGGGCAACGAGTACAGCAGAGGGCATCTCCACTGACGAGGACAAAATACGGGCAGTAAAGGACTGGCCTCAACCACGTAATCTTCATAAGCTGCGTAGCTTCCTGGGGCTTTGCACGTACTACAGGAGACTCGTGCCAAACTTTGCTCAGGTAGCTGCCAGCTTGCATGACCTAACCAAAAAGTCCCGACCATACCACTGGAGCGAGGCAGCGGAAGATGCTTTCCAGAGGCTCAAGGAGCTCTTGTGCACAGTACCAGTCCTTGCCTATCCTATAGCTGGCCAGAAATTCATAGTTGACACGGATGCGAGCGGCTATGGAATAGGAGGAGTGCTTTCTCAGGTAGTGGATTGGACAGAAAAAGTCATTGGCTACTACAGCAGGGTACTCTCCAAGCCAGAAAGAAACTATTGTGTACCCGACGGGAACTTCTGGCAGTATTGTAGTGCGTCAATCATTACCACAAATACTTGTATGGCCAACACTTCACATTAAGAACAGACCACTCCGCACTACGTTGGCTGCTGCAGTTCAAGAACCCAGAAGGGCAGCTGGCACGATGGATTGAACGTCTGCAGAGCTATGACTTCAGCATTGAGCATCGAAAAGGGGGGAAACACAATAACGCTGATGCTCTTTCAAGACGGCCATGCAACGTAGAATGCAAACACTGTACTAAAGCCGAGAAAGAGTAAAGCGTGATTGATGGGCGACTTACCCTTATTGGCTCAGGCGAGGACTGGTCGAAGGCTCAGAAAGATGACCCGATTCTGGCGAAGATTATATCGGCTAAGGAGGGCAACAGAAACCCGACCTGTAATGAGACATCAGCTGAAAGCCCACTTGCAAAATCATACTGGGTCCAGTGGAATAGCCTAAACTGGTAGAGGGCTGCTTATATCGATCTTGGTAGAGCACAGTTGGCAAAACCACAACCGACCTAATTGTCGTGCCCACTTCCAAGATAAATGAGGTATTGAAGCAGTTCCATAACGGTCCCAGCGGCGGCCATCTGGGCATTACAAAAACCCTGGAAAAGATAAAACAACGATTTTACTGGGTGGGATGTCAGCAATCTGTAACCGATTGGATAGCCAATTGCGAACAGGGCATTGCAGCCAAGGGACCAACAAGAAGAAGTCGTGGCAAGCTTCAGCAGTACAACGCAGGTGCTCCTTTCAAGCGGATAGCCATCGATGTTGCTGGTCCATTCCCTGTCAGCGAAGCTGTAAACCGGTATGTCCTAGTTGTAATGGACTATTTCAGCAAATGGCCTAAAGTGTATGTCATTCCAAACCAGGAGTCCAAAACGGTTGTGGATGCGTTTGTGAATAATTGGGTGTGCCGATACGGGGTTCCAATAGATCTCCATTCAGACCAGGGGCGAAATTTCGAATCGGCCATATTCAAGGAAATGTGTGAATTGTACGGCATCAAAAAGACAAGAAGGACACCGCTTCATTCACAATCTGATGGCATGGTTGAGAGATTTAATCGAACACTGGAGGAATATCTCAGGAAAGTGGTTAGTACACACCAAAGAGATTGTGATGTGCACATACCAAAATTTCTACTGGCATACCGGTCGGCCGTCCATGATTCCACCTCCCGTACTCCAGCAAAAATCATATTTGGAGCAGAATTAAGACTGCCAGCGGATTTGGAATTTGGGGCCATACCCGGACGGTCCTGCGAAGAAAATGGAGATACTTCCCAGGCACAGGAAGACCTGCATGAGCTCAATGAGTTTGTACGCAGCCGTATTAAAATGGCAGTGTTGCGAAAATTAAATACACCAGAGAAGGAACCGCGTGATTGGGGAGTGCGGAGGAGTTCAAAGAAATGCCGCTAATTGGTCGCGTCCTTACTAGTCCCTTCCAGACCTTCTGGAAGAGCCTCGGTCTCATCCTGCTTCTCTATTTAAGCCTATACAGCTCGACCTAGTGGAGCCGGCAGAATCTAATTAGGGCTCGCCGTGCCTATCTTCCTGGAACTTCTAGACTTTTCCTTGGCTAACCCCTTCTGCAGGCATTTATAAGAGACCCTGCCAGTACCTCAGTGTTCAGTTTATGGTCAGATGTCTTGATGTTCACATCAGTTCTCCAGTGCGACTTAGTGCAGTGCGGTAAAGTGTTTTCATAAGAAGAACAGTGTTGTGCCGTGACTGTAAGTAACAGTTTAGTGCCGTGTTTAAGACAGTGCAGTGCCGCGAAGTAAAGGACAGTGCAGTGCCGTCTTTTTATGAATTTCAGTGACCGTGAGTGAACTATTAGACTGTGTAAGGTAAAGAACAGTGACACTATCAGTGTAATACTGTGAGTAGTAATAATTAACCAAGAGTATTGTGCATTGTGAAATAAATCGTGGAGTAAAAAACTGTGAAACTTGTGTGTGTTTAATTTTGCAATCCAGAGAACTCTTATTAACAACGTTTATTACTGGTTTTGTAATAAAACGAACAATATATATATATATATATATATATATATATATATATATAGAGAGAGAGAGAGAGAGAGAGAGAGAGAGAGTGAGAGAGAGAGAGCTTGCATGAATAATTATGAGGACATTATGGTGGCATTACAGCTCAAGTACGGCGGTGAACATAAGCGAGAACGGATAGAATTACGGGGGAGAGTACAGAAACCGAATGAGATACTGCAAGCTTTGGCCATGGAAGTCGAACGTCTGGTCCAGCTGTCTTACCCAGGTGAAAAACATTCACTCCTGGGTCAGTTTTAAGATTGAAGCATTTGTGAATGGTGTAAGAGATCCAGATGTTAAATTTGTGGTATGCAGAAATCGTCCTTTGCTGAAACTACCTCTTATGCGCTAGCAAAGGAGACAGCTAAAGTCATTTCATAGCCACAAGTGTACAAGGTGCGAAGTCTTGAGGCTGATATTCAAAATGACGCCTAAATCTCAAGGAGCGGCATAGAAGAAGTAGTCAAGCTAATAATGGAGGAAAGGAATAGACGATGTTCGAAATGCTTAACTGCGGTAAGGTCGGTAATTTTCAACGTAACTGTAAATCACCAAAGAAATGGTCAAGATCTGTTTCGCCACCGAGGGAGAACAAACGGACGAATTACCCCAAATCTCAAGAGACGCCGTTTAACTAGAATGAACTAGCACTGAGGGGCAAGACTAGCTCCTACAACCGTTGCCCCCACAATCTCCATTTTCATAATACAACAATAAAATAGCAACCTTACAGCTCGTGGGCTCAACGGAAGGAAGCAGGTCCTCACGATAGACACAGGGGCGTCGCAGTCCATAATTAGGCCCGATTTGGTAAAAGGATACAGAGGTACCACAATCCGAGGTCTAAAATGAAAGTGGTTCACCTAGAGTGACACGGACGAAAAGGCTTAAATGGGCGGCAGTGTTACAAAAACTATGTACATGAAAGATTGAACAGAGATAGTCAGAACGAAGTATATCAATGGTGCCGACAGATGTTCTAGCCCGTCCTCGAGTTCAGTTTGTTCTCAGGTCTCTTCAAGTGATCAACAGTGCGTTCAGTGCAGCTGTAGTGAACAGTGCGTTTTAGTTCCAGTGCGATAAAGTGTTTTATGTGAAGAACAGTATAGAGAGTCACAGGGAATCCTTGGTTCCTGTCACATCATTGTGAAGAGCAGGGCACTGATAATGGAGCTTATGCTCTGAAAGCGCTCTGTCACAATGAATAAAGAATAGTGAAGGAACGAGGCGTTTTTTCTTACCTGAGATAATTCCTTCACCATCCAGCACCTCAAAAATGGAAAAATAGAGTATAGTGCCGTGTTTAACTAAATGACAGTGCTTTGTCTGATCATCTTTGAGAAGATCAGTGCAGTGCCGTGTTTTTGTAAACTTCAGTGATCGTGAGTGAGTTAGTGGAATGTGCAATAACAAGAATAGTGAAGCTATCAGTGCTTACTGTGAGTAGTAGTTAAAAATAACTAACCGAGTGTGTTGTGCATTGTTAAATAAATTGTGCAGTGATAAAAACTCTGAAGTTTGCGTGTGCTAAATTTTGCAACCCAAAATAACTCTAATAAACAACGTTTATTACTGATTTTGTAATAAACGTAACTATATATATATATATATATATATATGCCTCGCCATTTTTGTTCGTCCGTATCATACTCGATATACAATGAAAGCACTTTACAAAAACCTACCTGGAGATAACGGATTGTTTCTTGAAGAGAGACTCTTAGAGGAAAAGAGTGTCGTGGTGTGAATGAACTTCACTTAACGACGCCTAAACCAGGAAGACTCGGCTTGGCTTGCGGCAAGTTGCATCATTATGAAGTTAATAAAGTCCGTCACGCAGGGGCTGCGTTAACTAAGCAGATTTCCCACGTGCGCCACGTATTTGCAAAACTGAAAAATGCTAATATCTCAGTTAATAATCAAGATAGTGAAAAAATGTACATAACAACATTTATAGAACATTACATTTGCAACATGATTGGTTCTGTACAGTTTTTCAATCTGACGCATAATAACAGAAATATGAAGTATTTTCGTAATTCTCCCCTCTAAACCCCTCTCCCCCTGGTCCGATTTCAGCCGTTAACGAACTTGATCTTTCTTTTTGTATAAAAAGGTTATATATGAAGTTTGGTAACGATAAGACAAAAATTGCGACCGCTAGAGCGGTAACAGTCATATATATATATATATATATATATATATACACCTTTTTCCTTACGGGAAATCTGCTAACAGGTGGGGGGAGGGAGTGTGGAGAAGAGTTTGAACTTGAAAGGATGAACCAAAAAACTTGTTGGGATTTTATTTTGGAATGATAGATTTTTTTTAATGGTTTGTGGGTGTGGTATTGATGAATGGAGAGTCAAAAGGGAGGCTTTGACATATTTTCGTTTGTGCTTAAGGAGACTGAAGTGGGCGTGTAGGAGGAGATATTTGAGACAGAGATATTTCCTTTGAATGAATTTATGTTTCTTGAAGGTTATTGAGTGAAGATCACAAGATCGCAGTGTCTGTAGCATAGGCTGATAGAGCGAATCCAGGGTAGGGAGAATAATATTCCCAGTATAAATGAATACAAGATGGAGTAGCGGTGGCAAGAAGGATTTTGTAATCTTTCGAATCAAATTAAAAAGGAAAGACTTTCTCCAGTACCTTTGAGAGGCGAGGGGCCAGGCTGATGAGAAAGTAGTGCTCTGGAGAGGTCCATCGCTTGGAAGGTTTGAGTTGGTAATCCACTACCGTATATTTCTTTGATGTGTGAAGTAACTGAGACGGAAGCAATAGTTAAGGAAGTGGGTGAGATTAGAAGGCATGCGTGTCACTACCATTTCCTATCAAGACCAGGGGATTTTCTCTTTTGTGAATCACCATGTAGCATTCAGATATGTCGGAGAAACGAACGAAGTTGTCTTCATTCGTCAACCTAGGTACCTCTCTATTCTCTGCTATACGAGGCTAAGGGTCTGAGACATGTGAGCTGTGAGGAGCTCACGCTCTATCGGTTGTTCATTAACGAAATGCTGGATTAGAGAATCATAAATCGTGTATTGGTGACTTTGACCAGACCGTGAATCATTGAAATGATACCAAGCATTCTTGCTATTGTTGCGCTGGGAGATAAGGTTTAGTGTGTGTGGAAATGAGGGTATTCTTTGACTAGATATTTGAGGAATAAAGGATGGAGTTGTCCCGTACAAGGACGAATGTCAATGGAATTTGGTCAAGCGCCTCAACACACACCTGAGATTGGCTGTCGCTGATTGTATCAGACACCAGAGTGGACTCATCTATTAAAGCCTGGTACATTAATTTTTGAATACATTTGTAATGGATATACATAACTATATAAATAATACTCTAAAGGGATTTATTTTAACTAGACAGTTTTCTTGATTCTAGACTATTGTTAAAATCAATTGACAGTAATCATCTGAGTGCATGGATGACTAGAGTACGCAATCGTAGAAGTTGTTTTTCTGTGTTTTACAAGGATGCCAATAAAAATGGGAGCAGTTCGATACGATATATGTCCTTGCACATATGCACCCAAGGACAGTTCGGTTGCTACATTAATATGGATGTAAAGCGCGTTTTAATGATCTGGCTAAACTCCCCCCCCCCCAATAAACTTTCTTTGATGGCTAAGAAGCTGGTTCTGGAGCTATATGTTTCGTTTTTCCTGAATCACTGACAAAAAGTGCAAGAAGGTGATCATGTTGAGTGGAATGTCTAGCATTACATAGAGTGGGAATGCCTTTATTTGAACGGACGTCCCTGCACATGGCAGTAAATGAATTACGGTGGACACTTAGGCCCGTGTCTGTGATTGATTTTGGGATAGGAATGGAATATTTTTTAATTTTTCAAGCAAGCGTTACCAGCGAAGAATAAAACGGACATTACTTGTATGCAAAGCGCTTAGTATATACTATAATATTGCTTACTGCTCCTCATAAGTATGTTTGTTTTTCTCCTGCAGAGAATTAATATTCAGAATTGTACATAATCAATCTAAAACATATAAGTTTAATTTGTTGTTTTTTCACGAATGTTTAAAAATTGCAATTCAAACATTGCAGAAGAATAGGAGCCTCCCCCTAATAAAACTAAAACATATTTTTTCGGATTACTACAGTATTAACAAATACTAAAAGATAGATGGCAAAATTAAGGGCGTACGTTCAAAAACAGAGCCAATATTGGCATTCATTGACCTAAATAAATGATATGTGCAGGGCGCATGATTTCTTGACTTGTCACCCATTTTAGTGATCATTGTGAACCTGTGGAAGGGTTCGGTGTTGGGGGGTGTGTTTTTCTTATGTAAGCTCCTTTCACAGGCACAAAATGGTGAGTACGAACCTCCAGTGATAATCATTTCACTTGGTGGTCACATTAAGATTTCGCTGAAAAGGGACTACTTGATTTTTTATAATTTGAATGGGATCCATGTTTGTCTGTCACCATTGATTTGAAACAAAATGTTAATAACTTTTAGTGTTGTGGTCACTCAAATGTAATTAAAATTAGATAAGAAACATGAATGCAATTAGCAAAGAATATGTGAAGAATGGAATTCTACTCAGATATCTGGCACAACTGGAAAGGTTATGTTAAGGTAATACCTGAATTAATCAAACAAAAAATGTGAGATGTATGGATCACTTGTTGATTTTTAATATGACTAACTTGTGCTTTATGTTTGTTACTATTTCTACTAATCTAGTATTGTAATGTGGTTGAAACTTTTAGATCCCTTATGTTTTCCTTGTCTTCATTTCGTTGGATAGGGATCTCTGCTAATATAATGAATGCATTTGATATGCTTGTATTTGATTGAGTAGTTTTGTTAACCCACATTTATACTAAATAAGTTTCTCAATGATTCTCCTTGCCTGTAATATTGTGTATAACTGCTGCTCAGGACAAACAGGTTTATTATCGGACATCAATTGACATATATAGGATCCTAACATTATGATACAAATAAATGATTTATTTATATTTCTAAAAAGGAAAAGTGCTTATTCATCGTGGATGCTAAATTAGAATCTTATATATATTACTTTTTAGAGAGTTTTTTTTTAAAAAAAACATGTTGAACTAATTATATAGCTGTAATTATTTTATTACTTGTAGTGAAATAGAAAATAAAGGGAGTGAATGATAAATGATCTAATTAACATAATATTCATTGTCATATTTTGTATTTAGAATGATTCTTTTGACAGTTATGTAATGAATATTTTGACAGATAAGGAAAGTCTTTGTACTTGATGTATGTTTCTTCTGACACTTTAATCAGTTCATCACACGCCATTCATTATTTCTCTTTTTAAAATACTAGAATTTTATTAAGGCCGCCAAGATTTTTTTTTTTTGTTTTTTTGTAATATTCATATTCTGTGTGTTAAGCAAGAATAAAAGTCTCTTTTCATAAAGTTGTACAAATTTGTCACTATTTTCTTGTAACCAAGAAGTTTGTTCAATTACTTAAAAATAATTGTTAATTATTAAAACCAAAATGAACTATTCAGGGGAACAGAGATACGCTTATAAACTATTGTAATATATTACATTCCCTGTGTATTGTTTAGGGAAAAGTCATTTTAATTTTAGAATTTGATAAAATTGTGTGGCAAATGATATTTCAGTGGTTAATGTTTATCTGTGAATACTTGATTCACATGTCGAGATACAAATTAAATTATATCCGTATATAATTCTTTAATTACGCATTATTAAGGTATTACACTGCGAAAGTACACAAATGCAATTAGTATCTGAGAAAGTAGCCTCAATTTGTTTATTCATTTTCATAATTTTTAGTTTTGTTTAAAAAGTGTGCCAAAAGTATTTAGAAAGTAAAGAAAATAATCTTTCTTTGTTTTTTGGAAGTATTTCACCTGAAAAACTATTATTCAAATAAATTTAAAAAAAGGAGGTCTGAAGGGTATTATTTTAAAAGTAGAGCTGCTCATCTGAATTGAATTGTGAGGTAGCAGTCTTATTAGTCAGCTAAAAGACAGATACTATTAAATTAATAAATAATAAAACAAATGAATATGCAAAGTAATTTTATCAAATATTTTTAAAAAATTAGCTTAATCCTAATAATGCTAATCAGGTTGGGTTATTTACAGATTATCAGTCTTTTCTAACCTAAGTGAGACTAAGAATTTCATTTAGTGAGCCCATCATATAAATTCTGTAATTAGTATATTAAGACTAATTACTTAACACATCACTATCCCAAGCCCCTGTTAAATAAATATAAGTTATGAGTTTATAAGTCAGTATTGTTAGTATTAAATACAGTGAAATTCTATAGTTAGCAGGCAATAACAGTAATAAGTAAAAAAATAAATCATTCAACGTCATCTAAAGATATCAGTTAACACCCATCATCATAACCCATTGATTTCATTTCTTATGAAAGAAAAAAAATCATAGATGTAGTAAGAATGGCAATTCTTGTCTCAAACCAGAGGCTGTTATTTCACACTCCAACTCTTTTCTATTTCCTTTTTTATATATTTTCTTTGCCTAGACAAGATCTTTTGATTAGATGTGTGAAATTTGGATGTGATAACTAAAATAGTTTTTTTTATATTTTTAGTAGATTTCCCTTGGGTGAAATTGTATTTATTTAATTTATGTTTATACATACATCACACAACTTATAACATTGTCAGTGGTGTAAGACTGGAGGGTAAAGTATATTCTAAACTGACTAATGGCTGTTATTAGTGATAAATCCTGTGGACGACTCTCTAATTATTTTGGCTTTCCACTAATGCCTTTATTGGCATGTATGGTATTTTCTCCTGACACCTTTATTGTTGTAAGGTATTGATGCTTAAGAAACCGGAAACCACTGCACATCATCGTTGTTCTCTTCTTTCTCTTGTCTCCTTTGGTGGGAATTAAGATTTACTGTACATGGGAACAATCCCCAGGTGTAGCCTTGAAGAGAGTTTTAAATAGGCTAAATCATGAAAAGTTTAGTTTTTCTTAAGATAATGGATTTTCCTATGCTTTTGTTTACCTGTTCCTTTGTGACAAATGTTTCTTGCTATAAGAACATCCTAGTTTAATGAACTTAAAGTCATGTTAAGAAGCCTGGTTCAGAATAATCTTGGAAAATAATTATATGATGGGCACCCAAGATTGTTAGTGCTTTCAACAAAAACAATTACAATAAATCATTACACAGCTTTTGTTATTGTCTGTGACTTGGATTGAACTGTAATAAATGAATACTATATACACTTATTGTTTATAAAATATATGTTAAAAAAAAATATGTAATTTTTACAGTAGTTTCCTTCAACCTTCACTACAATAGAATACACCTAGTTTTCTTCAGTAATCTTTGTTAAATAAACAGGTTACATGTAACATACAAAGTAATACTGAGTTTACATGCACTATCAAAAGAGAAAATAGAAGCTGACCTAGGGGAAGGGGAAACCTTCTTACAGATACTTACAAGGCACTAGTCAGACCAGCTCAGGAAACCCAGAATTCGCTAGATGACTGTGTTCAATGCTCTATTCCAGATTCTTGGCACATATTATGACTTTCCTTTCTCCGTGTTTCTCTTGCTATTAATGTTCCAGCTCTGATATGTTTGTATAGACATCTTAATGGCATTCAGTATCATATTTTTTTAAACACTATTCATTTATTAAAATAACATATAGTATATACATTTTAATAGGCTTAGAGAGATAGTCCAGTTATATGGTTTGTTTCTACTTGAAGAAGCTCTTTTTTTATTTATTTACATTTGCTGTATGCTGCACTAATCTGAAAGACTTAACTACATGTTACCACTTTTTTTTCTATCTACGAATAGAAAAAAGAGCTAAGGACTAAGGATTTTATTTGACGAGTTCTTTATTAAATTCTTGTTTAAAACCATGGCTTTAGGTTTGTTAAGTGTATAAAGACCAACCATCCTGACTTATATGGTTAAAATGAGCTTGAGGTTTGTAAATGGATAGAAGAATATTGTGTTTTTAAAGATTACCTATTTATTAATCATTCAGTACAGAAATTTAATATTATTGGATTTTAAATTAATTAATGCATTGTTTTAAAAATTGTGTTATTTATAATATATTTGATGTTCTCCATCTGACAGTGGCTAGTTTTTTTTATTACTACTAAATATTCAATAAATGAGTTTAAGGTAATCTGAAGTTCATGTTTGAAATTACAGCAAACTGAAAGGCCTATTTTAAATACTGAACACCATTTATGAGTGTTATATATATATATATATATATATATATATATATATATATATATATATATATATATATATATATAACTGTTTATTGATTTTTGTTTTCACAAATCATCTCCATAAATTTTCATTTGGCATGGTTTTTAGACTTTCTCACTACAAAACAACTGGACCATATTAAATCTGGGCTGTATATTGGTAGTAACCCCACTTAAGTATAAGCTATATTGGTATTCTTCAAGGTGAAGAACTTTGTTTCTGGTCACTCAACAAAAGCTGTTGATTTTTTTTATATTGAATAATTTTTATTATTTACATTGTTATTATTTAACAACATACAAATGAGATGAGATATATGGAAAACCTGCAGTTTTAGGTAATGACTTTAAATGTTTATTCTATATACTTTTCCCACACTAGAATACTAACAGTTATTCATGTTTTTGCATTTCCTGTCTTCAATGAACACCCACTTCTTAATCATGCTGTGCTTTTTCTTATTATAAAGCTATATTAAACTGTATAAACTATATTAAGCTGTATCATTATTGCTTGATTAATCTTACATTTGTACTATGTATGACATTTAAGTCAAATCCACTTTAATTTTTCAGTATAGAACTATATTACTGTACTGTATAAGAAAAATAATCAATTGTGAATATATATCATTAGGTATATATAAAATTGTTGTATATTCTAATTCTTTTGTTTACTAAGTACCAATCAATTTTTAGAAAAAATAAATAAATAAAATATGGTCTTTTTTAGGGGACAATGAATTTAATTTGGGTATTAAAGAAAAACAGAAACCTATGATTCTTAGTCTTTTATTTTATTATTCTTGGGAGGTTTCTTCTCAGATTTCTGAAGGAAAACATATCTAATTGCCTGCTATTTCAATTCTTATTAAAATATTAGCCAGAATGATTTTATGATTTGTGAGGGCTCTTTCTTAAAGGGATCTAATTTAATACATTTCGGTAGGGTTTTGTTTTTGTTAGCCAAGAATGGTATAGATGTCCTAAAGAAAACAGAAGTTGGAATAAACCATTAAAAGGAAATGGTTTTCTACAAGTGTAATCAAACCTCACCTTTAGAGAATGCCACGAAATAAGTAATCTTGGTTACTTTTGAGTGAATTATATAAATAAAAATAAATTGCTTCATTTCGAGTAATACTGTAATATTTTACAAACTTGATGTATATAGCCTTGAATTGCAGCATTACAATTATTTTGTTTAATCGAATACCATTTGTAACATAAGATTAAGATGTTAGACAGCTCCCCCCCTGCCTGTCAGGGAGGGCACTGAGCTCTGAGATCCTATTGTGTAAGCCTAAAATCTCTATAGAATGGCTTTATTTTCCTTATAAAGTCAAGGTACCTCTTACCTGTGGCTCCTTTTTTAATTGATAGCACCTTCTCGTCCAAAGTACTTGAACCTTTCATTCTCTAGGCTTTCAAGCACAATTTACTTAGGGGACTCCTCTTTCCCACATCACCTAAATATGGGTGTTTCACTGAGTTCATTGTTAAACATGAGTTTATTCATCTTCCAATGCCCCAGATCACTCCCAATATATCTCTAAGTTCCTTCCTAGGTAGTCTGAGGTAAAGTTTTCTGTTTCTTATCTCCTCACCCCGATCAGAACCTTTGAATTTTTTTACCTCAACATTCATTTTTGTCATACCTTATCAAATTTCTTTTTGACCACATTCTTTATGGAGTTCTGAAGACTAAATGAAGATACTCGGATAAGGGGAACGGTTCCAATGGTATTTATGCTTGGCCCGGAGAGGGCCAATTTGTCTGTATTTTCATTTCCTGGGATACTCTGGTGTCCTGGTACTTCCTGTTGACCTTTGATAATTGTTCCAACCTCATAACACATTCGTCCACAATCCTGGAACTTATTACTGCTCTTGCCAGTACCCTGCAGGCTGCCTGACAGTCAGTCAGAATATTAAAGACTTTTCCCATCACTTTAAGCTCAGCTAACTGATGGGCTGCCGACAAAATTTTATCATTATCATATTTTATCTTCATTGTTACGGTGACCATCTACTTCATTGTTCCTTTGATTAGCAGACAGTCCAACCTCTGCACTTTCGCGAGCATTCCAATGTTAACATAAGATAATCTTGCTGTTTAACTATAGTGATATATTATAATACTAAATAAAGAATTATACCAGTGCTCGAAATAAAAGTATCTTTTTATAAATATACCCTTGACTGATAATCACATTAATAAACCGATATATTCCATTTATAGAGATTATTTAGATTTATTATGAAAATGTTGTATAATATAATGATAGTTATTTTTAAAACATGTTAATGCATAAATGAGGCTTGTATCTCTTGGAACTAAAACATTCATTGGTAACAATTGTAGTAAGTTCTATATAATTCAGTCATATTCTGATTGCAGGACTCATTTGTGCTTGCCGGTATGAGACAGATGTTAAATAAAATAATAACCTGAATATTTCTATAATTATCACTTCTTGAAACTATAGTGGAGGAATACTATTGTAGTTGGTGACTAGCACTCGCCTCTATATTTGCCAACAAAATTGTTTCCATGAATCTTAAATTTATAGAGAGTAACGAAGAACGGATGTTCAATTTTAAATAGTCGCCTTCATTCTATTGTTATAGTATATTATAATTTATACATTTACTTATATTTTTAGTGTCATCATTATGTTACACAAAAGTTTCTCATATTTTTGAAGTGAAAACTTCTTTAGGCACGTTGTAAGGAAGCATTTGCGGGAGAGGAAAAAAGTATGAAATCGCGACACCGCCACCGCTAGTACTAAGGTTTAGAAATAAAATCATATGGTATTTTATAACCTAATCATTTGATAGTTTATTTACAATTGAAGTGAAAACTTCTTTAGGCACGTTGTGCACCCCGTAAGGAAGCATTTGCGGGAGAGGAAAAAAGTATGAAATCGCGACACCGCCACCGCCACCGCTAGTACTCAACTCAAAGCTAAAGGAGCTTCTTTTCTTCAGAACTCCTGAACCAAATTAGCTAGAGTTTTCGTTCGCATACCATTTTAAAGAGGACAAAACCAGCATCATTTCGTTCACAGATACTATATATCTACCATTTTTACTTTCATAGATATTTTAATCCAAAGTTTAAATAAATTCGAATATTTAAATAAATAAATTCGAATATTTAAATAAATTCGAATCAAAACTGTTTGTATCCTACTTTAGCTACCATATACCGATTGTATCAGTTTTAGAAATTGGTGATGATGCTAGCAGTGATGATGGTGCAAGAGTTGTTGAAATTATGGATAGAAATTGATTTTTCTGAGTGTACTTAACTTATTTTTGTAAAGCATTTGTAATAATTCTGAAATGTAATTTTTTTCTTTTATGTAAAATAACTGAAATAATTATGTATAGTATTTTATATTGATAAATAAAACAATTCATGGTACATTATTTTTTTTTATCACTATTATTTTTGTCATTTCATTTTTTCATGTAAAATAGAACATAACTGTTACTTATTGATAAATAACTAAAAATATTTTTAAAATAAGACTTCGTAAAAAAAATTTCTCAGCAATGCCAAAATTGAGCGATCAAAGCTAAAGGAGTTTTCACTTCTACCGGCAGTCCCCTGACTGCTTTTTTTTTTAGAATAAATAGGATTTTCACAATTTGGAACAAATTACAGCATTTTCCTTGAATATAATTTCTCACATATTGTTTGTATCAAACTTACCAAAGTTCAAGGATAACTATTTTTAACAACATCTTTATTATTTCCTTTTGTTGTATTTTTTATTTAAATAAACTTGACTCGATGACTTAGACATAGCTTTTTTAATGTGTGAAAAACTGTACAAATTGAAGCCAGAAAAAGTTACGTTGTCTCATATGAATTATTAAAGCAGATCTGTTATAACTTGTTTTATTTAAATTTGTCTGTTTATTTCATCCAATGTTCTTTGTAAAGTATAAAAATATTATAAAGCATCTCAGAATCAGTAAAGCCAAATTACAATTCATACTACGAAATATGGTCAAATTTTACAAAATTCAAAAGAACTTAGTCTGATTTTAGATTAATGTTAGTCTGATTTCAACTTTTTATTTTATAATTGTTATATTTCTAAAAGGATGAGGTTTTAAATGTTCGACTCACTGGAAAGTAAAACTTAGTATAAAACTATTGATCTATGCTATTTTTAAAAATAATTGAATATACCTGTTTTCTTACTTAAGTATATAACCACCACATTGTATACTTCACAATATTACACTAAAACCTCTCTTTTGGTACTAATAATTACTACAGGACAAATGTGGGTCAGATTGTTGCTGAAGCAGTTAATTAACTGTTGTTTGTATTGCAGTTCCTCAATCAGCGCTTTTATCTGTCCCTCACCCTACTACAATGCATGATCCACCACTTTATATTATTTTAAATTTTATATGAACTGTAATTAATGAAAAACGATGGCATACATTATCTATACTAAAGGAATACTAATGAAGAGTAATCTTTGATAAGCTTTTGAGCCTAGGCAAGGTCAGTTATTGTCAACAAATTCATCTTTCTTATCTAGACTAGACTAACAATTTAAAGTCGAATTGATTCAACAAGTTTTTTATTAATTTAAAGCAATGGTTATGGCATGATGAATTGCATTTCATTATAACAATTAAACATTTTATAAGTATTAATCTACTAAAATCATTGAAGAAGTTGCATTTTCTTATTTTGGTTTTTAATAACAATTGAGCCAAATGTTAAACAGTGAAATAATCATGCATTTCTTATTTTCTATTATTTTCAATGTGCTTAATTAATTTTGTTTTGTCTTATTAGTGTTGTACTCACTGGGTAATATGGAAAAACATCCTTTAAAAGGGAGTGGATCAATTCCTATGAATGTTCCCACGTTTTATCAAGCAGTTGGTGATAAGAAGGTAGGAGGCTGCATACCATGGCACAGATATTGTTTCACATGTAATTGAACCGATTCTTATATCTAATTCCTTGAGGAGGCTTTTAATGACGTTGTTGAGTTGTGTATTCTTTTGGCTTAATAGTACCTTCCTATATTTGGTTACTGGCTTGATGTTTGGTACTCAGTGTTAATGGGATCGAGCATTAATAATAGACAATGCCAACCTACCTTCCATACTTTGTCTTACATGGGCAGAATGTGTTGGTTTGGTCTTCAAGTATGTTTGGTTTTCTTGTTAACTGTCATTAACTGTAGTTATTCTCTTTAATATTATTTAGTATCTGTAGATTTTCTTTACTAGCTTCTATGTTCTACATAATTTTTCACCAATAGCAGTCTTAAGAAATTTCTAATAAAATGTTTTATTCCTATTGTTATTTATCAATCATATTGAATACTACAGAATGAATTATTTCTTTGTTCTTCTTAATTAAAAATATTAGTGACATTTATTATTTTAATTTTACCTGCATTAAAAATTATAAACCTTCCTCAAGCATCATGAAGGTTTCTGAGAATACTCAATAACAAATAAATATTTAACTAACAATAAATAAACGTACTATACCTTGTTTAAAATATTAGTTCACAAGTTAGTGTTGGATAGTAGCATAAGATTGAGTGATAAAACAATGTTTGTATATTTAATCTTGTACTCTTTGCTTATCTTCCTTGTTTACTGGTAGTACTTAGTTCTTTTGTGGAAGGGCTATTAATGTTTATACATTCTCAAATCTCTTCATGGAATTATGGACATACAGTGTGAGTTTGTTATGCCATTGAATTAATTCTAAATTTTATATTTAGATATTTCATATTCCTTCTTTTCTCCAAAATTAAATTAAATGCATTTTAATTAACTAACTTCTCTTTAATCAAAAATGCATGTAACCTGGAATCTCAAATTAGAATAATTCCTTTTGACTTACAAAATTTAGAATTAATCTTTATTTTTTTAATATCTGTGAGAATTTGTTTTCTGAATGTTTAGGTATCAAATGGTCAACAAAATCATCGAACAACTTCTTTAAGTTCAGACGAAGGTTTGACTGACATAACTACATCTGGAACAATGACTGAAAGAATTATACAGGATGAATTGGGAACTTCTACATGTGAGTATTACATTTTTTTTTCTGTAGCAAAAGATCCAAAATATTTGGGGAAAAAGTGAATGGTGAATTTATTATTCTTTATTAAATCCAAGTAATTCATTTTTGGACATTATCTTGATTCTATTTTATTGTTTTTGTGAATTACAATGCTTTTTATGTAATAAAATGGTTGTACACTAAAAATATTCTTAAAAGTCCTAATTGCTTCCTTCTTTCTTGCCATTGTGCCTGTCTGTCAATAATACTTTTATATAAAATGAATAAACATAAAAACATGTAATGGCAAATTAGTAGTTGCTTGTTGCGGATAACCATTACTGATAGTGTTTTCTGCCAGTTCCTCTTCCATTTTGGGAGGCTTTTTGGGGCGGGTATTTGGAAGCTTTTCTTCAATACCACCCCTATTGTAGCACATTAACAATTTTTGATGAATACTCAACTAAACAAATTCCAATATTTGAATTTTTAATTCCGTATGGGCAGATAGATGGATATGCCTAATTTAACATTTCCTGAACTTCTTTTGAAATTAACACTTCTTTTGAGTATATTTGTTGAACATCTCACAGCTAACATTACATCATAAATATTTTGGTTTCTTTTTTAAGAAATGGCAAGGAAATCTTTTTCAAAATTTAAAAATTTTGTTCAAATATTTCTTTATATTTTGAGATATATAATTTTCCTCTGAAAAAATATGGTAGTGAATTAAATTTCAAGTGAAATATTACTCCTTTTGTACCATTGTTTGGAAGAGAAGTAATTTGGGGGTTAATGAATGTGGAGGGAGCCCTAGGAAGGTTAGTTCATTGAAACATTGATTTAGATTACTTATACCTTGTAGTACATTCACTCAACTATGTAAATACTTAAAATAAGTTAAAACACAATAATCAACCTAAATATGATGACAGTTAAATGACAAACACTGGACAAAATATTCTTTTCAAACGACGTTTGTCTAAAGAACGTGTGTCAAACAAACTTGGCTTCACAGATGGGTGAAGGCTTTACGTGTGCTACATGTGAGTTTTCGCTCCAAGTACTAGCCTAGGACAACGTTGAGTTTCACGGAAATGTATTAAAGTGTAACACTGGATAAGGTTCTTAGATCATTGCATCTGTGAGATGTTTTGTGGAGAAAATTTGTAAAAAGACTGAACACAGACTTATTTGAATAATTTATCAGTTTGATAAACTATCATTGCAAATTTGATTTACTGCCTGTAATTCCAAAATTAAGCGAGATATTTTGAATTACATGTTTGGCCACCAAATAAACCCTGAATCTATTGAGCCAATTCTAACCATTAACGAAATAGACCTTTCTACACCCCATACAAGCTTAAATAGCAGTTTGATTTCAATTTTACGAAAGCTGCACACACACACAAGTGCAAATTTACATAAACATTCTTGTACATGTACTATACTTATAAGAAATACAGTGTGCATTGAATGTCACTTGAAATGGGATTTTACAGGTGGTTTAATGTATGAAAGGCAGATTGGAGAAAATAGGTATTCATATCTATATGTTTCAACAATACTTCCTTAATAATATAAGCTTTGTAAATAGCCACTGAAAAGAACAATGAAGTATTTACATGCCTGTGTATGTAAGACAGCAACATACATTGTGGCAAGCATACATGTATTAAAAAATACATGTATGAAGACATATATTGGTTAACATTACCGTATTCATTCAATTTTGAGCCTATTTGTCTATAAATCAGTGTTCAATTTAAAAATTGAAGCGGTAATGAAACTACACCAGCCCCATCTGTTATCAACTAGGCCAACCAAGGATGCCCCTGTAGAGTGATGTACTCTATAGGCTACTTGTGTAAACACTACCTGAGAGGACATCCTTGGGTTCAAAGGGCACAGATAAGAAACAGGACCAGAACAGTCGAGTGAGTAGGACAGCAGTGGAGAGAGTAGATCCTCTCATTAGTGACAGCAATATTATTTTTTTTCTCACACCCCTTTTAACAACATGAATGACTAAACGAAGGAGCATCCAGGGGGAGACCACCAAGATGGAGGGAGAGCGCCAGAACAGCATCGAGAACATCATCACAATTTCATCAGCCTCCTTTGAAGGAATCCCTGCAATAGTCCATCCCCAATATCATGTAATTATCCAATATAATATTAATAGTAATAACCGTCTTATAAATCAACAAGGTCCTCCGGTATCACATCATATACAACTTCCATGAACCAGCACCTCTCTTAAAATATTGCAAGCCGTTACCGGGTAAGGCCGAAGGGCTTGTAAAAGCAATCAGGTATGTGTTAAGGGCAAATTATATTGATCTCACACTGTCAAATTTCATTATAATCTGGACTAGGTTTCTCTATCTAGTTTCTCTGAAAGGGACATTCACAATTATAAAATAGTTACTGCAAAATCTATACTATAAATGTAAATTTTATATAAAGAACAAAACAAAATCAGAAGAGATTTAATTAGCTAAAGGTGGAATATTGAGGTTGCATTTTTCTCTTTATATCAATTCATCACCAAAATTCTTTATTTAAATTTATAAAATTTATTTTAAAAAAGCTCTAAAACCCTTAATTTTGCCTTCGCTTTCAAGGTGGTGTTTCTTTTGCTGGAATGCAGGGTAAGTTTATTAGTGCTACTTAATGAATTGTATTTGTTTTGATTTTGCATTAGTAGGTGTATTCTTTTTACCAATTATAGAATTTAATTTAGATGTTTTAAATATTTAAATTGGCTGCTTTTAGACTAGTTGCACTTCTTGCCATGAATGCAAATAGCAATAAATTCTGCTACATGGTTTATGCTCGAAAAAACAATTGTGATGGTTATAAATTAATGTATTTTAAAAATAAATAGTAATAACGTACTTTGTGTATTAGCTCATGATTTGTTTTACTCTGCTTGAATAATTTGTTATTTTTATTTTATTGAATGCTTTTCTTATGATTTCTATAGTCAACCAATGCCCTCAGTAATTAGTGATTACAAATGATCTTATTGGTACTATTTATATAATGTTTTGGTAATTATACAAATTATGTTCACTCAAGTATTGAATGATTTGCAATTGTAGACCTGTAATTTGCACTTTTTAAAGATATTAGTTATGTTAGTTTAAAACATTCCTAATCTTTCATTTTCCTGTTCCCCTTAAAAAATAATTTTTTGTTCATACTCCCACTCCTCCTTCAAAATGACTTTTTCCTAGCCGCAAATTATAATTGCAGATTTAGGACATTTTCTTTGCTTTTTACTAGAGATCTGAAGTGGGTTTGGCTAATTTTTGCCACAACTATGTTGATTGGGGTGGAAACAGGAAAGTTCTGTTAAAATTGCCAGAGTACAAAATGGGAATTGAAAACTTTTTTTTTTGGGTTACAATATCGTGATTAAACTACAGTTATTGCGAGCAATATTTTCTAAAAAATAAAAGCACATTACAATAAGGTTAATAGGCAAGAAATAAAAATATACTGTTCAGAGATATTTTTCAAATGCTCTGTAATCATATGTTTTTGCAATACTCCCTTAAGTTATTTGTCTAACTCATAATGAAAATGAAAATTGTTGGGGCTCAATAGCCCATGAAGGACTAGCGTCTGCCACTCTGCTTTGGTGGGAGGTCAAGTGGTCAGCTTAACACATGGTGGTGACATATTGCTTCTATATGCAAGTAGCTACTCCTCTGCTTCAATCTCTAAGCCTGATGACTGCACAACTTAATAAATTTTAGTTTGCAATCCTCAGTCTTGAACTCTGTATCTCTCATAGTGCTTTTATTAACTACATCACTGCCATCTCTAACTAACGCTTTACAGCCATTTTAATGACACATTTTTTTATATGAGAGTGCTTACTACACAAATAATTGTAACCAGGTTCAAATGCTGCTGTAGTTGATGCTCCCGTGTTTCAGATTAGGGACCTTTAAACTTGTGGTAATCTATCATTGTGTTTGTCATAGTGATTATATCATAATTTCAGTTTCACATATATTCATGGCTTTTAGCATGCATGTTTCCTTGTTATGAATATGATTTATTGTTTGTAAAAGTTATTTCTACTAAATCTAATTGAGTGTGGGGGCCAGGAACATTTGCCAATGCCCTTATTTTCACATACGCTCACACGCACTCACAAGAATTGTGTCATTTGTGAGAAAATAATGAAAAACAGAGAGAAAAAATCATCCCCCCAGGGATCCCTTATTAATATTATTAATATTTTGCTTATAGTGATGCATCAACTTTGGCTACAACAGACACTTGTATTTTAAATAAATAAATAAATTTATTTAATACATTTTTTTGTATTTTCAGACTCAGATGAAATCCCTGGAATTGGGCAATATGATGACTTCCACACAATTGACTGGCAGAGAGATATTGCTAGGGATCGGATGAGGCATAGGTATATAGTTAAGAAAAGGGCAAATTCAATAATAGACCTTGTGAGGGGGGCACATGATGCTTGGTCAGGGTGGCTTTGTGTCTTGCTTGTTGGTCTTGTCACTGGAACAGTAGCAGGAATCATTGATATTGGAGCATCATGGATGTCTGATTTGAAGTATGGACTCTGTCCTGCAGCCTTTTGGTTAAATCAGGAGCAGTGCTGCTGGTCTTCTAATGAAACTTCTTTTGAAGATAAAGGAAATTGTTCTCAGGTAATTTGGTTTTTATAGCTTACATATAAAATAATTTTCATTATTTAAATGTAGAAAAAATCTCTCTACATGGTGAGATTTTAGGAAATGTATCCCCTTCTCTCTTGCTCCTCCCCCCACCTTCTGTTATTTGCTTATTGTTATTGATTCTAAATTATATTATATCTAATACCTCATTCTCTCTAAATACAAATCATATTATTCTTATATAGCTTTTACACTTAATTTTTATATTTCCATCCTTATGATGGGGATTATAATTAGTCCTAGAACCTGGACTCAACAAAGTCCTTCTATTCACTATAGACCTACAGCATGCAGTTAATCTGATAGTTTTAATATTCTTCCTTCAAGTTTAATATACTCTGCATCTGTGATATTTAATAAGAAAACTTGTCTCTAAAAATTGTGAAATTACAACAAACACTATTATGTGTTGTGGGCCCATTATATGGAAACAAAACAAAAATATATCACAATGTTACTATAGATAAAATCAAGTTACAGAAATAATAAAAAAATGAAATAACTGTTTATAATTATGGATATTTTGAAATTTCAATTTTATTCCCTCCCTTCCCATAGTCTGATTTCAGCCATTAATGAACTTGATCTTTAGTATTGATAACTATTATTGGTCTGCAATTATTGTAATCTACATTTTTTCGTATCTCAAATATTAAAAGAGCTATTTGTACTTTCTTGTATTCAGCCTTCAGTGAACTTCCACTTCCATTCTTCTGAGTTCTACTTAGAAATATGTTGAAATGAGATCAGTAGTATGTTGTATCAGCATGTGGGAAATTGCTAGTTTACGCAGCCCCTGCATGACGGATTTCATGTTTCATGGTATTATTAGGAAAATAGGTTAAACATTTTCTTATTTTATTTATTTATTTTTCAGTGGTTAATGTGGTCTGAAGTATTAACTCAAACAAGATTTGGAGCAGGGGCATACATTATCTCTTATATTTTTTATATTGCATGGGCTTTAATGTTTGCATCACTGGCTGCTGGGCTCGTTCGAATGTTTGCTCCTTATGCCTGTGGCTCTGGTATTCCTGAGGTAATTCTTCCTACTACCTAAAATTTAAAATTACTACATACATGTGTAATCTTTTAGTAACAAATTGTTTTGTTATATATTGAAAAATTCTCTGTATATACAAGAATTTATAAAAGTAATCCTATGATTGTAAAATGAAATCAAGAATTCTCAATTGTTATGTATCACATATGTAGTGTTTTGATGGGGCAAATTTACGGAATGACACATGACTGAGAAAGATGGAAAGGAAAATACCAGTGACATACAATACTTTCTCTGAAAAGAAGAACAGTGGAAAAGACTCTTTATATAAAATAAGCTTATGAAGCTGAAAACTAGTGTCATGTAGAAGCTTTTTAAGTGGACTAAATTTTGTCTAGACGGGCAACGAAGCCTTCTCATAGAAATTTTATCCAATCACGTGTTTGTGGACTCAGTATATCATGGTTATGTTAAATTCTTAGTTTGGTGAGGTGGTATCCCATTTATGAGCCAATACAGCCATGAATATATCGAGGATGAGGCGTCTAATAGAGATGAGATTGAGGAAAGTAATAAAGAAGCTCCAGAGCCAGATGAAATTCATCATCTCTTCATTACTGAATAATGTAGGAACTAGCGTTATTAGGGAGGAGCTTCACAATTGATTTATGAATATGGAGTGGTTCCAAGTCAAAGAGGAATGCCCATGAATATTTGAAAAAAATAATTTACTTTATAATTTTGTGATAATAGTTAAATTATTACAATAAAATGCAGCTACATAGGTTGTTCAGAGACTTCTTTAGTCCAGTGCAATGGAAATTTTACAATTTACTTTCCTTAAATCACAGTCTATATTTTAATGAACTAATGCATTCTGGCTGCTTAACCTTTTCCTTGCTCAAAGCCACTATAGTGGCTTTGCACAAGGAAAGGGTTAATCTCTGATTTGATTAGTAGTGGGGAGGTCGCCTGTCTTGTGTACGTTACCAATGGTATTGATTGTAAATTTCTCCTTAAATTACCTTACAAAGATTACAGCATTGGACTAAACTAGTTTCTGTTTTGACACATTTTGAACATCTCTTTACACAATTTCCTTGAATTGGTTCTTTGATTTGGGCATGAAACATATTAAGATTTATAAACTTGAATCAATATCATCTACATGGAATAATTGGTTTCTGATAGAAATGTAACTCTTCATAAACTATATCATATTAAAATTTTCTTTAGGAATATTTAATGTCTATGGAATCAAAAAAGCAAATAAATGGAGATAAAAGTATTTTAGTGAATTTTACGTATTACTTCATATGGTCTACTAAAATAATTATATTTCAATTCATTTAGTTTCAAGTTAAAAATAAGTATGGTATTTATACTTTAAGCTAAGATCTCAGATTCATAATTTAGTTGATTTGTAATTTTTTCTAGATCAAAACTATATTGAGTGGTTTTATTATCCGAGGATATTTAGGGAAATGGACCCTAATTATTAAGTCAGTTGGCATCATGCTTGCTGTTTCTGCTGGTCTGAGTCTTGGGAAGGAAGGACCAATGGTCCATATAGCTTGCTGTATAGGTACGCATTATATAATAAAATAATAGGAAAATATTTGGAGTTCTGTACTCTCATTTCAGAATATTTACTTTTTATAGTAGGTAATAAATGATTTCCTTTTAGTTATATTTATTGCTTGTACTCATAATTCCAATTCTCTTTTCTTATAAAATTAATTCTTTTTAATTCCATTGTTATTGAAAAATGATTTATCTACAAAATCATAATACCTATTTTGGTTAGGATGATGATTGTGCCAAAACAGCCCAAGTGTAAATTAGTTCATGGTTAATTGATGATTTATACTAATCAAATAATGTCCATTAAATACTACTAACTTTATAAGACTTCTTTAGATTTAACTAGAACATTTTATTTTGATATTTACCATGCTTAGCCCTACGCAGTTGCAAGAATCTTACTTTTCCATTGCCTTCAAAGCAACCTGTAAAAATATTTCTATGGCCAATGGGTATTTGGGTTTTAACAGATTCACCTTAAAGAAAATTGGCTATTGAGTTTGTGCTTATAATGTGATTTTATAAAAATGTCCTCTAACGTTCATTGGATTTTATTTAGTTCATGAAATTTTTGAAAAAGAAGGATTACTTTGTCAAGTATGGAACCTCTAGGTTTTAGTTGAAACATTTTTTTTTTTTTTGTTAATGATCTTCACTGAAATCAATCACTATTTGGGTTAGCTAATAGTTTTAAGTTCTTATGACAGAAACATTGCAGCTATATAGGTACAATTGATTAATAGCCTATGAAATAAAACAGTTATTTTCAGAATAAAAAATATTTATCATAAATAGGAACAACTAATAAAACGAATGCATTCTTAGTAGTAGTAGTAAAAACATATGAAAAATTGATAGAAAATCGATAATTTGAGGATTAGAAATTCCGTCATTTAAATTATATTAAATAACGAATAGATAAAATTTTTGCTTAATCTTGACAAAATAAATAATTTGAGTATTCGAAATTCCGTCATTTAAACTATAATAAATAACGAATAGATTAAATTTTTGCTTAATCTTGACAAAACAACAAATGAAATCTTATGTAAATTTCAATATTTAGTTTTGAAACTTAAGGCAAATAAACAAGTTTTAGTCAATTATTATTTTAAAAAGGGCCAGAATTAATTATTTTAACCCTTAGGCTGCATAGTACTTGGGTGGTGCGGGATAGATAGTCTAGTCCCTGCAGAGCCCCGGTGTGCTTTTTTATGTTCTAAAAAATTTAAAATATTTTTACTTTTTATGTTCTAAATCTAATCGTATGATTCCCATTCTAGTTGTTTTAATTATGATTCAGTAACTAGTTCTAGGAATTTCACCAATTTACACATTTCACTGTCTATTGTCAGGATCCTCATTGTAACCTGAAGAAGATTCACCTTTACTTTCACTCATACCCTCAAAAAATTATAACTAAATTTCTTCGAAATAAATGATTTTTCTGGAAATTTTGAAGTACTAACTGTTCCCTTGTAAAGCAGAAATCATACTGACTAAATAGCAGGTAATGAGTAAGGGTACTTGAGATTGAAAAAAAATGTCAGGCAGGTACACAGGAAATCCCGGTATAGGGAAGCTAAAAGAGAAAAATGAACCCCTATGCCATCTATTAGCTTTGAAGAAAACTGCAGCTACTATAAAAAGTATACAGATGGCAGTAGAAAAAAAACTAATATAATAGTTCATAGGAATCCATTGTTAAACACGAGGGACTATTATACAATCCCTAGCACATGGGGCACGTCCCCCAATGACTGATATTTCTGTCAGTAGCTTTCCTGGCACCCCAGAACCCCCCCGACCAATATATCAGCCCGTAGCAGCCTAAGGGTTAAAAAGGACCAACCTTTGTTGAACTTACCTGTAAAACATGAGCTTTTGTTTGAACCTTTCAATACTAAAAACTGTTTTGGGAGTTCAAGACTAGTTTTATAGTATTTGGTTCCATTTCAAAGTTATGAAACTAGTTTTAAGAAAATTCAGTTTAAAATTAAAAGTTTGTATAGTTGTTTTTTCTGGTCTTTATATGAGCGTAGTTTCTTTAAGTAAAATATTAGTTATTGGCCTAGTAATATGAGTCTTATTAACTTCGTAGAAGTATTTTTATTAATATTTTTTTCCAGGTAATATTTTATCATATCTTTTTCCTAAGTATGGACGAAACGAAGCTAAGAAAAGGGAAATATTGTCTGCTGCAGCAGCCGCTGGAGTTTCGGTTGCTTTTGGAGCTCCAATCGGAGGGGTTCTCTTTAGTTTAGAGGAGGTAATTATAAAATCTTATTGAAGAGTAATAACTTATCATGTGAGTCAAAGCATTGGTTCATATACACATGGGAAACCTAGAGTTGTTTTACATGGGCAAGAAGAATTTATTTAGTGACAAACTAGCTATATAAAAACCTTAGTCCCTTGGTTTGAATAGGGCGATAAACCTATAAATAACCCATCCTAATTAGTCAAAGTATCATAAAGTGGACATTTCTAAGTACATTTTTTTTTTTTTTTTTATAGATTTACACAAAGCAATAATCGTAACACTTATACCTAAATAAATTGAGAAAGTCTAGGGTCTCTTTAATCCCTCCAGTTTCTCTATTCCTTTATCAATCTCTTCCTAACATTCAAAGGTATGAACAGGTGTTCATATTTACAGTGATAAGCAGGAATCATAGTCACTATATATATTTGTGCACTTGTATCATATTATTGAACATTTTTATTTTATGGTTGCTTATTTAATATTCATTGTACCCTATTTGGCACCCAAAAAACATTTTTATCTTTTTAAATGAACAGTTTTTAACAATGACAGTTTTGAATTTTTAAAATCCAAAATGGTAGGGATATGGGATAACCAATATTAATATTATGTTTTCTCTTACCTTCAACACCATTGGAGATCAATTTCTGAAATCCTGGAGCCATGTAACTTTTTGTAAATAATCCCTTAAGGAAAAATGTGATTATTCAAACCTTTCTGGAATGTTTACATATTTTGTCCAACTCAGCATAATGCTGCAGTTGAGTGGCTACTTGATTATAAAAAGTTACTTTTTCTTTGCAATGCTACCATGTTATGGAAGGGAACATATCTAATGGAGCACTTGACCTTTCAGTGCCTTGTGGCAGGGCCTGGCTCTGTGTTTTATACACACGCACACCCACACCACTTGTATGACAGGGGTCTATCTACAAAACAAATAGATTTCTTTGAATTTTTTTATTATGGCACAATGACCATGTGAGCCTTTGCGATGCATTGAATCATCAGCATCATTGCACACTTTGCATAAATAAATATAAATATTTATATAGGGGGGGGGGTCCCAGAGGCCGTGTGGGTTAAGGCATGGGATCTTCCCCCCAAGTAAAATAACTCTTTAATTTTTAGAGATATCAAAATTTGACATGGGGCTAAAGTTGAACCACTTGCCGAGGGCTATAATATAAAAATGATGAAGATAACCATTTTAAGGGTAGGGTTCCCTTAGAAGTTTCATTACATTTATAAAAGTTTTAAAAAAAAATTTAAATTTGCATCTTTTTTTTAAATTCTAGGAAACTTAATAGAAAGTAAATGTAGAGCTCTTAAAACAGAGCACCCAGTAAAAATATTTCCTAGAGTTCAAACAAAAAAACAAAAGAAAAACAATTTGGTGTATACAGATCACACATACAAATCTTGTTGTTAGAGACACATCATTTGAAGTGTTGTGCTTACTGCCAAGCAGTTGCTTATTTGGAGTGTCCTGTCTTTGGGGTGGTCGCAAAAATGGGCAGGGCAGCCATAGTTACCAACTACATGCACTGGAAAAGTTATTTTAGTTAATGAAATATAAATATTACTATTAAGAACACGTGAAAAATAAACAGTAGATGGAACTACATAAATTGTGTTTTTTAAAACCCATTCATAGGCTAACATGTTCTCATTTTAAATTTGCTTCCAGGTTGAATGAAACTAACATGAAAATAAAAGTAAATGAAATGAAAAAAAAATAATTATATCAATTTTACAATAAGTATTAGGAATTAATTTTTTTATGTTTTGTAGAAAAAACGTAAACATTATTCAAAATGTTTAACTTTGTAAATTTTGCACAACACTGTTATAAAGTGGTATAAAAGAAAATATCACATTTTATTTTGTGAAAATATACCTTTTTAATATTTACAAATATTTTTACTTTCTTTCCTAAATCTTTGTATCTAAAAGACTTTCCATTTGTTTTTTTACAGGTCAGTTATTACTTCCCTTTAAAAACACTTTGGAGATCGTTTTTTTGCGCCCTTGTTGCAGCGTTTGTTTTGCGTTCCATTAACCCATTTGGAAATGAGCATTCAGTATTATTTTATGTTGAATACAATAAACCTTGGATTTTCTTTGAACTTATTGCTTTTGTCGGCCTAGGAGTTATTGGTGTAAGTACAATTTACTTAGCAGATATCCATAAATATTGTTTTAAAAAAATTGTTAAGTAACATAACATATGTTTGACAAATTGTTTGCAATGTATGATGGATTAGAATAGTTTGGATGAGGAGTACACAATTTAGTTTAGTATATAAATAATGATAAAATAAAACTTAAGTATATGAGATAGTTTAGAGAGACTATGGAGTTCTTCATTTTCTGGTAGTACACTTAAATGTCTGGAAGGAATGGTAACAAAGAAGTTTGCATGAGAGGAAGAATAGTTGAAAGGTTCAGCTACTTCTGTGGTCTAAGAAAGATTTCTCATTCAAGAATCTCTCTTGGAGAACATGACTATTGATTTACAGCTCAGGGCTTAGCCTGTGTGGCAGTGAAATGTGGACTCCCACAAAAGAAAGTGACACAAGAGACCGCTGCTGGTCTGGGGAGGGGGGAGTATTGCAAAATATATTTTGAGGTGTCAAGGAGCAGTACAGATGGTGTCACATATAAGTCAAAGTTATTATTTTTCCTATTGGATTTTATGGGTTGCTAGTCATCCATCATCTGTGTTCAAATGGGCCAAACTTAGGTAGCTGGTATATTTTGAAAGAATAAAACCTGTCAGACTGACCCAGGAGATTCTGCAGGGAGTTTGGGTATCCCTGATTGGAGGTGCCTTGCTGGGAGGCACGAGGAATGGTCAAAATGACTGTGTCAGTGGTACAGCTCCTTCAGGGATTTTAGCCCCATTGCAAGTACTAAAATGAGTAAAACAAAACTTTAACTTGGGGCTTCTGTAGTTGTCTGTGAAATATTCAAATAAAATAAATAGTTCTAGATTGTTAAAGAATAATAAATTGATTCTGAAAACAGCTAATGAACAGGCAGGAGACTGCTGAAATTCTCAATTCCTGAGCAAATTTTGGTCTTTAAAGTTCTTTCCTCTTGAAGGGGCTTAAAGTATTGATTTGTTGCCATAACATTATACTACCAATAGTTATGTAACCTATACATTATGCATGAACTTAAAAGCCGCTAAAGGTAGATATAAAAATTTGGAAAAATTCAATACAAGACAATGATGCTTTATTTACATTACTCTCAGCGTTAAAATTATATGTTTCAAACATTAATAGTAATTGAATCTGTATTCAAAAATAGAAGAGCATTAGGTAACAAATCTAAAATCAATACAGCAATAAATATTTCTCACTTGCTCTAGTATTTCTCCCTGATACTTATTCTGTCTGCAATATCTTACTGTATCAGTGCATGAGACAACTAATCTCAACTTGAACAGATATTAATTAGAAATAGTATCTTGTGTCATTAGTATAATGATTTGGAAAATAAACTAAATAAACATGCATATCATGGCCTATTTTGTAAAACAGATATTATAGAAAGGATTAGTGTTGGAAAAACTCTGTTTACCCTATTTTATATTATAATAATTTTTAGTGATAAATTAAAGAAACTATACACAAATTTCTAATATATCCTACAGCCAGACACCTTCACTATTTACATTTTTTTTTTCCATTTAGAAAGCTATACTTGGCTCTCTACAGAGGAGAAAATAACAATAATCCATTTATAGTTGACATTAGGTCAAAGTCATTCTATTCTTAAGAAATGTACTTGATCTTTTATCAAAAGTTTCTCTTTCAAGGATTGCTTTTTTAAATACAGTATCGCTTAAGTATGAATCTTTACATAATGAATTTAATCTATTGTTATTGTTGCTGAGTATTGAATTCACAAAGAATTCTTATTCCGTGGCTTTGTAACAAATTGAATCACAAGCCACTTTACATTTATATTATATTTACCATACCATTTTCAATACAGATATTGAGATGATTCTCTTATTTTTAACCTATGTTGTACTTTCAAATTTAGAGATTGTTGTTATTGATTATGTTTATTTTAAATGGCTCCTTATTTTCAGGGAGTGATTGCTACATTATTTATCAAGGCAAACATTTGGTGGTGTCATTTTAGAAAGACATCACGACTTGGGCAGTATCCAGTGACTGAAGTTCTTGTAGTAACATCTATAACTGCTATAATTGCTTACCCTAATCCTTACACAAGAATGAGCACCAGTCAGCTTATTTATCTTCTTTTCAGTCAGTGTGGAGCATCTCCTACTGAAGGACTTTGGTAAATTTATCATTTAACTTGAAAGTCTAAAATAATTTCCAATAGGAATCTAGTGGCAATCTCATTAAATAGGATCCTTAGACCCATTCTGGCTAGAAAAAGATAGTAACCTGTAAGTATCTGTCCTGATTAGCTTCAGTAGCACAAAGTGGACATTAATAAATAACAACAAAAAATTAATTAATTTAGTAATATATACAATTTGTTTCTTTATGTCAAGTGTTAGATATATTGATTTAAAATTATGCCTAGTGAATACAAATATTTAATTCTAAAAATATAATAATAATAATAATACCTCGAAAAATGTGTAGTTTTACAAATTTCAATTGGAAAACCAATATCAGTGAAAAATATAAAGTCCAACACAAGCTGCAATAATGAACTTAGGGGAACAGAATTAACCAAATACCTCTGCGTCTTAATATAGCCTGAAAAGAAATCAAAGAGGAGCTAAAAAGTTTTTTATTAGACGTTTGCACCTTATACTTAATAGTTATTTAAAAGGAAGGTATAAAATAAAAGCTATAAATTATTGGGCTATCTCTTCCTTATTTTATAAGCTTTTCGAAATAATATGCTGGTCAGATGCCTCATTGGATGAATTGGGTCGACTGGTCAGAACTCAAATGACTAAAACATGAATGCATCATTCCAACTTTTTCATTGGCAAGACTGTGTATCCCCAGAAAACAACAAATGGAGGTTGGGGTCTCATTAATACAAAGAATTTACCCCATTCCCAGGAGATGAATGTCAGAAACTGTATAAGATCAAGTGAGAACCAAATCTTTAAAGAAATGACTAAACTGGATGAAGGATATACAGCCTTGAAATTGAAAGGCAATAATGATCTGGAGCTCAACTCAGGATTTGACTCCGAGTGGAAGAACAAGGAACTCCGCATGTTCATTATTATAGTCAGTCGACTCACAGATTCAGATAGACAAAGAAATGTCTGTGGCATGGCAGTCGGGAGAGCTATTCTCAGAAACCAAAGGGTTTATGATAGCTATCCAAGACAAAGTTATTTCTACTCAAGCTTATAGACGCCAGGCACTGAAAGACAATAGTGTCTCCAAAAATTGTGGAATGAGCAATAAAACATAAGAGTCAATTCAGCATATCACTGAAGGTTGTAAAATATTGGCAGGGACAGAATATTTGCAAAGACATAATAATGCGACAAAAATATACAAAAGTTGCTCAAAAAAGGTAATGTAAAAATGTATTGGGATGAAGTGATAATGATGGATCATGCTGTCCAGCATAAGAAGCCTGATATTCTTGTCCTTAACAAGGTAAAACAAAAAATCAGTGGACATCATTGATATCACTGTCTCAAATGATAATATCTGAAAGTCTTATGGCGAGGAATAAGAACCCTTTACAAACTAGATTCTGTCACTGTCACTATAGTCGTGATATCTTCAAATGCCTTAATTCCAAAAACCACACTTAGCCAACACAATATCTTAATTTACCGGAGTGCCACAGAAACCAGTTCTGTAAGACACTGCAAGAATTGTTAGTAAAGTTAAAATTCCCATTAAAAAAATAACAAAATATATATATATATATATATAATAATTGGTTATGTCCCCCATTATAATTAATTCCAGTTAAACCTGAGAGTTATAGTAATAATAATAGTAATACTCTAAAGCTCATGAAGTGCTGTAGCCTGTGCATGGCTTTTGGTAGGATGGCATATCATGAAGCTGAATATGACTAAAATGTGGCCATAATGTTTACTTGTAACATGTCCTGGGACTGAGCTATGTTATATCTATTAGTTATATTACCTCTAAAATAAACAAGCATAATAGTGTTGCGAAAATTAAATACATGAAAAATTAAACAGACAGTCACGTATTTGGGCAGTATGGAGATCAAAGGGGTACCGCCGTATGGTCGTGCCCTTCCTAGTCAGACCTTGAAGAGTCCAGTATCTTCGAGACCTTCGTCCTTTGATGTTGTCGCTCCTCTATATAAGCATGTGCAACTCACCCGACAGTTTAGTTTTGTTCTCAGCTGTTTTCAAGTGATCATCAATTCAGTGCTACAGTGTGACTTAGTGCAGTGTGGTAAAGTGTTTCTTTGTGAAGGACAGTGCAGTGCCGTTAACTTCACGAAGTAAAGGAACAGTGCAGTGCTGTCTTTTTGTGAACTTTAGTGACCGTGTGTGAGTTATTAGACTGTGTAATCTGAAGAACAGTGTCGCTAGTGCATACTGTGAGTAGTAATTAAGAATAATTAACCAAGTGTATTGTGCATTGTTAAATAAATTGTGTTGTGGTAAAAACTGTGAAGCTTGTGTGTGAATTTTGCAATTCAAAATAACTCTTATTAACAAGGTTTATTAGCGATTTTGGAAAAAAAAAAAATGTAACAATATATATATATATATATATATATATATATATATATATATATATATATATTGTTACATTTTTATATACATATACATATGTGCGTGAGTGTATATATTGAGTGTTTGAATTAGTTTGTAACGACTTTTTTTTGCTGCTTTATTTTACAAAATTGTTGTTTTATTTTATAAAAATGATTTTAAATAAATTATTCAAAGTATTGTCCATCATTAGCCACTTCTCGTACCCTTCTTTTTGGTAGTATGCAGATTCCATGGCCAACCATTTTTTGCAATCTTTATCACAGACGAATCACTGCTCAGTCATTCCATGGGCATCAATCGAAACAGGTGGTATTCAGATGGACCAGTGTCTGGAGAATATGGCGGGTGGGGTAGGACCTCCCATTTGGTTGTTTCAATATACGTTTTGGCAGGTGTCATGGAGGTAAATAATTTTGTCATGCCTATCACCATATTCCAACCATTTTTACTTACATACTTTTACTAAGTCATATGCAATCCCCAGTGATCATTTCAATCAGTCTGAGCAGCTCATTAAATATCACACCACGGTGGTGATCCTTCCAAATACAGAGGATAAGTTTGGTTCCGTGGGTATTTCATTTGGGATTGCCATAAAGGACCCGCTTTTCGCCTCCAGTTACATTTTGATGCAAAAATTCCTTCCTTTTCTGCCGTTCAAGCAGCTGTTTAAAGATGAAAAAACATCTTTCCATGTCTCTTGGTTGCAATTCATATGGGGCCCAATTTCCCTCCATTTGGATCATTCTCCGTGGTTTTCAGGCATTTATTGATTGTCGAACAACCTACAACTAAAACAGAGCTTAATACCAGTAGGATTACGCAGATGAGGAGCCTATAAAAAAACGCTAAAAACTAATTCAAGTACCATATATATAAACATGTTTTCATTTAACACCTTTATATTGTTCAGGATTAACAATTTTTTATTTTGTCTTTCCAGCAACTATAGTAATGATCCAAATGCACCTGGAGTATCTGCTGCAGTTTGGTTATTAGTTCTAGCCTTGATATTCAAACTAATTACTACAATCTTCACTTTTGGTATGAAAGTACCTTGTGGCTTGTTTATCCCATCACTCTGCCTTGGAGGGATTGTTGGAAGAATAGTTGGAATTGGAATGCAACAGCTGGCTTTGGCATATCCCCATGTTTCTATATTTTCAGACTGTGCTTCCAGTGATGATTGCATCACACCAGGATTATATGCAATGGTGGGGGCAGCAGCTGTGCTTGGTGGTGTTACTAGAATGACAGGTAAATGACTTTTTATTTTCTGTTTAAGTTATATTATATAAACATACACTCTAATTTAATGAGTGTATATAAACTAGCCAATTAATGATTATTTACTTTGAAGAATCAGTTAAATATTTTTTTTTAAATTCATTGACAACATGATGAAAAATAGAATAAAAAAATATCTGACCTGAGACAACTATAATAAAAAATAGGTTAATTTATTATTGCTTAGGTTCTTATTGCAACACATAAAACCAGAGAAAACTTAAATAGTGTTCAGCAAATTATCTACAGTAGCTCACATCTCATGGTTTATGTTAATCTTTATTATATTCCTTTCTTTGTATATAGAATATATAGTAACCTGTGTAGATAGTATAATTTTTAATATAATGAATTCATATAATAAGGGCTATTCAAACTTTATGTATTATTTATTGGATATTAATATTTCATATTGGTTGATTTTAAATAGATTAATGCTTACTTAATTTACTTGGAGAACCAATTGATATATACAGGTGTAACTAATGAATTATGATAATAATAGAGCATATATTATGCTCTATAATTGAAAGAAATCCATATGAAAATATGAGCTAATAAGGACCATTTCTAGATTCCAACCTCCACCTGTGAGAAGGACTCGTATATGTGTACGATGTTGTGAATGTTGGTACATTGTGAGTTCTCCACGAGCCATTTCCTTCTGAGTTCTGAAATGGGTGTGGAAAAATATATATATTTTTTATTACTAGAGAAAAACTATTCACTACTGCACCTAGCTTCCATTTTCCCTTAAAACATACATGTTAGATTTATTTTGATCCAAGGACGCAGTGTAGGACAATACAATGTTTTGAACAGAAACTACTCTCTATGAGCTGGATAAATACATAAGAACGGAGATGGTAAAATTAAGAATGTACAATCTGATTTCATCTATGGCAAGGCTGTATTTATCGAGTAAACAAAGAGAAAGAGAAAGAGGCATTCTCAACATGCAAACTCCGTTTTCCCCCCCCAGAAATTAATCTTGAGTTTTGCCCAAGATCGAGTGATAGCCTTGTCTTTAAAAAAATAATTAAATTCGTTCAAGTGTTTACAGCCTTTGAACTTGAAATATAAATCCTGAAGTTCAATATGAATCTCATATTCATTTAGAATGTCAAAATGAGGGACTTCGCAGTCACGGGTGCTTTATGAAACGAAGATTGATTTTCCTTATTATGTAAGATGACTTACATCTGGAAAGATACTTTCAGAAACAGGTTTCATTACTGGTATCCAACTACCTTGAGATTGCCACTAGATCATACAGATGTCATAAACCATAGTGTTTAAGAACTATAGTGTCTCAGCCATTTGTAGATTATGTAACAAGACTTATGAATCAATATGACTGCTGATATAATTGACATTACAGTTCCCAATGATAAGAATGTTCGAAAATAATAAGCTCTAAGTATATAAGTGGACTCATGCATAAAACAACAATAATAAGCACGAATAATTTAAATCTGCCTATAGCAATTAAAGAAGCCTTACAAAGGGTACTACTTGATACTATAGAAAAATTTTTATATTCCTACTAATGCCATCTAGATGCTTCATTCTTGTTGGATTTCCCTCACCTAATAAAACACATGGATTTTGTATAATTATTATTCCTCCATGTCGCATTAAACCTTTACAGAGCAAAGGTTGCTGGTGCGACCTCTTCCCACGCTCATTCAAACTTGGACTGAGGATAGTTACATAGGGGTGTCCGCTAGATGCTAGAAGAAAACGAGGAATTATTCCTGGATGTTCGGTTTTTCAGAGCCGTCCTCCTCCCTTCCCGGCTGCTGAGTCTGAGCGAGGGAAGGAGGCCGTACTAGCGGCCGTTGCCCTATAAAGAGTTAACATTTTCAAGCAAAAACTTTAAATGTATAATTCAATTAAAACTTTAACAAATTTTAAATGTTCATAAAAGAAGAGAATTTGAACCAAAACTTTTCAATGTAGAATAATAATAATAATAATAATGAAGTAGGAATCTTGGAATTATTAAAAACGTACACACTTACAATACTATAGACATTTTGCATAGTATTATTTAAAAGTTGCTGTGTGAACTGAACTTTAGTAGATTCTTTGAACAAATGTAAAATACACCTCAGTGTTCTGACCAAAATATTCGTCCGCAATTTGTGTTATTAGAAATCTGATGTTTGAGCCTAATATATATATATGTATGTGTGTGTATATATACTGGGTGCTTCAAAATAATGTATACACACTTTAAACTATTGTAGATTTCCCGCTCTACAAGGCTAATTTCTATTTCTTCACCAGGTGGCAGTATAATCGTCCCTCTATGTTATTATTAGTAGTAACATCAACATAGCTGAGGTACGATTGAGTTTTGAATAACGTAAGCAGGTTATTAAGTGGTACTGGAAGTTTGAGAATGTAAATGAAGATCAAAGACAGTGGAGAAGGGAGTATGATACAGAACCACCTTCAATATTAACAATTACACACATAGGAGACAAATTCGAAGCACATGGAACAGTGTGTGATATGCATAAAGGCCATTCAGGTTGATCTCGAACAGTTATAAGTGATGAGTCTTCTATGGCAGTCTTGGAACTGTTTCAACGCTCTCCTGACAAATCTTTAATGCAAGGGCCACAAGAAAGTGATGTAAGTGCTAGCAGCGTGCTACGCATTCTGAAGAGAGCCAAGTATCATGTTTACATTTCAAGACTAGAGCAACAGCTAAGTGACAATGATCCAGATCGAAGGTTGCAATTTTGTGAATGGGTTCAGGAGATGTTGATTAGTGAACCGGGATTTATGGGTAGCATCATTTGGTCGGATGAAGCCCAATTCAAACTTAATTGAACTTAACAATAGACACAATTGTGTTTACTAGGCTGAAGACAATCCTCACATTACAATTGAAAAAGCTATAAATTTGCCTGGTGTAAATGTGTAATGCAGTTTGTCTTCAAGGGAACTCATTGGACCTCTTCGATTTGAAGGTACTGTAACTGGTATCAATTACCTAACAATGCTTGCTGATTCTATATTCCCTGCCATTTGTGCATTATACGATAATGATAATTTTTATTTTCAACTATCACAGGGACGTACTAGCTTACCTGGATCAATCAAGTTTCCAGTACACTCTCAGACCTTACACCACTGGATTTCCTCTTAGGGCACAGTAAAAGATGAGGTGAACAAACGTAAACCACGTAACCTAGACATTCTATGGAATGAGATTCAAGCTGTGTATAGCGAAATCTCATTGGACGTTTTGATACAATGTACAGAATCAGTGGTGACTCATACTCAAAATTGTATTGATGCTGCAGGTCACCAATTTGAAGAGTATTAACTTTTGTTATTTACGTTTTATTTACACTGGACTTTAAGCTTTCTAATTCCTGAAATTTAACTTTGTAGAATGGTAATTTATTTCATAAATTTTCTATGAAAGTTCAAAGTGCGTAAACATTTTTTTGAAGCACCCAGCTTATCTAGATATTACTTAATAATTTACTTTTTATACATAATGTTTTACTTTCTATTTTTTGTCTTTTATGGGAAAGAATTAATATTAGTATATCTTTTTAGTTTCATTGGTGGTTATAATGTTTGAGTTAACTGGAGGTGTGCGATATATAGTTCCTCTCATGGCTGCTGCGATGGCCTCCAAATGGGTTGGCGATGCCCTTGGGCGTCGAGGTATATATGATGCTCATATTAATCTCAATGGCTATCCTTTCCTTGATTCAAAAGAGGAATTTGCCCATACATCACTTGCTGCTGATGTTATGCAACCTAAGTAAGTTCGCTTTTTAATTTTTTTAAGTTTGTCAAAGTTATATTTTCTGTTAAATTAATTGAATTTCTTTATCAGAAGAACAGAACCATTGTCAGTACTAACGCAGGACTCCATGACAGTCGAAGACGTAGAGGCTTTGCTTAAAGAGACAGAACATAACGGTTTCCCAGTTGTTGTATCTCGAGAATCTCAATACCTTGTTGGATTTGTCCTTCGAAGGGATTTGCAATTGGCCATTGGTATGCATATTAATTAAATTTAATTATATATATATATATATATATATATATATATAAAATAGAACTGAATGTATGATAAGTTCAAACATTTTCATTAATTCATGTTATTATTTCCTTGTAGAAAATGCTCGACGGAATGTTGAGGGTGTCAGAGGTGATTCGATTGTGCTATTCAGTGCTACTCCAACACATCCACTGACGCCAGGTGGACCACCACCACTCAAACTTAAAAAGATCTTAGATATGGCTCCAATTACAATCACTGATCAGACTCCAATGGAGACTGTAGTTGATATGTTCCGTAAACTAGGCCTGAGACAGACTCTAGTTACCCACCATGGGTATGTATTTACCAATGAATTATATAACTTTCATATATTCTGGTGTCATTATAATTTAGACCTACATCTTCGCCAGTGTTTAAAATAAAAGCCTACATGCAATATATATTCAACAATGCAACAAAAAACTCAAAGACCCTCTTCCTTGGGACTGAACACATTATTTTATTAGGCTTCTTGGTAGTGTACATAGCACAAATAAAATGAAATCTATAAGTCAACTTGACCAAAAGAATTACAAGGAGGGAGGAATCCACCACACTATAGGAAGGATATGACACTATCAGTAAAATTTCAGTTATACAGATATTACATCAATTCCTGCTCAGGTGTGTCACAATGTTTACCAATTTCGTTCAGAGAACTGGGGAGTGAAATATAATGTGAGATCTCTATGCCAACAAACAATGATATGTGTGCCTTCAATAAAGGTAATGACTGTTACACAGAAGCAATTTTCGTTTGATTATTACCAAGCTAAACATTTCATGCAAAACTAAAGATCAAGTTTATTAATAGTGTGTTAGAACCCTTATGGAATGAACTTTTCTTATTTGTATTTGATGCTATAGCTGTGATATTATAATAATGGATGAATTTATTACCTCATAACAATAATCATACCTGACTCTTGTTATAGGAGTTGTGTATAATAACTATTGCAAAACAGACTACCTCATCATAGGCTTTAGGTTCAACAAGTCATTGCAATTAACTAAAACTAAATTATTCATTAATAAAATATTTGAGATAGGACATAACTTGCCAAAATGTACCCTTTCTTATGAATTAATAATATAGTTCAAGTAATAGTATTAGATGTTTTCACCACTTATCCTAATTTAAAAAATCTGGATGTTTTTGCATTATAATTAGCAGGGGAGTAAGTAACTTGAAGACAGCTAGAAAAGATATTAAATTTTGTTCCAAATGATGCCCAGCCAGGGGTAGTTCAGGTTGAATACCTTGTATAATCAATTAATGGTGTGAAAAATATGTCTTAGTTTAATAGTCACACTTTTATTTACCACGACCTATGTTTATTTTTCCTTTGTGTAGGTGATATACTGAATTTTATTTATGTTATTTCAGGAGACTTTTAGGAGTGATAACAAAGAAAGATGTCCTAAGATACATCAAACAACTGGATAATGAAGACCCAAATTCTGTGTTATTTAATTAACTTTACAGTGTTCCTTGGCATAATTTGATGTGCATACACATTATTCAGATATTAGCTAAATATCTGTTTTAGCTATACACGTGTATAAAATTATATTTTATTACCATTTATAATATAAATTTGTATAGTAACTTAAAAACCTCAATATTTCCATCCCAGTAAAATATTTTATTTTCTTATCTTTATGTTTAAGTTCCCATTTTATTCTTGTTTTAATACATGTTATTTTATTTATATAATTTTGGTGAGGACAAAAATAAGGTATATATTGTATATAAAATAAATTCCTATATAGGTTAAATTTGTAAGTTTATTAAGTTGATTAGTTTTATATTTGCATATTTTTGTTGAAGTATTATTTATTATAGCTATTATAATATTCATTTTGTGATTAGTTGAGTATTTTATTAACACAATCTCTATATTCCTAGTCGATTTATATGCATGTCTTCATATTGTTAATTTTAATTTAATTATTTTTGTAGACAAAGCTATCTTTTAAAAACTGAACAGATATTTCTAGATGTTAAAATTCTCAATTTATTTTAGTTATATCTTCTGTAATTAACAACAAATTTTTGAGTTTTATGAATTGTAAATAATTGGATTTCATATTATTTTTAACTTAATGATAATTGTATATGGATTATTGTTGGTCTGGTCATAGAATGTACTACTTCTGTATTGATAAGTAATGAATTGTTAATTGAATGTGATTATTGCTCAGAAGTGTAAGGTTATTTGTAAAAATTGTTAATAAAACCTACTATTTTCTTTCTATTCATTTAATTTATTTGTTTTTTATTCCTCTATCAAAGATCAAAATGACTAAATTTTTATTGACCCTTCTGCCAGTTTTATCAGGAGGGTCAAATGAACTACTTGATACAATCCCTATCTTATTGTTGGCTTCTTGGATACAAGGTTTACTCAATAGCCTCCAGATGATGGGGGTGTCAGGGAACAAATCCTGATGACTGGATAGCTAAATAAAATATAGTATGCATTCCCTGAACCTGATAACAGTAATGTTTTGAGTTGCAGACTTCACCACTGCCCTCTCTCCTAATTTAATTGAGTCTAAAATATTAGAAGCCTAATATTTTTTTGGAAAGTTTGTTTGTTTTCAGTCAAATTGTTTGCTCAAGAAACAATTTCTCTGTCTGACAAACCACATTATTATGATGGATTCATATTTATAGAATTATCAAATGACACATAAGCAATTTCATTGCTGTTGTGATTTATTTACATTAGAAATATTGACAGAGCCCATTATGCTATTTGCTTGTGCAGAACATGTTCTTAAATAACAATTGTAATATCACTCCCCACCCCTTAAAAAAATCAAATTTGTTTTACCTCCACAGCACTTCTAGTAGGCTAGTAAGAAAGGACAGAAAAACAAAACAACTATTGTTTAGTATTTCCAGTTCCCTCGCCCAAGTCATTTTGTTGGTTACAGGAGAATAAACTTCAAGGTCTATAAATTCAAGGAATTAAAACATTCTAAGCTATTAAAAAAAAAAATAGTACATGTACCATTCAAATGATATTGCAATTAATGTTGGTGCAATCAGCTTGTGAGTTGGGGTACCAAAAACTCAAAAATAAACCAGTAATAACGAGAGAGACTGAAAATGCATTATTAAAAATTCACAATGAGTTATTATCTTAAACTTGTAGACTTATAAAGAGTTATTATCTTTATATAATTTAAGCCATTCAATAACTATGATATTGGTTAATCAAAAAACTTTTTTATGGCTCCACACAATTTTATTTCTTATAAACGCTGAACGCTTCCTGGATCTAAACATTTATAAGAGCGGAGAGGGGGTTAAATTTTCTATTTATAGAAAGCCCACATGCACAGACATAAGTATAAACCAAATGTCTTTGCAACGCCCCAGAGTAAAAGAAACCCCATTCATCTATCTCATTGACAGACTCCTATCTAATCCAATGGACGATGAAAATTACCAGAAAGAATTATGCTATATATACCACTTAGGAGAATGGAATGGCCACAGTTGGGAATTTATAAGAAAAATATATGACAGGAGAGTTTCTAAAAAATTGATGAGGGCGACTTTTAGGAGTGGTGGGGAAGAGGTTAAATCCTGGGGAATATTGCCATATTTGGGCCGGCTATCTGAAATCTTGGGAAGGAAACTAAACAGGCAGGGCATTAGAACAGCCTACAGAAAGAGGGCGTCACTTCAGAATTTTGTCTCTAAAATCAAGGATGCTACTCCTCTAGGAGACAGATCAGGGGTGTACATGATGAAGTGTGGGATGTGTGAAGCCAGCTACGTTGGGAGGACAGAGAGGAAGTTACGGATCAGGGCTAAGGAACACATGAGAGCAGGCTCAGAGTTTTATGTACCCTGTAAGGAGCACAACCACCATGCTGGGGATCACCAGATAAAATTAATTCATAGTGACGTTAGGGGCTATCTGTTGGGCATGGTGGAGGCTATTGAAATAAAACTTGAAAAAGCCATAAATAAAGGCAATGTAAATGTGCAGACTGACACAAACACGTCTCTCATGTCCAGACTTGTCTCTGCCCCCTCCCTAGCGGGGCCATTCATCACCCTCACCACCAGCTAAAAATAAATATGAACTATGATATTCTATACATGTGAATTATTAAAGTTAAAATATTTAAACTAAAATTTAGTAATGGGCAGCAGGAATACATACTTTTCTTTAGCCGAGAGTTATCCCTCACACAAATTTTACTACTTGAAGACCTCAAGATTATGGGAATACAATAAAAAAAATAATTCGTTAAGATTCAAAAGATTTGTCTAAAACATCTTTTGTAAGAATTTTTTTTTTTGGTTCAGCAGAATAAATGTAAATGGTTTAAAATTGATTTGACATTTTATTTTACCAAAGAAAGCTAAGGATATATTTTATTTATTAATTAAATACCATGTATAATGATGCATACCAATGGGTGATTCATATGTTTTATTGTAATTACGTGATGAGCTGACACTGATATGAAATTAGTGTTAAATAATTAGTTAAGGGCTCAAAGGCGAGTACAGAGGTATAGAATAACTGAAATAACCTTATTGATAGCGAATATTGGTAATTATGCAGAGATAAATTTGTCATTTGCTATGTGTACTCTCCGAATGTAGCTTTTTACATTAATTAATGAATATAAAGGATACAATTTTAAAAACAATATTAAAAACATTATATTTACAGCTTTTCCTCATTGAGGCCAACATAAAGAGCATACCATAAGAGATCTTCAAGTCCTACCAGAACTTATTTCTGTTAAAGCAGCATATATTTTGCTTTCCTGTCCACTTACAATGTTTAAAATAAACTACATTTAAATACTTTCAAGCAAGCTTCCTTTGTGTTTATTCTAATGTTTATTGTATTCAAGAATGTACTCATTTCCGGAAACAAATTATTTAATTCCACTAGATTATAGTTGCTGATTTACCTTTATTTAACGCAAATAATTTTATTTTCTTTATACTCTTTTCTTAAATGAGAAGTTATAAAAAGATAGTCAAATTTAATTTGAAACATTGACATTGCCACTACAGGGAAACAATACTGTTTTAAAGGGACCTAAAGATCTGTTATTTTTATTAAAATTTAATAATAATAAATTAACTATGTGGAACTTCCCCATGTAAGACGAGACACATGATCAGGTTTGCTTCTTGAAGTCTTTATAAAGCCTAGAAATTCTAATTCAGCCAAAGCTTGGGTGAATCTTGCTCTAGAAGTTAAAGTGAAGGAAAAATATAAAAAAAAATATGTCTGGGTAAAAAGTAAATCATAAAACAAAATATGATTAAAAACAATATGAAATAACTGGAATAATAATTCTATAATGTTATTTAGTCCATTGCAAGCTACAAAGGCTATTTGCACATTTCAACAGCTTACCTCATTTTATTAGCAGATTTCCCTCAAGGGAAATCAGCTATTGAGGTCATACTCATGACCCGATTACCAATCGCACAAAGAAAAGGATACTGTACTTTTTCGCTGACATCTTCAATATTCTTTTTTTCAGTGTCTGGTTCTACAATAATAGAGAAAGACTGAGGAAAAAAAAAAAAAAAAATTAGTTTTACATGATATCCCCAAGGCACTCATTTGGAATTAATTTAATTTACTTGAGACTTCTGACAATCTAAAATGAAAACATAATTTTGATTTGAACAATGAGTACTATTGCTAGTACCGTCATAAATAAGTTTTTTTTTTTTTTATTTTTTAAATTGTTTAAAAGTGAATCTCTTTTAGAAAGAAGCTATTACTGTATTTTCCACATAATGATCCCTAGGTAACTTACGATTTAGTCAACCCCTACCTGTCAAAAACTCTTTTTTCAAATTAGATGGTTTGTGTCGGTCCCTTAAGGCGATATCTTTCGAATGTAAAGTTCAATATCTTTGAGACTATAAGGGATTTATAAAATTTGTAGAACTAAGCTCATTCAGCAGAAAAAACCCTTGAAGGGGGATGGGGTCATTTGAGAGTAACAAAATCACAAATGACTAAATTTCCCCTTATTTATTAAAGGTACCAACAATTATTTAGAACGTTGTTTATAACCAAAAATCTATAATTTTTGTTCTACAACACTTTTCGATCCAATGGAAAGAAACAAATTTTTTTCGATTTTGTTTTTTTGCCTTCCATTACAACCTCTACATGAATATGATCTGCATATATTATAAAATTGCCCTAAAAAGTTAAAAGTCTGTATTTCATTCAGATAAATAAAAATTGTATGCTACGTTGTCATTAGCAAATTTCCTTTAAAATAGTGAAATATTTAAAGTTGTAAATAGAGCTTGGAAGTTTCTGGAGTCCACATGTTTGTTTTGACAAGGGTATTTTTGGTTTAAATCACACTAATATATAAAGCCATTTTCATGATTATAAAAACTTTGTTTTATAAAAATTTGATTCACAGACATTTGATGGTCAAAGTAAAAAATATGATTCTTAAAAATAATAATAACTGGATACTTGAAATAATAAATAAATCCTTGTCTGAAATTGAATGAATAATGAAAAAAGAAAGTTGTATTTTCTTAAAGCCCCTACTCTTTTTTTTTATAGATGGCCTTCTTTTATTTCATCAATTATTTATTATTAACAGTTTAATCTGCAGCTTATGCTGAACAAGACATTTAAATTTAATGGATATTTTATAATAGTGCATAATCAAAATGGTCCACTTGAAACCAATAAAAATGATCCAATATTGCAAAGAAAATTGATCAACTTGAAAGTAAAAATAAAAAAAAAGAGGGAAAATGACATTCTAAAAACATACAAACACCATATTAATTATGATCACAAATAAATAAAATTTTTATGCTTTACAATTTTTAGTAGATTTCATTTAAGGAACATGAGCTATTGGGGTTGTATTCATGATGATTTTTTTCAAAATATTTCTTTCATTGCTCATCGATTCTACTCATGAAAAGTCCGTCACGCAGGGGCTGCGTAAACTAAGCATATTTCCCACGTGAAGTTTTACAATAGAGAAATCCGCCTAATAACAGCTGTAGTAGGAAGGGATCTCTAAACCTATTCACGAGGGACGAATAGTTCTGGAAACGGCCACCAGAGCTCTCGGCGGAGAGTCCGGAACATGGGCGGGGTTCCGTCCACCAAACACACAATACAAATGCAAATATCTCGGTTAATATTCAAGATACGGAATAAATGTATATAACAACATTTATAGTAAATTTAATTTACAATAAGATTGATTCTATACAATTTTTCGATCCGACGCATAATAACGGAGATATTTTGAATTTTCAAAAATCCCCACCTCTAAACCCCCCCTCCCACTGGTCCGATTTCAGCCGTTAACGAACTTGATCTCTCTTTTTACGTAAAACGCTTAAATATGAAGTTTGGTAACGATCAAACAAAAATTGCGACCGCTAGAGCGTTAACAGACAAATATATATATATATATATATATATATATATATATAATTTTGAACGGACCTCATTTTCGTTATCTCCTGGGTAGGATCGATGGACATTTGAGGAAATTTTTCAAAACTCGCGTCATGAGTACGACCTCAATAGCTGATTTCCCTTAAGGGAAATCTGCTAAAATGAGGAAGTTCAAATTTGTACACACAGGCACACCCACAAAGACCAAGGTTTTATTCCATCTGGGTTTTTATATTAATCACTAGTATTATATATTTTCCAGAGAGTTTGATTTTTAGATTATCAAAAATTATTATTTCTTTTAGACGATAAGTGTTTTTAGTATATTTTTTATTTTTACGATTGATAGCTCTGAATATTGTAGAAAGAACCACTGAAAGGAAGCTAAGCTTTGTAATAAAATCAGACCAAATAGAGGGAAAATCAAAATATCTTCATTACTATGAATCTACATATCTGTATGTATGTATTCTATGGTATATAAGTAGAATATACTGAACATAAAAACTTTCAATGAATGCTGCTGGTAACTCGCAGGAAGAGTTCATAAATTGTACAACACACTTTCTAAGAGGATTTTCATAAAAATCAAGTAAAATTAAATTATACTTATAAATTGCCAAAATAATATAGGTATCCAATTTGATTACCTGAAGCCAATCATAAATGTTTATAATAGATCCACCTTCAAGATGTAATTTATAGGCAATGCATATATCTGGCATTGTAGAAAGTATAGAATTTTCATCAGTAATCTGACAGCAGTTGCACTAGAAAAATATAATTAAAACTTGCATTATTTGTTGATCATAATCATGAGAACATTATATTAAGGTAGTTGTATGGTCTCAAAGTATTCACTGAGATAATGATAAATTTCAGAAAGAGTACATTTTTAAATTACAATTATTCAATACCTGTAAGTAATGGTGAGGATTGTTGAGAGCTGTATGAATAGGAGCTCGTATCCTAGGAACAACTCTATTCCTTGCTTCAATATCCTGAACAGTTATTATTTCCCATAAAACCGTATGCTCTGTATAAGGAATCAGGTAATTAGGTAGCAATGTTACCATGAAATAGTTTACTATTTTCTCTCTTAAAGCTTCAAACCCAACTTTGACTTGAGGTTTAGAGCTTATTTCAGCTAAGCGCTGGAAAGAATAGATCTACTATTAATTTCTAATAGATGTTAGCCCATAACTTATATTCTTCAGAAGAGCTGGGACTGAGATGCAATTATATTTTTTTTTAAAAAAATAGAAAACCTTAGCACTCTACCTGTTTCAATTGTAACCTGTTTTTTACATTTAAATCAATTTTAGTTGGACTTTTAACAGGGCTCTGTGTTTGAGGATTTAATCCAATATGATCCAATTCTTTATTGAACTGCTCAAGAACCTGTATTATATCTGGCATGTCCTTTTCCTTTAGAAGTTCAAGGATCTAATTAAAAAAAAAAAAAAAATGTATTTTATGTTTTGAAGGACTGGAATGAAAACTAAATATATATTGGCAAGGAAAGCATGGTGACAATAATTGTTGATAGTTTGATTTTCTGTAAACATCCATTGTTTTATTCCAATAAATATTACCAGAATGATTCTTACCTCTGTGTTTCTTTGCTAATTGATAACAATTTGCAGTTCAAAGTTCTGTAGTATTTACAATTGTTGAATTACTCCTAAAATAGTAAAGCACTGTTAATCTGTTTCAAATTAAACTTCGACAATGAAGAGCCATTGTTTATTCTCTCTATTTCTTAACAAGAGCGAGTTAACCTTCGAAATTCGCACTATTCTGAGGCTCTGCTTTAAAAAAAGATAGAAACTGACACGGCTTGTGAAATCTGAGGAAGAGAGGACTTATGTAGTGTAAATCAATAAATTTGGTTTAAAGATAAATGAGATCCTGAAAGCAAGTGAATAACCTAGATCTCTTGATTGAGATTGACAGAATGTGTAGAGAAAGATTCAAGCACAAGCACACAGAAACTTCCTTTTTGACTAGGAGTATCCCAAACTAGTTTATCAATATTTGGACATCTTAGCAGGCAAAATGGAGGATAGAAATTTACAAAAGCCTCCTGAAAAAACCTAAAATTCATTCGTTTTATCAAACAAATGCAGTGTTAAACCAGGACAACCAACCAACTGTCCCAGTCTCGAGAAGAGAGATAGTTGAAGTAAACTAGTTAAGATCTATAAGGTGGAATTATGAGGGCATAGACACTGAAGGTCCAGCAATTACCTAAGAAATGTATTCTTAACTTGAGAGAAAACAAGCAGCTCTAGCCTAACTGTGCTCATTCCTTTTGATTATGAAGCACATTCTTTTGCCACAAGACAACTCAAGACCACACCTCCAAGATTACCACAGTTTCTAATCCTTGATATTAGGAATTCGATCTTCCTTATCCAGTCTAGTCCACCTGCACCTTTGGATTACCACTTGCTCAAGTACATACATGCTCCCTCTGTAAAAGGTGTTCCGACACATATGGACAAGTGGGAAATAGGTGTAGAGTTTTTGCAATCAACTTGGTAACGGAATGGAATAGATCATTTGGCACAAAGACAGTCGAAAATAATGGATATTTTGCAAAGTAACTATCTGTTAAAATATGTTAAAAAAGAAATAAAATTATAAAAAACAGAATTTGAATCAACCTGATAGAATAAATAGAACCAAATAATTTGTATTTCGCGAGAAGGGGAGGGGGTCGTAAACTGCTGTTTTATAATGAAGTAGCAGAGTTTCTGGTAAATCAATAATTGTCAAACAAATGGAACTCGTTTCAAAATAGGAATAATTTGAATATAGAAATAATGAAGGATTATCAAAAGCAAAGCAAAAAAAAAAAAAATTGGACTAATACTACCCATATAATTTAAATTAGGAAAAATGGCAGCAACAAAAAATTCTAAACCACAAATTATTTGATACAATATATTAATTTTTAAAAAAATTCATATTCCACTATGATTTAGCTTAGAGCTCTATTCAAATTACAAAAACTGTACAGAATAAACAATTCAGTTTTAAAAATTAGATTATTACCTTCTCAATTTTCCTTCCTAATTCATCTTTAGAAATGAAATTCAGAAATTGACAGCAATCTTTGTATCCTGGAGTTTTAGTAATATTTTTGGACATTGATGCACAATATAGTTCTCTGAGCTAAAATAAGGAAAACAAATATGTTTATTAAGAATGCATAATAGTAGAATGTTTTAGATAAAGATATAATTAATATAACCAATAACTGATAACAAGTAGTTCATCAATCCCAATTTAACCTTAGACAACTTCTTCCATGGAAACTGGTCTTAATAACAGTCTTCCCACCAATTTCTTTATTAAAACACAAGGCCTTTCGGCACTAACGTGCTATCATCAGGTGCTTTGCTGTATAATGGATGCTGGTGGTTTTGGGGCCTCTACCCTCCTAGGAGTAGTGGCTCCAAAGCCGTGGCATTAGCATCAATTATACAGCAAAGCACCTGATGATGGTTAATAAAGAAATTGGTGGTAAGACTTCCAGTTATTAAGACCTGTTTCCCAGACCTGCACTCCCACATCCAGCAACATACGAATTATGAATTCTTCCATGGAGGTAAAAGAAGTCACAAGATATCAGTCTAGGAAAATATTAATTAGTACGGGAGTAAGCAGATTAATATTATACATGAATGTCAATTCACAATATATTCCAGTAAAGAAGTGAGGATACTCATTGTGAAAGCAATATCAATGTTGGAACCTGTTGATCTGGGAAAAGCAGGAAAACATTCAAAGGAACATGGAAATAGAATGAATGGGAGAAGTCATAAATTGAAAATTTCTGAAAAATTACAGCATTGATGCATGATAACGCTGAGATAATCCAACGTGAAAAAAAATGCTGGTGATATTATATGTTAACCCTTTCACTGACATCCCTATATTACACAGTGTATTTTACACTCCTACACCTATTCATTACAGTATGCAAATGTGCTTACCTTGATTTATTATAGCATAATTATTTTGATTTCATCAAAGCTTTTGTAGAGTTTAAAAGGCATTGCAAACAGCACTTTACCAATGTTTTGGTTGATTTTGAATTTATGAACAATTATTATTGGTTTTTGTCTTATCTGTTCATATAACAGTAATACCCCAATGAACCCGTCCCTCTAGCAAACTGTTCATATTACACCTATTATTCATTTGGTGTGTTTAATTTCTTAAGGTGATGTGTATTTTTAAAATGTGGAAACATTTCCCTTCTGCTTCAGAAATTAAGGAGATCCTCAACAGTGTTTAATGAAATAAAGCCAATTATAATAAAACAAAAAAACATAATGTTCCTATCAAATTAAATAAACAAAATATTTGGTTCATTTAAAATTATTTAATTTGAAAATGATACGTGATATTTCAGTTAAAATGCATCAGATTGAAAATTGACATAGAACATAATTTACAGATCTTTTCATGATAAACTAAAAAGGCCCTAAACAATTTTTTAGTGTCCCTAATACATAAGAATTTTATAATTTTTAATTTTGACCTTACTCTAAACCCCCCTCTCCCTGAGTCGATTTCAAACAAAAGGATAGGTACATATACCTAACTAGATTACAACAATCCCAAATATGAAATTTCAACATTCTAAGGCTAGACTAGTTGTTTTTGAGTTATAGGAGCTTCGTACATACATATATAAAGATGTCATGCTGAAACTAATCAAAATGTGTTCAGGGAGGGTCAAAACAGGTAATTCCACTGAAATTTGAAAATCAAACTTTTCGCGATTACTATACATCCTTTACTTCGAACAAGAAGTAAAAATGTAGGGCCCTAATTTAAAAATATATGTGGGAAAATTAAGTTACCTGTTTTCCAAGAGGAGATTGTGGTAAATCTTTTACAAGAATATGCAGCATTTGTAGGCATGTATAAAATTCATCTATTTTTTTCCTTAGTGTGGTAATAAGGAGTATGATTTCCTTCTACAAAAACATTAATAATATTATTATTTAAAGAAAATAATTAAATTGGTCTTGGAGAACACCTAAGATATTATAGGAGAAATTTTTACCTTAGTTTCATCATCATCACTCAATAATGATTTCTTATTGTGAGTTTCAATGTATTTCTTGAAAGATGGAATAGCTCTTATTTTATCTAACATATCGCTATCCAATTTAGAGACATTCTTTCCAGCCTTTTTGAGTTTTTGACAAAGTAAACCTATATGCGGTTTTCCGTAAAAATGATCCATCACACAATACTGAAAAATATATTTAATTTAAAAAAATGTAAACATTTATGAGCATTTACACATCAAATATTACAAAAATTAAGTGAAATAGACTGCATAGCGAATGTAACTTAGCTTTTGCTAAAGGAACTCACAATATCCATTTATTCTGAGTAATTAGATCTAGAAAATCAATTTGAATCGGATCCTAGATTTTTTTGTTGTAATAAATTAACCAAAAATTATCTACCAAATTTAGATCGCCACCTACTGATAGATCATATAAATAAAATAAAATAGTAGAGGGCAGATTAAACAAAAAAAATAAGTATATAATATATACGTGTTATATCCGTACACTGATCATTAAATGATAAATGGGAAAGGTGGATTTCAGCTAGAAGAAGGACTCAATAAATCAAAACGATGAATATATTTTTTAAGTATCTCCTAGCAATGAACAAATTCAAAATGTGACAAACTCAATTATCTCTATTTCTTGGTTTTCTCTTCTAAACTTGCTCACTTAACAATGTGACCATTGTCAAATGTGATAGAACCCCCCCCCTCCTGCCTCAAGGGAAGTCAGCTAATAAAAATGTTAAATATCTTATCTTATTATTATTATTTGTTATTTTGAGCTGGATCAATTGTTAATTTTTTTGGAGCCATCTTGTTGAAAACGCAATCTTCACAAATATTGCGTACATTTTTCTCAAATTTTAAATGAACAGAGATATTTGAATTTTTCTTTACAGCCCATCTGTCACATTGTGATTTTAACTTAAAGAAACTGTGTAATGCCTAGCTTAAATTTCAAGTTCAGTTTACAAAGACTTCTGTCGAAGGAGAAATAGAATTTGAGATGACATCATCAGTATGTGGGAAAACTGTTTAGTTTATGCAACAATTGTATGACACTTTTGTACTGAAAAAAGCTTTTGGTCTTAAAGTGCATTTCATTATGACCAGGATGTTGATTCAGGAGTCATTTGATTGAATCACTGGATAAAAATGGAGAATTAGCTGTACTCGCTGGAAGACATTAGGAAAGTAGTAGCGTCGTCGTGCAAGACTAGTATACAGGTTTTCTATAATTCATTCATTTCAATCTCATTATGATTCATAAAATACCAAAGCTATATACATACATTTCCAAAATTGTTAATCAGAATAGTTATTCCCCAATGATTTTTTTTTTAAATACTTGCACAGCATTGTAGATTTCTTTTTACAATGTATGTATGAAAATAATAAAAAAAATTGTAATAAAACAATTGAAAAAATACTTCCTGTTGTGCTTTGCTTTTGAAAACTACTAGTGTTAGAACTGTCATGGCAAACTCAAGCATTGAAACCATGAAAGCAATTAACCCCCAATCAATATTAACTTTACTTGGAGCTGGCTGCTTCCAAAACTTCAATGGCTAATAATAAGAACTAGCAACATTGAAATGAGTAGTTGCAAAATTAAAGCACATTTCAAAAAAAATAATAAAATTAAAACCTAGAAAAGGAACATTTAGGAACAGCCAATTGAAGAAAAAGATATTATTTCGGCATAATACTTACTTTAATACCTTGTGTAAATCGATTAACAGAAAAATCATAGAATAAGAAAACATCTGTAAAAAATTTGAATAACTTTCCACTAAGTTGAAATGGGCAATCCACATTCAGAAACACCTACCACAGAAATAGAAAAAAATAAAAACATTAAAAGGGCTATATAAGTTTCTAAACAGTTTTTACATAAAATAAATGAATAATACCTTATCTACAGTATTGTTGAGAAAATAAACTGATGGTTGTGACTGAAAAACCTTTAGCATTAGTCGAGAAGTTATTTGATGGGTCAATGATTCACCAATTGCCGCTTCGGTAGTTGAGACTCCAAAAACCAAGACAAAGGGAAGTTGATCGAAATAGCCACTGAAATACAAATAAAATTTAAGATAATCAAATCAAAATTTTTGATTTAACTTGTTTCATAAACCACAATCTCTTTGAACTAACCTAATCCAGAAAAGAAAACGAGATTTTGTTTGTTAACCTTCATTCATTTTGTAAAAACCACACTATTTATTTCTTTTTTGAGATAAAACGATTTGAGGTGTCATAGTATCGCCTATCAGTCCTGCATTCGAAATATCTGTTATTATGACTCGGATTTGAAAATATTGTAGAACTTTTCTTACTAAACATTTACTTTTTAATAATTGTTGTTTTATACATTTTTTTCCTTATCTCCAACATTACGCTGAGGATTGCCCATAGTAAACTGGAATAAGTGATAAAAAAATGGGGTTGTAGTGTATCTAAAAAGAGTAAGTGTAAAAACAGAAAGAGATTGGTGTAAAAATGTATAATGAAAGTAATATTTTAATTCTTTTAGGATTTAACAAAAAAAAAATATATTATTAAAAAAAAGATACACAATAATAAGGAGAAAAATTGGCATAAAAGATATTGTTAAAAATAAAATGAAGAAAAAGAAAATTACTTTTAAAGTGTATGTGTGTGTATATCTTTATATATATATATATATATATATATATATATATATATATATATATATATATATATATAAGCTAAGGTACTCGGCTTCGCCAAGGAATTCATTTGAGGCAGAATGAAAATGAAAATGGTATTTTTTTTGGCAAGGCTTTACTTTACACAATATTTTGACATTTCCTTGTCCCAGTGTTTAGGGTTTATACCCGTTGGTGCTGTGGATTTGTTAATAATAAAATTATTTGTTATTCAAGGCTTCACTGTCCTCAATATTTTTACATTTCCTGCCTCTTTGCATGCAGTTGGCAAACTGGCATTTCTAATGGATTAATGTTTGGGAGAAGAGAAGGGCAGGGTGTCAGTATACGTTACTTAGTGAATTCTGTTACTGGCGTTAATTAAATAACATAGATTTGAATTATTAAGGATAAAATATTAACATAGATTTGAATTAATTTATTCAGGTGAAGTACCTGGTAGTTGATATTGGAAAGAATTGTTGGGCATGTCAATATTTCTAGAAAAATTACTTGCTTCATACATTGTTATACGAATAAAGGTATAAAACAAAAGTTACTCTAAATAACAAAGAAAGCAACTTTTGTAATGTGCACGTTTGCCAAAAAACAAATAGAAAATGAAATATTGCGAATTTTAATTTCAGCCCTCCCTTATAACCCCCCAAATTTCAAGCTTAAAAATTTTAATATTGCTTATAACCATTGAAGAATTTATGCTAATTCACATACGTTTTGTATTGAGTGTTCTCTTCAATAGTTGGTGCCAAATAAATTTGTTTGCTTCTGCTTTTTAGTTTTTAGTGTATATCTCGTTTATACTTTGTTATACGACAAAAGTGAATATAACTACAGTTACTCTAAATAACCTAATAAACAACTTTCGTCATATGCATATTTGTCGAAAAACCAATAGGAAACGAAATATTGCTATTTTTATTATCAGGCCTCCCTTACGCCACTCCTGCTCGTCCCTAGAAATGTTGGCATAACCTATTATCATAGAGGTGTTAGTGCTAATTCAAATACCGAGTTTTATTTAGTTAGGTTGAGTCATTTGTGTCAAATAAAATTGTTCACTTCCGCTATAGGTTTAAGGGTATATCTCGTTTATAATTCGGTATACAAAAAAAGTGTATATAACAAAAGTTACTCTAAATAACAAAATAAACAACTTTTGTTATGTGCATATTTGCCGAAAAACCAATAGGAAATGAAATATTGCTATTTTTAATTTCAGGCCTCCCTTATAACCCCCATTCCTGTCCGTCTCAGAGAATATTAATATAGCCTAAAGTCTAAGTTGGGTTAGTAGTAATATACATACCAAGTTTCATAAGATTCGGTTCCGCCATTTATGCATGAAAAGGTAACAAGCAAACAGACACCAAAGAAACAAAATGCAGTTATGGTGTCAATGACATGTGAAACGAAAAAGTATCGTGAAATTTCGAGAAAAAAATTAATGTACAGACAGAGGTTACGATTTTATATATTTTATATATATATATATATATATATATATATATATATATATATATATAAAACAGGATTCAATTTATCTTCAAGATAGAACTCCATATACCTATATTAACCCTCTTCTTCACTATAGTGGTTTTGCGCAAGAAAAGGGTTAAAAAAAAAATGTAGTGAGTCGATGCAAATGATACCTCAAAATTAATATTAAATGATGTAAAAGCTTCTGCTGAAATCCTTCAAAATCCTTAAATACAATAACAAGTTTCTTTTTCTTCATACTTGTATAAGTTTTTAGTGAAGAGACAGTTGTAAATGACTGAGAATACCATCTAGCAAGATAAGGCATAGTACAATCACTTTTCTTTAAGCTAATTTCATCTTCGTCACTATCATTACTATCCACATCCTGGAAAGGGGAAAAAACAATTATTAACAAACAGATATATTTGTTAAGTAACTATTAAAAAATAAAAGACATAAATAAAAATATAAAATTGTACTCAGAATATATCTTTATTTTTGATTGTATGTATGTATGTATGTATGCCTGTGTATATATATATATATATATATATATATGTATACACACACACACACATATATATTTCCACTGCTTGTCTAAATCCTTATATACAACATGTAAGGGCAGCAAGACTGGAAGTTGAAGTTGTAGTCTGCATACTCATACTGAATAATGCCTCTATCATTAGACAGCTTATACAGTCTGGAGGCTATGGTGGGATGGCTTTCTAACAGCTCTGGCTTCGAGTGGAATTGTTTCTACTCCTGGTATCATTAGTGTAAATCAAATTATTGTCATTTTGCCTGTATTCACCAGGTGTAATTACAACAAATATATATAGTTTCAAGATAAATCATCATTGGTGCAACATATTGTAACAAATAATAAATTTTATTTCAAGAAAATGACTGCTGTAGGACAGAGCTGACAGTAAGAACGAGAGTCAATGTATATCATAAATAATATAATAATTTAATAAAAACTAACTTTAAAGGGATTTAATTTTAAATTAATTGATTTGGTTCAAGTATAAAGTAGAAGTTCAAAATTGCAAGCAGTAATTAACAAATTGAAAACAAGTAAATACCATGGCTTCATCCTGCTTGCTCAAGTTAGTTTTCGTAAATTGGGCGACAATTTGTTCCACAGTTTGTTTAAGTGTTGAACAGTCACAGGATGATAACATTGCCACATATGGGGTAACTGTGCTAGACAGTTTTGATTTCAAACGAGAGAACAATGAACAGTGATCAGGTAAATTAACACCTGAAAATAAATATACAATTTAAAATAGATAAAATGAAAAATCCATTTAATTTGGGAAATAAGTAAATAATAACATAAACCTGTGAGAAGAAGGATTGTTGGAATATGCGGTCCACTTGAAGGCGACTCATCAACAAACTGAATTAAATCACTTAAAAGAACTTGCATTACATCATCATCGATAGTCTACAATAAATAATATTAAAAACAAACGTACTGATTTATAAATGTATTAATACTCATAAATATTATTTAATAAATAAATGTGCACTACTTACACTAAGCTTTTTCTCTATTTTTTTCCATACTTTCACATAACATTTATACCATTCCTCATTTGAAAAGACATTTAATGGGTCAGCTAAAAGTAATTCTTTTTTCTTTGAAGCCTGCTTTGGTAAATGGACAAAGAATCCCTATAAATTAAAAATAAAATATGTAAAACACCTTTATAGCAATAAAAAAATACACAACAGGTGAAAACCCACTAGAGAAATATGTATTTACAAAATATGCATTGAGCTCCCCCCCCCCTGCAGGTTTCTAAATAAAATGAGCTAAATAGAAAAGAAAATGCAGGTATCTGGTTACGCCCAAGAGGCTCCTTGTGTTAACTCAAAGTTGTATTGAAAGTAATGATGGAGAGAGAAAATCCGACATACAGGACTGTTTGAATTAAGGGTAGATAGAACCCTTGTTGGTAGATGGATGGGAAGAAGGATAGAAAGACAAAAGAAATAACTACTCATCTAATAATTTGTTTGTGAGGAACGGGTGGATGGGATGAATAAGTATAGCTTTGAAAGCAAAAAGCTCTTAAATTAAAGGATTCATTGTCAAATGAAACTCAAAACTGAACTATCAAATTTACTTAAATTGATTATGACACATTGATATAGTTTATAATTTTAAAATAAAATTGTATGGCAAAACATGACACCAATAGTTTCAAAAGAATTAAAAATACAGGAGTGACTAGCAGAAGTTGTAATAGGAGTATTTATATGAGACATCAACTCCAGGAACTCTAAAAAATTAATTAAAAATAAATAATTTCTAAAAGTTAAAGAATATACTCTGACTTCTTTGCCAAGCCCTTTATCATGATAATAGATCAAAAGACAAAAAAAAAAATGAGCTTATGAAAACCAAAATCAAAATTAAGAAGAGTACAACCGCATATCCACAGCCACACTTTTAACATGGATCATTGTCAGGTCATTGCAGTTTCGCTGGAGTCCATTTAGCATCATGAAGTACTTAAAGAACTCCAATCTTAAGGAACTGGGATAAGTTAATTCCAAGTATCTGAAGAATAATAGGAAAGGGAACCCCCAGACCTTCAAATTAAAGTAGACTCTTGTCTGTCACATATTATAAACACAAATAAATGACAACTCATTTTTGACAGTAACTGATTAAAACTAATCAGGCTGTACAGAAAATATTCTTCAAGAGAAATTAAATATTTTCCTTAGTTTTGAAAAGGTTTATCATTTGAAAAGGGTAGAAAATGTGTAGTTTAAAGATTACAACAGAAAGAAAATTATTTTTAAAAACATAATAATTATTGCCAGCAGTCATATTACAGACTAATAATAATAATCAAATTATAAACGTTATAGGGTCTAAAAAATATGAGTTACTTTCCCAAAACAATGTATAATGAAAATCTGTCAACTATTAAATATGAAATAGTACTTGCCTTTGAAACAGAATCAGTTGCCTCCATAGTAATCTTGAATCTAATACAATTTCTTTCTTTTTTTGACAGCCTTAGTTTCAACAAGATCACTAACAAGTCTCCATTTCTCTTTATAAAAGTTTCAGTCTGCTATTAAAAAAATAAATATCAACAAACTAAACCTATCACCACACAAGGCCGAAAAATTACATCGGCGCGGGAAATCTCAGGGCAAAGAGGAATTGAGTTTTGGTTGAACGAAATGTGGGCCATGAGACAACTTTAGATCATTTAAATAATCCAATTCTCATGTCAATAATGAAATATGGTTTAATAAAGATACATTAATAAATGCCCTCAAATGAGTATTCCATTTCTCTGAGAAATATGCTAATTAAAAAAGATTGACAAAACACCATTTTCAACAACTGGGATCAAATAAAATTTCAATCGCAATAGACAATTTTACTTAGAATCCAAAATGACACTAATTATAATGAATAATCACTCCAAATAATAATTTATCCGTCATTAAAAACCGCTAATAAGTCTGGTGGCTCTATATGAAAGATAAATTGTTAATGATAGCGAAGGAAATATTGCTTTAAATTTCTTTTATTATAATGTTTCAACCATCAGGCATCGGTACATCTTAATGCAGCATTGTTCCGGTCTATTTAATAGTAAAATGCGATAAAATGCCAATGTACTATTACAATGCTCAAAAATAAAATTATTAACATGCTAAAGAAAGGCCTTTTATTGTAGAAGTCCGATTTAGGGCAAAACCCTTGGAGGCCAGCACAGTCCAGCTGACAAGTATAAATGATACGTTGTCAGCAAGTTCACCAAAAATCGTGAATCATGACATACCCCGGGCTTTCTTCGACGAATCTATCCTATGCCCAGTATTTTTTTTTGTTTTCCTTTGCCAGATAACTGTAATCAACCTGCTACCAATCCCCTGCTCCTACCAACTCCTAGCCACAGCGCACGTCTTCTATTTCCCGACGCTTGTCCTCTGATGAATTAACCTAACCACCACCTTTCAGCCTTTTGGCTCATCCCACTTTTCCCCTCCAGGCACGGGGTCTCTCTAGACACGTATAACCTCAAGCACTGGGAACTCTCAAAGACGATCAAAGGGAAATCAATTAAAGACAAATGAAAAATGAACACGAGATCTCTAGCCACAGGAGCTTTGTGCACCATATCAGTCTTCAGTTTTAGTCCAGAGGCTAAGGTGGCCTCTCTGCTTTTACATAGACAAGCTTGCCACCAATTGTATTACCAAGGCTTACAACCACTCCCAATATCTGTGTTACAGGTACATTTTAGCAGATTTCCCTTAAGGGAAATCAGCTATTGAGGTCGTACTCATGACGCGAGTTTCGAAAAATTTCTTCACATGTCCATCGATCCTACCCAGGAGATGACGAAAATGAGGCCCGTTCAAAATTATATATATATATATATATATATATATATATATATATATATATATATATATATATATATATATATATTTGTCTGTTAACGCTCTAGCGGTCGCAATTTTTGTTTGATCGTTATCAAACTCGGAACTTAATCGTTTTATGTAAAAAGGAAGATCAAGTTCGTTAATGGCTGAAATCGGACCAGTGGGAGGGGGGGGGTTTAGAGGGGGGATTTTCGAAAATTCGAAATATCTTCGTTACCTTACGTCGGATCAAAAAATTGTATAGAACCAATCTTATTGCAAATTAAATTTACTATAAATATTGTTCTATACATTTATTCTGTATCTTTAATATTAACCGAGATATTTGCATTTGTATTGTGAGTGTGGTCGGCTATGTTGGGAGTTTCCGCCGAGCGCTAGTGCGGCCGGCCGTTTCACTAACTATTCGTCCTCGTGAGAATAGGTTACTACTACTGTTATTATTAGGCAGATTTCTCTATTATAAACCTTCACGTGGGAAATCTGCTTAGTTTACGCAGCCCCTGCGTGACGGACTTTTTCATTCAAAGTAGCTAGAGATGTTCACTGTCAACAAATCCTCTTCCACTCCTCTGGCATTCGGTTTGATGCAAATTGTGAACAACATAAGGACTGTTCTTCAAAGCTCAGCTACTAAAGAGTCGATTCCCACGCGGATCTTCAAGAAGGCAACATGTTTAAATATTGCAAAAGGGAGAATTATTACGTATTAAAGAATTAGAAGTCAGAAACGATTTCAGTTCTTGATGGGTATGCTGATAAGAATGTCCTAAACACGGATAGGTCTAAGACCCTGGATTTGATGGGAATGTACTTTTGTAAATAGAAGAGAATTTTCTGTATTCAAGGTTAACCCTTTACAAGGGATAATTCCCATGTAGGTGTCTCATATCTCAGCAGCGCTTTACTGTTGCTTGACTTCACAAGCAAAGAACGTGTACATCTGTGCTGGTCGCTAGAGCGTAGTATTTACTGTCTGTTTATTAATATGTTTTAAAACAATAATTTATGGATACTCATTCTGAATACTATAAAAGTTTTTTTCTTTTTAAAAAACCTGACCTAGAATTAGATATGGCAGCTATGAATAGCCTACCATCTAGTCCAACCCGGTAAAAGGCGCGTTGAAAACAATCATCGATTTCTATTTTTTTTTTTTATTTGAGGCCTAGAATTCCTACTATTGAAATGACTTTTCAATAGTAGGAATACTATTATTATGGGGTAGGTTTATACTCTCAGAAAAACTGGAATAAAATCCACATCGTGATAAAATCCAACTGATGTGGAGTTTGTAATCGTGACATGTTTGGCAGACTTCAGCTTCTCAATAGCTAGTTCTTAACATTTTCGGCTTAGAGTTTTCCAATTTTCTCATCATTGGGTACTACAATGTCAATAAAATCAACAGTCTTATTGCTCTTGTCAGTAATAAGAATATCCGGTTTGTTATGATGCACAGTATGGTCAGTTATCATCGCTTCATCCTAGTAGATCTTCACATTAATTTTGTCCAATAATTTTTGGGGATTGTACTGATAATAAGCGACCTTGTCTACCATGACGAATTTCTCTGTTAGAGCTTGATGGCAAACTTTTCCATGTTATTGTGCCTTGTAAGCATTTGGACCCAGCAAGTATTTCACATCCAGCCATAATGTGTTGACGAATGAACGCATACATTTTGTTGCGTAATCTACATTTGTCTGAAACATTACTGCCCTTAAGAATATCAATAGGTCTGAATGATCTGTTGGCAATCACTTGTAGCAGTAATGAAACCTGTTTCTAAAAACAGTTTCAGAATTCAGCCAAACAACAGGATAAGCCAAATCCTTGCAACCAACCATTGAGTCGTAAGGACAACTAGTAATGAGCATCAAGTTTCTTACTTTGCTATTCCGAAACAAAATGGGATTCATCTTCATCTTCAGGATTGTTACTGCATTTCATGTTCAAGGCTGTAAACCCCTCATCAAGTTTATCCGGTTCTTTAAAGAGGCGGCTATCATTCAGGTCTCATGAAATGTATTAGGTTAAGTTCCTGAGACAGACATAGACTTCGAATGTTGAGGACTCCTCGTTTTTATTATTTACTTGGTAAATACAGCCTTGCCATAGATGAAATCGGATGGTGCATTCTGGCTTTTGTCATCTCCGTTCTTATGAGTCTATCTAACTCATAGTACCAGGCCATTTTATTATACAAAAATAATAGACAAAAGGCCCATCGCTCATGCATATACTGCTGTTACGTATGATTATTGATTTAAACTTGTGAACATATGATTAGTGTTTTTCTTTTGTTACCACATGGTTTCTTCTTGAGGTTATACTACTGTTAAGTTACACCACATTGTTTTCTGTGTTTACATTTTGAATTAAAAAGAACATTCATGTTATTAATATGTGCAGTTATTTAAGGAAACAATAATGGCGACGAGGAAAACGGTACGATAAAAAGATTTGGATCAGTATTTGAAGAAAAGGAAGGTACTAGAATTGCGCTTGAACAAATTAAAAGATGATTTACCTAAATGTGGAAATTCTCAGAATACACTTACCTACTACACTGAAAATTTTTCAACAATATGGACTGAAATCGATGATACACAGTTAAATATTGAACTTTACACAACTTCAATAGAAAATGAACTAGAAAATAGATGGTACTTGGAAGAAATACATGAACAAATACAAATTACCCTTGAAGCAGAAAGGAAAAAGTTCAATACAGGCACTGCAATGGCTATTTCTGAAATACACCAGAATGCAGCGAACATTCCTTTTCAACCATATACACAGGAGGAAAGTTTCCAAAACTTCACTCGGCGGTTTGAAAACTACATCCAGTTACGAGGAAACGTAAGTCCAGCAAACAAGGTAAATCTATTCTTACAAGCAATCACACCACAAATGCCTGAACAGCTTCATGATATTTGCATACCAGAGAATCCACATAATAAAACATATGAAGAATTGATTCAATTACTAATGGCTCAAATAGAACCAAAACCTAGTATTTGGGCTCGTTATTATTTACGCACAAATTTACAACACGTAACCAGCTAAGTAATGAATCTATACAAGAGATAAGGATATAATTTAAATATCCTTAGAAAACTTAGTGTGGATTGCCAGTTTACTTGTGCAAAATGCAGTGAATCAGTATCTGAAATTTTACTCCGCATGCAGTTTATCAGGGGACTAAAAGACCCTGATATACGTTTTCAACTTCTTCAAAATACATTATTACAACCGTTTAAGGATGTAGTTGAACAGGCAGCCACGTTGGAACTAGCAAAGAGTGAGAGTAGAATAATTAAGGCAGAGGATAATCACGATGATGTCCACCAAGTATCCACCAGCAACAGACAGTACAAGAATGATAAGTCTAATAATAAGTCTAAGGTAAATACACAACCTTCTGAGTATCAATCTCATTTAGAGAAAATAACGAAAAAATGCTATAGATGTGGTGATGATTCACATAGATCACATCAATGTAAGTTTAAAAATACTGAATGTAACTTTTGCAAACGTTTTGGCCACTTAGCACGAGTGTGAGAAAACCAAACCACGAAGTAAAACAATCAGAAGAAAATGTCGAAAGTAAAGATGATAGTACTCATGAAATATATCAACTTCATTTAAATCAAATGACAAGTTCATGATTGAAGTGAAATTGGAAGGGCGGCCCATACCAATTAAGTATTATATCTTATGAAGCATTTAAACTTTTAAACTCAACAAAAAGAATTTTCAAAACAAATGTCCAACTCCGGACATATACTGGTGAAATAATTAAACCAAAAGGAGTTGTATTTGTTGAGGTTCAGTACAGAGATCAATGTTTCGTTGGGAAATTGTACATAGTAAACAAGTGTGTAGACTCTATATTTGGAAGAGACTGGATAAGAGAAGTTCAACTTGATGCAGCTGACATATGTGCATTGACCTCGAGTGAAGAAAAGGAAGATATTTCAAGACTAGATAAATTGATGAATCAGTATGAAGACATTTTCAAAGAAGGAATTGGAAGAATACCGAATGAAAGGGGCCACTTCAATGTAAATGACAAGACTCAACCAATTTACATTAAACCGAGACACATACCATATGCATTACAGGAAAAAGTAGAAAAAGAACTCGAACGGTTGGAAACATTAGGCATAATCACTAGAGTCGAATCTTCTGATTGGGGGACACCAATAGTACCAGTTGTGAAACCAAATGGTTCAGTTAGAATTTGCGCTGATTATAAGGTGACCCTGAACAAAGTTATCAAGGACGATCATTATCCCGTACCCAGAATCGATGATATAATGTCAAAAATGCATGGTGGCAAGATGTTTTGTACTCTTGACATCCGTAACGCATATTTACACTTGGAAATGGATGAAGACAGTGCTATCATGCAAACGATTAGTACTCATAAAGGATTATTTAAGGTGAACCGATTAATGTTTGGAGTTAAGGTTGAGCCTTTGGTGTTGCAAAGATTTATGGACAAAACATTACATAATTTAGAAGGTGTACAATGCTTCTTCGATGATATAATTGTACAAGGCTCTAATAGGGAACAGCTTTTCCAACGACTAGGTAAAGTCTTTGAACGGCTTAAGATGAGCTAAATAGAGAAAAATGCAAGTTTGTCCAGTCCAAAATTGAATATTTAGGTCACTTGATTGATAGTAAAGGACTACACAAATCAGATAATAAGATAAAAAGTATATTAGAATGTAAAAGGCCAGAAAATGTTTCTGAGCTTCGAACTTTTCTGGGCCTAGCAAATTATTACAACAAATTCATAAAAAAATTGGCAACACTACTGCATCCGTTAAATCAGCTACTACGGAAAGGAAACATGTTTAACTGGAGTCCATCTTGTGAAACAAGTTTTCAGAAGATTAAGAATATTATCACAAGTGATGACGTTTTGGTGCACTTCGATCCTAACTTGCCTCTGGTCTTGGCTACTGATGCTTCACCAGTAGGTTTGGGAGCCGTTTTATCTCACCGCTACAGCGATGGGACTGACAGACCAATATCTTTCGCATCTCGCTCGTTGACAAAAGCTGAACAGAGATACTCTCAAATCGACAAGGAAGCCTTGGGAATATATTGGGGCTTGAAGAAGTTTTTTCCTTTTTGCTATGGGCAAAAATTTACATTGATTACAGATCACAAACCATTAGTGTCGATTTTCAATCCAGCAAAGACCTTACCAACAATCTCAGCAACAAGGATATTCAATTATGCTCATTTTCTCTCATGTGGCTCATCTGGGAAGAATGAAGATGAAGGCCTTAGCTCGCAGCTTTTGCTGCTGGAAAAACATGGACAAGGATATTGAAGAGATGGTTGCTGAATGTCGACAACGCATTGAAAAACGTAACAACCCAAGTAAAACTGTCCACCCATGGGAACATCCTTCTAAACCATGGGAGAGGCTGCACGTTGATTTCTTAGGACCAACAGATTGTCAACAGTACCTTATATTAGTTGATGCTTTTAGTAAGTGGGTAGAAGTTATACCGACAAAAACAACTACAAGTACCTGGACAATCCAAGAATTACGAAGAATATTTTCAACTTTTGGTTTTTCTTTCATCGTGGTATCCGATAATGGAAGACAGTTTATTTCCCAAGAGTTCGAAAACGTCATGAATGAATGTGGAATTATTCACAAAACATCTGCGCCATACCATCCGAATTCAAACGGTCAGGCTGAAAGGTACGTACAGACTGTCAAGAATGCGTTAAAATCTATGGAGGGAGAACGGGGAACACTACAAAATAAAGTGAAAAAACTCCTAATGCAACTCAGACAATCGCCCAATGCTACTGGAACATCAGCTTATCATCTAATGTTTGGAAGGAACATCAGGACGAACCTCTCCATAATTGTTCCTACATTAGAAACAAGGATACACCGGGAAAAGGAATTCCAAGTCGGAATCAATAGGAAATTTAAGGTTGGAGATAAGGTGCAAGCTCGAGAGTATGTCAACGGGTCAACCAAATGGCACTTAGGCCGTATAACTGAAAAACAAGGGAATGTGATGTACACCGTTGTTCTAGATGCTGGGCGCATCATCCTTCGTAAGGCACCACACCACTGTAAATAGACGAGGAGGTGTTACATATGATTATTGATTTAAACTTGTGAACATATGATTAGTGTTTTTCTTTTGTTACCACATGGTTTCTTCTTGAGGTTATACTACTGTTAAGTTACACCACATTGTTTTCTGTGTTTACATTTTGAATTAAAAAGAACATTCATGTTATTAATATGTGCAGTTATTTAAGGAAACAATAACTGCTTATATTTATCATATCATATTAAATCAGCTTAAAAGACAGCTTTTAAAAATAAGACATTATGCAAACATGTGATTTAGTTTTGTCTTATAATACCTAGTTTACAGGTTTTCTATAACTCAACCATTTCAATTTATACCCCAAGTAAAGGTTTTTTTTTTTAATATTTTACATTTTTATCTTTAAGTTAGTCAGGCCCTTCCTATTTTAAACGATTTTTTTTTTTTGGTCTTTCTTCTTAATTCAGCTGTGGGAGGAGGGGGGAGGGGTCTAGATACCCCTGTATGCTGTAGAATAGGCTGTTGTTCTTCCTCATCAGAATATTAGATTTAACTTCCTACAATTATGTCAATTTATGAATAAATCGTTTCTTACAAAAAACAGACTTGAACTTCAAGACAGAATGGCATCATGTCAATCAATAATATCAACAGTCTTACCTCTTTTTAGCAGGAGATTTTCTTGAGTTGAGATGAGTTATCCACTTCTTCCATTTGGACCCTTGTCTGGGATAAAAACAAGTTGGAACTAGTGATGTTTCACATTAACAAATACCCTATTTCTGGAGTGTTGGCATGACCCAGCATTTCCCGAAAGTATTTGTAAATTACTTAATGCTCTCCATTTATTACATCTTCAGCTGACATCTACGTACATCAGTACCACCATTGCTTCTTTTAATCAAAAAAGTCTGTCACGCAGGGGCTGCGTAAACTAAGCAGATTTCCCACGTTAAGTTTTACAATAGAGAAATATGGCTAATAATAATACTAGTAGTAAGGAATCTCTAAACCTATTCACGAGGGACGAACAGCTACGGAAACGGCCGCACTAGCTCTCGGCGGAAAGTCCCGAACATAGCCGACTCTTAACGACCCAATACAAAATACAAATATCTTGGTTAATATGCAAGATAAAGAATAAATGCATAGAACAGTATTTATAGATAATTTAATTTGAAATAAGATTGATTCTATACAATATTTCGATCCGACGCATAATAACGGAGATATTTTGAATTTTCAAAAAGCCCTCCTTCCACTGGTCCGATTTCAGTCATTAACGAACTTGATCTTTCTTTCTACATAAAACGATTAAATTCCGAGTTTGGTAACGATCAAACAAAAATTGCGACCGCTAGAGCGTTAACAGACAAATATATATATATATATATATATATATATATATATATATATATATATATATAATTTTGAACGGACCTCATTTTCGTCATCTCCTGGGTAGGATCGATGGACATTTTAAGAAATTTTTCGAAATTCGCGCCATAAGTACGACCTCAATAGCTGAATTCCCTTAAGGGAAATCTGCTGAAATGAGAAGGAGTTAATGTCTATGAATCCCCAAATTACAAATAAGGGATAAATTCTTTATTGATTGTTCAACCTCTAAAATAGATATACCTATGTGTGGAGATATGGCTGATTAAATTTTTAGTCTTTTCTCTAGCATTTCTTTGTTAAACTATCTTGTTACAACATTTCAAGGAAACGTCTTTGCCTTGGAATTTGTCCCATTGTGACCAAATGACCCTTGGGTTTTAGCAGATTTCCCTTAAGGGAAATCAGCTATTGAGGTTGTACTCATGACGGAATTTTCGACATTTTTCTTCAAATGTCCACCGATCCTACCTAGTAGATGACGAAAATGAGGTCCGTTCAAAACTGTATATATATATATATATATATATTTGTCTGTTACCGCTCTAGCGGTCGCAATTTTTGTTTGATCGTTACCAAACTTGATATTTAGTCGATTTACGTAAAAAGAAAGATCAAGTTCGTTAATTGATGAAATCGGACCAGTGGGAGGGGGGGTTTAGAGGGGAGGATTTTCGAAAATTTGAAATATTTCCGTTACTCTACGTCCGATCGAAAAATTGTATAGAATCAATCTTATTGAAAATAAAATTTACTATAAATATTGTTATATACATTTATTCACTATCTTGCATATTAACCGAGATATTTGTGATTTTATGAAATCGGGGCGGATAATGGATGATAGTGAGTTTCCCTCCAAAAGCTAGGTTGGCCATTTTCTTAACTCTTCGGCTCTCGTGAAATTTCTCTATTGTAAAACTACTTGTGGGAAATCTGCTTAGTTTACGCAGACCCTGCATGATGGACTTTTTGATAATACCATTGGCTGTTAATAAGGGAGTTTGCAATTTCAAGATGTACTGCTCTGGTAGTGAGAGATGAGTTTAATACATGGTCAATTTCACCTGTGTTCTTCTTATTTTACCTACAAGGGCCCAAAATAATCCATTCAAGGTTAGAGAAGGATCAAGTAAGAATGTCAAGCCATTCAATAAGTACCTTAACCTATAATATAAGGTAGAGCCATTTAGTGAATGGGCAATAAGAATAAAGCAAGCCTGGTATGTCTCTTGGAGGACTAGAGTCAGAGCTGAGAAGTGTAAGATCAATGAGTATAGCCATTTTCAGATAAAACTGGTGAAAACTAATGTTCATGAAATGACAATTAAAATTACTACTATCATCGAACAAAACAAAGTTAATATGATTGGAACTAATCGAGCAATAAAAAAAATATGTGGTTACTAGAATATAAATTGTAAACTATGTTCATTTTAGCAGATTTCCCTTAAGGGAAATCAGCTATTGAGGTTGTACTCATGACAGAATTTTCAAAATTTTTCTTCAAATGTCCATCGATCCTACCTAGTAGATGACGAAAATGAGGTCCGTTCAAAAAGAATCAATCTTATTGCAAATTAAATTTACTATATATATATTGTTATATACATTTATTCCCTATCTTGAATATTAACCGAGATATTTGCATTTTTATTAAATTTGGGCCGATAACGGATTTTTGAATTTCCCGCCAAAAGCTATTTCGGCCCTTTGCCCTAACTGTTTGTCTCTCGTATGGAGATTTCTCTATTGTATAACTTCCCGTGGGAAATCTGCTTAGTTTACGCAGCCCCTGCTTGACGGACTTTTATAAAATGAGGACATAATGAATTTTTCATTTTTAGTGAAATATTTTCCTTTACTATGCATTCAATTTATCATATTCTGTAAAATTTCAGGATTGCAAGTGAATGATTTTGTCCAGTGACAAAGTTGAAAGTCCTGGAAGAGGTTCATCAATATTTCTTCAATATTGATAGGATCTTTTTGAAATGGGTAGAGACTCGGCAATATCCTCATTTGTCCAATGAGCTTTTACATTTTTATTTTGTAAGACTGAATTTGAACTTTGTTTAATATTGGATGGCAAATCTTTTCCACTTTTTCATTAATTTTTAGCTGACGATTATCTGACTGCAATCTATCAACTTTTTTTTCCAGAGTATTGTTTTTACGTTTTAAACAATGTAAACTTTAATTTGGATTCATTTTCAGAAATTTTCTTCTTTATGAGAATACATTCATTGTTACAAGCAACTTGTATACCTTCAGTATTAGCTGAAAAATCAATTTTCAACTTATTGAGAGAAATTTGATTAATATGACTCATGAGAAATTTACATATTTCACATTTCTTACTCCTAATGTTTCATATTTTATATCAGAAGGAGAGTTAGCAGATACATGCTGATTTATCAATGATACTGATAAATGTCAATGGGGCACAGCTTCTTTTATTAAATTTAATCTAATAAGAACATACTCTAACAATTATGTTTGTAAATTCCTTATATAATCGATATCACTAAAATGTTCTGAACAAACCTGAGAAGTATCTAAGTTAAATCATGAATGTCCTCGTTTGCATCTTAATTTCTGATAATAAGATACAGACTTCCCTGGTTTCCATTGTTAAAACATGATAGAGCCCATTCATGAGGAATTTTCCAAAAAAATCAATTGTAACAATACAAAGTAAAAACATTTACCAAGAAGTTAAAGAAAGTTGATCTGTCCTCCTGTCTAATTAATTCATGCGTAGAAGTTAAAAATAAGTTATCATTGGCACATACTCTGAATGGCTTGGGCAAACCAGGCTAAGGTATGGGTAAACCTAGAGTCAAGGGTTGGTCCACCCCTCAACCTCACAGTACAGACAAACCACTTTTGGTAATTGAGTCCTTGCATCAAGGAGAAATTAAGGATATCACATATGTAGTTATATATATATATATATATATATATATATATATATATATATATATATATATATATAATATGAATATATCACGGGAACATTACGTATAACATTACAACAGTTATAAGTTATAACACATTATCTTCAAATGTGTTACAAAAAAAAATGATATATGACTCTGCAAATTACCCTGATATTTAAATATTGTTATGTTTATTACAAAAATAATGAACATTGTTTATTAGAATTCTTTTGGATTGCAAAATTAAACACACAAGCTTTATCACTGCACAATTTATTTGACAATGCACTACACACTTGGTAAATAATTCTTAACTATTACTCACAGTATGCACTGATAACTTCACTTCTTATTGCACAGAACAATAACTCAGGACCACTGAAGTTCACAAAAACACGGTTCGGTACTTATCTTCACAAAGAACACGGCACTGCGCTGTTCCTTACATAAACACGACACTATACTGTTCTTTACAAAAACATGACACTACACTGTTCTATACATAAACACGGCACTATACTGTTCTTTACATAAACACAGGACTACACTGTTCTTTACGTAAACAGGGCACTATACTGTTCTTTACATAAACACTGTACCGAAACTAAAAGCCATATTCACTAAAGCTGCATTTATTCACTTAAACTCTCGAGCAAGCTGGACCGCTTTTATAGACGAGTGGCGAGTTCAAAAGAAAACTGTCCAGACAAGTAAGAAAACCCCAGACAGGTAACGCTGAGAACATTCTTTGGCACCAAAGGCCCTACCTTCGGGCAGTTTCTTTCATCTACTTCGTATTTCTTAAATACGTGATTAACTCCATGTACTTCTTTTTTTTTGTTTACATAGTTTTCGAAAAAATATTTAGACTGCATGATGGAATTAGTTAGTATTCATGAATAATATGAAGGCATTATTTATTATACCCAGTTAGGTGCCAGTTTTTACAAATCTGAGAATTTACAAGAATAAATATTACCTACAATCACAATGAAAACAGAAATGGAAAAATAAGAACATAATACATGTAGTTATTTATTAAAAACTTCTGATAACAATATATAAAAACTTCTAATAGCATTAACAAAATAAATGAAATATTTAACATGTGTAAATTAAATGTGTGATTTAATAAGAAAATGAAATCTCTGGAATATGCAAGTTGATTAAACAATGATGTAGAGAAACATGAAAAAAAATCAAATAATCTGAATGATTAGATTAGCCTCATAAAAATAACATGAGTTGGTTTTAAATTAATTTGATATTTAAGTCAATTTTGTTAAAATTTTCTTGTTACAAACGATGAGGTGAAAATGTAACTCTTAGTCTCTTAGGAAATGGAAAAGATTCATGGGATGAGGATCCAGGCATCGGTTCTTGAGTAACAGAAGTATTTAATCTCTTGTATGAATTCGATTTTTCCTGAATCAACAGAGGCATAAAGTTATTAAAATTTTGGTTTCTCGAGTATATTTATAGTGTTAAGTTCTTTTCCTTGTAAAAGATAAACACATAATGAATTACAAATAGCAATAAACATGTATATAATTACCATAACTGTATAATCAAAGGTTTTTGATGCCACTTCTATTTTATGATTCCACTGTGGGTCCTGTAGGAATGTTGCAGATACAGCGTATTTTCTCCCAGGAGAAGGTGGGGAGAGAATAGCAGGGAAGTAAGGCTTCTTAGGATTATTATGTATAGAAGGAGCCCAACAAACTCCTTCTAATCTTGGTGGAGGCATGTCTGGGGTAATTTTCGTACTAAAAAATGGGGAATCTGGCTTAGGAGGTGTTAAGAAATTGCAAAACTTGATTGAATCTTTATGGAGAAATTGAAAATCCTTTTCAACTTTTTTCTTTGAGTTTTCAACCTTAGCCTCTAAAAGAAAAACAAAATATTAAGAAAAGTATTTCAAAAGTCAGATTTACAAGGTATTACATATGGCTACATAAACTTTAGGAGATGATTGTGGGGAATAAATTTCATAAAATATAATACTTTGATTTTGTAGACATGTTTCATTTAAGAAATGTTTTAATGAATTTTGTTTTATTATTAATTATAAGTATTTCTTGATCTATTGATAAAGGTGTTTTGAAGAGTAATATAGTGGAAAATGAAAAAAATGGAAAAAAAAATGACAGCATGAAAACTGTTCGAAAGAGAAGAAAGTCACGGGAAAAGTAAATTAAAATTGATTCCAGTGATGAGTGACAAAATGGGTAAACTTTAAGGGAAATCAGGTATAAAGGTTGTAGACATTATGATGCTATATCATGTATCACTTTATTCGAAACTTAAATGCCAAATATTGATTTCATAGAACTTTTACTGTATGAGATATGTGCCAATATTTTTGATGTGACATTACATAAGATTTTACATTCTAATCACCACACTATATATTTACAGATTTAATAGTTTCATGGAAAACTAAAGATCATATTAGGTAATGGCTGAAATCGACCTTGGGTGAGGAGGGGGGGGGGAATAAAAGAAAGTTCAAAATATTCCCTTTCGGGAAATCAGCTATTGAGCTTGTACTCATTAAGCGATTTTCGAAAAATTCAAATGTCCATCGATTCTACCCAGATGACGAAAATAAAGTCCATTCAAAACTATATATATATATATATATATATATATATATATATATATATATATATATATAAAATTGTAACCTCTGTCTGTACATTGATTTTTTTCGCGAAATTTCACGATAACTTTTCGTTTCACATGTCATAGACACCATAACTGCATTTTATTTCTTTTGTGTGTTGTTTGTTTGTTACCTTTTCACGCATAAACGGCTGAACCGAATTTTATGAAACTTTGTATATATATTACTACTAGCCCAACTTAGACTTTAGGCTATACTAATATTCTCTAAGACGAACAGGAGTGGGGGTTATAAGGGAGAGCTGAAATTAAAAATAGCGATATTTCGTTTACTAATGCTTTTTCAGCAAATATGCACATAACAAAAGTTGTTTATTTTGTTATTTAGAGTAACTTTTGCTATATGCACTTTTGCCGTATACAGAAGCATAAATGAATTTTACTCTATAAACTAAAGCGGGAGTCCACAATTTTATTTGGCACAAAAGACTCAACCGAACTAAATAAAACACTCAGTATGTGTATTAGCACTAACGCCTTCCTTATAATAAGCCATACAAACATTTCTAGGGACGGGCAGGAGTGGAGGTTATAAGGGAGGCCTGAAATTAATAATAATGATTTCCTATTGGGGTTTCGGCAAATATGCACATAACAAAAGTTGTTTATTTTGTTATTTAGAGAAATTTGCTCAACACTTCTTTTCAATATGAACTACCAGGTACCTCACCTGAAAAAATTAATTCAAATGTATGTTAATATTTTCTCCTTAATAATTCAAATCTATGCATAATACTTTTACTATTGGAGATAAAGGCAAATACGTGGCGCAAGTGGGAAATATGCTTAAGTTTACACAGCTCCTGCGTAACAGACATTTATTATTAATCTTTTCATTTGCTTTGATTGAACACATTAAGTCCATAAGTAGAGCAAAATTTCCTACATTAATCTCTTCGATAAGATTTAATGTTTTATAGTATTCACTCATGAAAACTCCACAATAACAGGGTAGTTGAAACTTGTTCTGTGTTATCCTGAATCAAAGCTACACTAACATCTGATAATTCAATTGCAGGCATCACATTAAAAGTGTTTATATTTGCTATATTTGACTTCGTCGAAGCCTTTGAAAAAGACCATTATGCTGGGATTTGTTTTATGTTTTGTAAAAGATACAATTGATTTATATTTACATGTATAAATAGTTTTAGCCTATTATAGCAATAGTATCATTACCTTCCCCCCTCCCCACGTTCTACAAAAATATTGCAGACGAAAAATATTAGGGATTTAAATGCTTAGATTATCCATTATTATATCAGAATATCTGATCTATGAATGATATCATGTGATTCCCGAATAAGAAATGTTTCTCATGATCTGTTCTAGTTCATCACACACTTCCTCTGTGGCAGGTATTTAACCCTCCCAGTACCATGGGGTCCGCCGAGAACCCCAGCTCTCCGAATTTTTACGAGAACTTTATGAAAAACTTGACCAATCGAATTGTTACGTTGTGACTTTTCCTTTGAAACGGTTTTGTATCAGATCGTACTAACAGTTTTTATAGATTCTATTAGATAAACCATTAATAATTTATTTATTTCTAAAAACACTTGGTTTGGTGTCCTTGTGAGACCCCATGGTGCTACACGTATAACTTTTTTAATACATACCTATTACAATTTTATTGATTGTATGAAATTTATTTATTAAAAGAATTTATTGATTGTAAAAAAATTATTGATTAAAAGAAATTAAAAGTTTTAAGTCACCAAACTCCAGGAAAGAGAATAAAAAAGAAAGGTATTCCTTCCTATTTTTACTCTCTTTTCTCCTATTTTGATGAAAAACGGGAAGCTAATTGATTCTTAAAACAGCAACTGTGCTAACTAAATACGTAAAATGATGACTCCAATGAGTCAAATCAGTGAACCAAGACAATAAACGAAGGATTTTGTTTCTTAATCAATAATTTTTTTACAATCAATAACTTCTTTTAATAAATAAATATCATAAAGTCAATAAAATTGTAATAGGTATATATTAATTGTAGTCATTTTTCATATTCCTAACTAATTAATCCAAAAAAATTATGTTTTTATATGAAAAACGTCGTAAAAAAGAGTGGGGTCCCGCAAGGACCCCCATGGTAGTCTGTGATTGTCTGGACCCGTGGTATTGGGAGGGTGAAATATATTTGAAAAATTGTTGTAAAGGGGTTTTCCAAATTATAAGAGATCGTCATCACAGATGTGGCACAAAGTAGCTTTACCTGATAGAAAATGTTAGTTTATATTTTAAAAAGTAGAGGTAGGTTAATAAGAAATAAAAAAAAAATTCTAGAACATTATCACTTATTACAGTAGTTCATTTAATGACAGATATTCGGAACAACACCTCAAAGGAGTATTATAAAGCATTGGAGGAGATTTCAAACATATTATAAAACACTTTGATCCACATGTATGAAAATACATCCACTTCAGCCACTTCCAACCACAATATTTTTCACACCACCACAACTACTGACATGCTAGCAATCTATAGATAATTGAGGCTGCATGGTGAAATATATTGATTAATATTTCATTAAAAATTGTAGTTACTTACGAAAAAAGTTTGTGTTCTCAGGAGACAGAGAATTTTCACGAATGAAGTTTCCTTGTGGTTGACCAGTAACAGGGATAGGTAAAACAAAATTTATCTGCCTTTTGTCTGGAGTATATTTGTTGATTCCCTTTTCTTCAATATTCATATCCACTAAATCTGTTTGTATAGATTTATTAGCCATTTCCTTTTTCTTAGTTTCTAAAAATTCATCTAAAACACTCTTAAGATCCTTTAGTAGACTAGGGTCCTTTTTTACTATTCTCTCCATCAAACTAAAAATGATAAAATAAAATTGATTAAAATATTTAACAATATATTTTTTTTATATACTAGTTTGATAAGTAATTGGAATTTATGCAACGATCGATGGAGAAGTTCATTTGTATTATTATTATTTTTTTCTCTCACTGAAGTAACCCTTCAGAGAGGGAATTTATTTTCTACATGGGCTGTACAATACTAGTACGTCCCATGTATTTGTTTTAAAATTTTGATATTATATACAATTATGCTCTAGTTTTCCTAAATTAAAAAAAATAATAAATGAATTATAAATAGATGCAATTCATAATATTAACAATTTAAAATACAGAAAGTATACTTGGTTTAAGATAAATAATAAAAAAAAATGATGTAAATAATAATATAAAAAAATATACAAAACAAAATGAAATGATATATATATACTTACAAAGCTATTCATAGTAAGTATTCCAGTTTCCCATGATTTTATAAACATTCTTCGATCTTCTTGAATTTATGAAATAAAACTTGTTCATCAACAGGCTATGCTTTACTTGTTAGTGACTGATTTAAAATTTGTCTTTTGTGTGTCAAAAGTCTGCAGTTGTATATTAAATTTTGGTGCCTTTGTTCGGTACTAAAGTCACAAGGAATCCGTGTGTGAGTGTGCGCGCGTGTATGTATGTGTATATATATATATATATATATATAGAGAGAGAGAGAGAGAGAGAGAGAGAGATAGGAAGAGTTTGTGTATTTAAGAAAATCACAATATTCAAAAACAATATAAAAGCATACTTTATGACTGATGGAATGTATTGACCAGGAAAGGTTTTCCTTCCCACTCTACGTTTTTATTAAAATTGGATGATATATTAATTTTATTCAGGTTAGTTATTTCATAAGTAGACCAATATTTCCCTATATACTGCCTGGTACTACATACCTTGTAGTACTGGGCCTATGCACTGACATAGATTATTTATCTCAGGTCTCTAGTAGAAATCAAAAGATACTCAGCTGTAGCAAGCCTTAGCTTACCTTAGCCTGCACCTGTTTTCTATTCAAGTATTCTATTTAACATTTCTTTCAAGGAGTTAAACCCTATAACTGCTATTTAATAGCTCAGAAAAAGTGTTTATTCATAAAAATAAAAAACGTAAATAGAAAACCAAATACAATACCTAATAAGAGCACTTGTCATTTTCAAAGCTGTTTAGTAATTAATATAAAATCTGCCTTAATATTTTCAGACTTATATACAGAGCTTTCTCCAAGCAGTTATTTTAAGAATATTCAGAAAAAAAGATAAATTGGGATTAATGAATTTATTCATCATTTCACAAATAATATGAATTGATATATGTTACACAGATAATAATGAAAATAATAATTCTCATAAAGAAGAAGGATGACTAAACTGTAAATGACTAAACTAATTATACTTTAAATTAATATTTTTATTTTTAAATGATTCTTTGAGGTAATATTGTGAAATATAAATTAATCTATTAACTGCAGAAACCCACTAACTCCAATTTTTTACATTTTGATTAATTATCATTGCAAGGAGCAAACAAGTTACTATAGATAGTGGATTACCAATATCTTTGTGGGCATACCCACAAAAATTTGGGCAGGGGAATAGGGGTTCCTAAATAGGTGATTTAATGTTTGGATTACCTCTTTTCAAGATGATCATGAATCCTTTGTTGCAATGATGCAAGGTGATCTAAAAAAAAAAAAAAATTAATTATATGCAATAAATTCAAAAAATATTCATTACAATACCTAACTATGATCAAAATTTGACCAAAATCAAATATTCATTGATGGTAAACTGGCGGAAAGACAGCAGATGAGAAAGCAAATGAAATATCTTTTACCTATTTATTTTTCTCTATATATGTATCATCTCCTTTATGCCATCTCTTTAGAAGTTGTACAAATACTATAAAATTATTCGAACTTACCACAGAGGCGGTCCACCAAGAGATACAAGATAGAGACAGATAATACAAATCAGCTAATTATATTGGTACCTTAAAATAAACAGTTTGAAAAATGTATTACAGAGCAATGGCTGAAGGTAGAAACTTGACTACCGAAGAAGCAGGAAAAGAGGGGTTTAGATTGACCATTGACAAATTACCAGATTGGCTAAGGCTTGTAATCACAAAATTTTAAACAACACTGTAAATGCCCGGGAGGACATTTCTAAAACAATAGTGTTGGTGAGCTGAAGATCTTTTTCAGTGCCTAAAATATTTTTATTGGTCTCTGTAAGGATAAGGTGTAAATGCCTTAATCTAGAGATCATTGCATTTCTCTGTCAACTTCCATTCATGTATTTAACCATACCCAGCTTATTTGAAACTCTAATACTAGTAAGAAATAAATGAAACCCCACAACAATTCTCTTTAAAGATTTCAACAATTCTCATTTCCAGCATACATTTCAATTTTTGTTTACTTATACTTCTTACTATAGGAGAAACAAGAATAGATGGTGAAATGGGATGACCAGTGTATCTTTCCACCACTTGGGAAATCTGTTTAGTTTACACAGCACCTGAGCGATGGACTTTGTTTTATTTAATGTATATAATAAATAAGTTACCTAGATGAGGATAGTACTGATCATGATGTATTTTTATAGTAGTTTTTAACTCTCCATTGCACTCTTTCATTTTCTTATTAGCAAAAGCAACAGCTTCATCAATGATTTCAATTTTCTCAGAAGCTTCCTTAGGCAAATGGCAGTTGGCTGAAGGTTTATGATGATTTCTTTGTTGCTTTTCTTTTTTAACCTTTTGCTCCTCAGACAGTTTTTTAGTATAATTTTCCCTGTTTGTAAATTAAAGTGTTTTAATAAATTAAAATTTACATGTATTATGTTTATATCTACTTAATTCATTCTAAACTAATTGGGATGGTTTAAGTCCCTATCATTTCAATATATTTTCCTAATGGACAATCAGCCAGTCAGGATGTCCTCAAGATATGATTTTTCAAAACTTACTTTATAACTCCACCACCAAGTAAGTGGCAAACCTGAATTTGTTTTAGATTATAAACATAATAAGCTTTGTCCAGTACTTCTTTTATTGAAGCTTGGGACTGCATTAGAAAGGTATACTCTAACCATCGTAAATCTAACAAAATGTATATAAACTTATTCCATCATTGAATACTTTTAGCATTATCTGTTTGTGTACAGAATTGCTTTTAGGGACATTGAGTTTCAAAGTATTGATGTACCTGAGTTACATTTGTAACATTAAATATTTCTTTGGAAAAGCAGCAGATTTTTGTCTTCGGTAATATAAAAATTATTCTTCAGATTTCTAATGGCATGGGTCACTAAATAAAATCCTTGATCACGGGCCATTGAACAACTTCACCTAACTACAAGATGTTAAACAGAATTTTATTGAAAATCAGTAAAAATACTAATAAATGTTTTATTTAAATTCTTAAGCATTATTAGTATTTAATATGGAGTAAATTTGGAATCATATGACAATAATGACAACAAAATTCTTTGGACATAATATTCTATTTCAAAACAAAGATACTATCAATTTGCATTACAGATAATTCGTTGAACTTAGAATACAAATCTTGGTATTTTCATTATAGAAGCACTTAGCATAAAATCCATTATCTTAAACTGAAATATTGGTTGAAGCAGTGAACTCTACATGCAATACAGGTTTCACACTGCAACTAAGTATTACTCTTGTGAAATGCCTATACTTGCAACATGAATTCATTCGAGTAGGCTTTCCATTGGCCATATAATGGCTTCCTGCAGACAATCTGTTTTGAGTGATCCCATACAAAAAAGTTCATGGGATAAGATCTGATCACCATGACCTATCCAGTGTTAAGAAAAATTTACTTTCCACCATTCACTTCCTAAGCTAACATAATCTATGCTGTAGCCAACACGCTGAAATCAGGTTTCCAATTGCTGCTCCAAAGGTGAATTCTTCAAGTACAAAAATATTTTATTATACAAAAATGTTTCATCATTTAATCTGGGAAGTCTCCCTACAATCGTATTGTTCCATATGCCGAGCTAAAAAGTATACAGAAAGTTGGCGCTGTGAGTTATATTCCCTCACAGCTTTTTGATGAGCCTAAACATGGTAATTTTGCTGGTTGATGTTGACATTACCTTTAAAATTTAATTTGTCAGCCCACAACACTAGAATAAAATAACAGGTAGAGTCTTTTTTGTTCCTAATACCAGTTGCAAAAGTAAAGCATTTTTTAATGATGTCTGTATGAGGTAGTTTTTAAAATTATTATTCTCGAAAATGAAGCCAAAAGAAAGAAATTGCAAAAGGGTTATTTGACTGAGTTTCCAGATCCCCAACCCAGTCTTGAAGTATACTTTTTTTTTGGAACACCCTGCATGTGCATGGCAGGATTATAGAATTATTATAGTTCTTCATTACACAGTTATTTGTCACTACATCACTGGTCCGGAATTATTTTAGTTTCTCTGCGTTTCTTAGAGACTATTTAAGCTCCAGTATTTTTTTAATTATTTGACAATTTTATTTCCAGAAAGAAAAAGTTAAAAAATTATAGATTATTTACTAAATTTATGTTAAAAGTAAAGTCTTACCACCAATCAGATAGTTTACTTGTCTTTTCTTTTGGAACCTTTTCCTTTGAACTACTGGGGACTGGTTCACTTTGAAATAAAAACAAAAATTTAATTATCTGGACAAAATGCTATAAAATTAATATTGGTGAACAAGCTTAATACAACAAATTGGAGTAACAATATGCAATATCACTTGAGTAATGAATGACAGTTAGGGGAGATCTGGATATTTATTGGTGCTAAATTTGAAAAAAATACATATTATCATTTCAAAAATAACTACAACATTAATTAATACTTAATTATTACCTAATTATAACCCAATTAATTTTCACTCTATTAATGGATGGAATAAGTAAGTTATTCACTGACAGAAATAGAGATAATTTGATTTCAGAGAGTTTCTCCAATAGTTTATGCAAAATTTAGAACAAAGAATTAAAAAATGAACAAGAAAAAGCAATAAGATATGGAATAAATAAATAAAAGATTTGAAGGAATAATTTGTGTAATTTTGTCATTAGACCGACCTGAATAGCTATTTGATCTAATGAGAAACTAAAAATTTCTCACTGAATAAACAAAGATCACTCCAATATTTTTTTAATACAAGTTTTGGATTTGCTAGCTACTGACCTCACAAATTGGCAAATATTTTTTCTAGTTGGTGTCTTTAGCCATACGTGTTGTTGATATTCATACAGGATGTAAGCAGGTTTATTTAGGGTAGTGATCACATGGGCAGCTGTAGAGCCCATATCCCAAGTCTATGAAAGTATGAGTTGTTTTTGCCATGTCTGGTTAGAATTTGTGATAAATTGAATATATATTATTTGTGTTGTCATTAAATATGTTGGGTATGGATAGGGTAAATCTTATCCTTTGATTATAGGGTTCCACCTGACTACTACTTCTCTTTGCTATGCTTATGATCTTATTGTGCGATATAGCCAATGATTGGTCAACGGAAGCTCCCTTGGCTTAAACACTGTGTACATTATTTCCTTCATTGCCTGTATGCCCCATGGCACATTGTAGTGTTTGTAAATATACTATATACTGATAATAATATAAACTGTTATCTTATTTTTTGAGTTAGTGCGTCATTTTGTACTATTTCAAGAAGTGAGGTGTGCCAGTCTGCTTTTAATTGTACAAGTTGTGTGTCCCCATTGGTTGTTCATAGAATTTGAGGTGGTCTAAGTTATTATAATTTTGATATGGTTTTAGTTATTATACAATATGAAAGTGTGTCATACTAATTGCCATTCTTTGGAATAATTCAATCTTTATATTTTCATGATAAACCATTTTCATCTGACATTGTCAATGATGTGTAACACAAATAGTTTTTAAATAAATTATATTTCAAACACAATAAAATGGACACTAAATTTATTAAAATTGGAAACAATAAATCACCTGCAAAAGATGGAATCAACGAAGTCTTTTGAGCAATCAGAAGAACTTGGACTAACGATTTCCTTTTGTTCATCTAAAAGCCTTTCCAAATTACCAACTAATCGGGCTTTATTTTTCAGCCCAAGGATTCCTGTTTGGAATAAGAAAAAAAAAATTAAGTTTTGATACACATAAAAGTCCGTCGCGCAGGGGCTGCATAAACTAAGCAGCAGATTTTCAGAGGCTGGCATGACACACTAATGATCTCATCTTACCATATATTTCCTAATTCCAAATGAAAATTCGATGAATAAAAGTGAACGGTCAATAAAATCTGAATTGATGATGCCATTACACAATGCATTTGCATATATCTCATTTAATAAAGAGGTGTTGAAAACAAAATTGGCTTTAAGCTTGGAATATCACATTCTATGATATATTTGCTTATTACTGAAGTGCAATGGAAAAAATGGAGGTTCGTTAAAGACTAAAAATTTAAAATTGCAAAAAACTCGGTTAATATTAAAGATGAGAAAAAGTGTATAGAAGAACATTAAATTTGCTTAAGACTGGTTTTATAAAAAAAATGTATCAATGTATAATAACAGAGACATTTTGAATTTTCCACTTTCTGCAATGCATTAATGATGGTATCATCCCACATTCTATTCCCTATTTCTCAGAAAATAACAAGCCAAGATAAACATGGCTTGGAATTTAAGCCATAATGAGATACTTATTGATAAAGTTGATTTATGAAAAAATTTCATGAGTAGATGATAGGGTTAAAACAAGTAACATACTTAAATATCTCAGTTAAAATTCGAGTTAGAAAAAAAATATTTATAACATCAATTATGGAATATGGACAGTACAATATTGTACCAACAAGGTTGGTTACATAAGATTTTTGATCTGACTAATAATGACAGATATTAAGAATTTTAGTAAATGTCTTATTTCAAGTTTGTGAACAACTGATTATATTCATAGGTCCTTTATATATCAGATATTTGTGTAAATTCTCAGTGTGCGACCTCATTTCTGGGTAGGATTGATGGTCATTTGAAGAAAATTTTCAAAAATTATGTCCCGAACTCAGCCACACCAGCTGATTTCCTTTCAAATCAGTTGTTCAGAAGATTGAAATAAGACTTTTGTTAAATTCCGGCTTACTTTTTTATACGATATGAGTAGAATGAGGGTTTACTGAATACCGAAAACTAAATAACACAAACATCTGGGTAAAAATGGAAAAAATTAATATACAAATCGCTCACTCACAAATACACATGCAAAAAACGTAGCACAGAAGGCTAACCAAAGCCCAAATCTTGTTTTAAATGTAATAACATATTTCTAACATTTATATAACACAATTTTACTATTTTTATGTCTATATTTCTAGACCAAAAATTCAGGAAAATAAATAAATATAATATGAAAAACACAAACAATAAACTAACCCTTTACACATGGTTTACTGAGCATTCCATTTTCGAACAAGCCTCTTTTCTCCTGAAATAATTTAAATTAAAACAGTTTTTTTTAGTCAATTTAAACAAGTAAATTAAATAGTGACTATCAAGTACTTTCTCACATTGAGTAAGTTATTTTTCACAGGCTGGGACAGTTTACTTGTATTTTCCTCTTCGTGTACCTATTTAAAACAATATAATAAATTCTATAATATTTTATGAATTTAAATATATCACAAAATATAAATAAAATAAAACAGATACCATAAGCTCAGGACCAATAGCATCCTCCTTCTCCAAAATTAAGGAATGCACTGAACCCCATATTGAGAGGCAAAGACTTTAGTCTCCCTCTCAAGGACTCTTTCTTGAATACGGATAATAAATGCTCATACTCTCCTACCTTTCACATAAGGTATTCGTAGTACTGTACTCAGATGGAGGCAGGAATACCGTCCAAGCTTCACTTTGGTTGTTAGATTAGGAAAAGTACTGGTAGTAAAAGCATGAGAAGTCATAAAACAATCTACCAAGGTTCTGGTATAAGTTTTTTCCCCAGCCTTCATTGATGCTAGGTCCTATTAATAAATGATTAGGGGTTAGTGCTTCAGGATCGATGATATCACGAGTAACATGTGTAATGGCTGCCTATTGACCAAATGCTCCACTTCAGCCATCGCTTGATTAGAGTCAGAGCTGTTCAGGTATTCATTCTTAAAGTATACAGTACAGATATCTATTGCCCCTGAGAATTTATCTGTGAAGTTCATGGACTTTCCTAATCCAAATTTTCTTTGCTTAAAATAGAAAATTGATTGCTCCAAACAATATTACTATCACTAAGTACATATCTGGTAAACAACTTAAAAGGAACTACAAGGTACATTGATCTTCCTCAGTAATGCAAATTTAAAGGAACATCTCTAGGATGTCTCCCCAAAATGATACTTTTCCCATCATAAAAAAGAAATGGGTATATAAGACTTCTACATAAAAGATTACTGCAATATCCCTTTACACTAGGAAAAGTATCATTAAAGTGACATCAACAGAAATAATGTTTATAAGTTTTCAGCCTTCAGTGAACTCTTCAATGATGGGTATACAATACACCTATTCTAAAGATCAATTTATCAAAAAAATAATCACAATATTCACCTTATCATGACTGCATAATTCACAGGGATAAGAAGAAACCAATTGAATATATAGGACATGTTTGTAGCGTGACGAAGAGAAGTTAATCCAATCATTATATTTTGATGGGCAACCATTTCCATTTCAACCAACCAATGATGGGTATTACACTCTAATTACATGAAAATTATTTAGAAGAAATTATTTTACAGTTTTTGCAATATCTACAGAACTATCAATACACCATTTAGGCATCCTTTTAGAACCAGTGTAATGACATTCTGACTAATATCTCATAGTATCACTAAACTGGAACCTCACAACTTTTAAAGTTTTTTTTTTTATGGCAAGGAATGTTTTCATTTTTTATTACTTTTTGGAAAGGCTGAAAGTCAGTTTTTCTTTCCTTCGAGTAACGGCAATGATTGAAATTAAGGGCTTGCAGCAAGTGGGCTCAGTTCCAATTATAGTATATTTTGTCTTCATGTGTCTTTTTTGCTAAAAGAAACTTGTTCAGAAAATGCTTCAGCTCCAAGTAATAGTTTACGACGAAAAGTCCCGAGATGTGACATTTTTCATGTACATTTGTTCTTAAATTTTGAAGAGCCCAAAGTAGGCAATTTAATCTAGACTGGGACAATAAGGCCCTAGCTCCTAAATTTACCTAGTTCCAAAACACACAGTTTGCTATAGTGATTGCTTTAAAAAAAAAAAGTTCTTTACTTTCAATTAAATTTCAATGATTTCAAGGAGGTCAAATGATTTGAATAAAGTTAAAAAATGGCATTTTGATTTGTTTTAATTCTTTGAAAATTTAAACATGTGAAGCTGGTCCCTTCTTCCTACAACAAGATTTTCCCCCACAGAACTATCTTAGCCCCTCCAGTCCTATTTAATCACCTCAATAGGCCTACACTTTTTTTTTCCTAAAAAAAGACTATAATAATGTTCACACAGGTAAATGAATATCCATTTGAAAAGTTACTCAACAAATAAAATGCATTTGATAATTAAACTTAATCACCTTAGTTTTTCTAAACTTCTCTACATCGGCTAAAAACCGTGTCACTTTATCATTTGCAGACACTCCCTGAAATAAAAAACAAAAATTGTCACCACTTAAAGCAATATAGTATCAGTTTCTCAACTTTATGTAAATTATACTGTATGCTCACCTCTTCTTCCATTTTTGCTCTAGGTCTTGTTTTTTTTGTTTTTGTTAAAAAATATCTTCTTTTTATATTTTTAGTATTCATTACATAGACATAGAATGAACATCATGTTTTAAAAATGTATGTTTAAACTTGAAAGGAATTAATTGAATAAACATACAAACTTCTCATTTTCAATCTTTAAACCAATCTATAAATACAAATCTAATGAGATAAAGATTACATGATTCTCTGTTCAGCTTCCTAAAATCCCTTAAGCTGTAGGCAGTGTTGCCGTTAAGGCCTGAAATCTTAAGAGGCTCCTACGTGGCCAGGAGTACTTATTGTTACTATTATGAAGATAATAACAAGAAAAAAATGAAAACTTAACAAAAAGTATTTGATAGATGAAATGATAGTAAAAACTTCGACAATGTTTAATTTCTGTCCGATTTCTCTTTCTACCTATCCAGGAAATCTCATAATAGATCTTAGATACGTTACACAGGATGGCCCACTTTGACCCAATCTCTTCTATAGTCCAGATCCACCATTTCAAGTATTAAATAATACAAACTTTTTTATACTTTCTATGTCTCATAATGACTCCTGCAACGTCTTCTCTTCTTGGCTAGGATTTAACAGCAGCGTATTCAGAGAATGCCCCCCCCCTTCCTCTACCGGGATTCCAGGTTTACGCTGACTGAAGCTTTTCAATCGAAAGGTGTTAAGTGCCCTGTAAACGATCACAATGTAGCGTTATTTGTTGATTTTGACAAACAATCTACGTGTTTGATGGAATTCTTGATTCAGGGACGCGTTCGTCAAACATGTTTGAACGTGGGCGCCGGCGTTTGTCAAAAAATCTTTGAGAAGGTGGTATATATTTCCGCCAACAGTGGCCTGTTTTTAGCAAATTTCCCTTGAGGGAAATCAGCTATTGAGGTCGTACTCTTGACGAGATTTTCGAAAAAATGTCCATAGATTCAACCAATTCGCAATTTTTGTTTCATCGTTGTCAAATTCGATATTTAGTCGTTTTAAGTAAAAAGAAAGATCAAGTTCATTAATGGTTGAATTTGGGCAAGTGGGAGGGAATGGGGGGGGGGGGTTAGAAGGGAGAAATTTTGAAAATTCGAAATATCTCTGTTATTTACGTTGGATCATAAAATTGAATAGAACCAATCTTATTAAAATTAAAATGTACTTTAAATATTGTTTTACATTTATGCTTTATCTTGAATATTAACCGACATATTTGTATTTTTCAGTTTTCAGCCCTCAGCATACCCCTACTTCTACTCATGCTAAATAAATAATACTCAGTTATATAATAAACCACATTATTCGAAGCTTAAATACCAGATATGGTTTTCAAGAGACATTTATTATACGCGATACATTCAAATATATTCTGGTGACCCCCCCCCCCGGCTTAAGTTCTTGGACTACTAAAATTTGAATTATTGAGATACAAATTATTCTGGTTCATTATAAATTACAGTACTAGATGTAGTAATTAGTTTTCGATAAAATTAACTTATTATATTCTGATATATTTCAGTAATTGTTTTTCTTTCCGGTGAGAGGTGAGAAGACCTGTTTGTTTACATTTCAGACGCTTCCCGTTGGGAGGGGAGAGATTTCTTATTATTGCTTGTATTTATTCACTTAATATTCATGGTTGTGTTGTGTTGTCCTGATATCAGTATGTGGACTTATCTAACTTCAAGAGGGAAATCTGATTTCCCCTGATCTGGTTTTCCTTCTGATTTTTTTGAATGTGATCCCACGTGAAGTTTTACAATAGATAAATCTGCCTAATAATAACAGTAGTAGTAAGGAATCTCTAAATCTATCAAGAGAGACGAATAGTTACGGAAACGGCCACACTAGATCTCGGCGGAAAGTCCAGAACAGCCGACTCCTGCCGACCACACACACACAATACAAATTCAAATATCTCGGTTAATATTCAAGATACAGAATAAATGTATAGAACAATATTTATAGTAAATTTAATTTGCAACAAGATTGATTCTATACAATTGTTCGATCCGACGCATAATAACGGAGATATTTCGAATTTTCAAAAATCCCTCCTCTAACCCCCCCACCCCCCTCTCTTACTGGTCCGATATCAGCCATAAAGAACTTGATGTTTCTTTTTACATAAAACGATTAAATATGAAGTTTGGTAACGATCAAACAAAAATTGACCCGCTAGAGCGTTTACAGACAAATATATATGTATATATATACTAGCTCAGATACCCGGCTTCGCCCGGGAATTCATTTGAGTCTGAATGGTGATGGTATTTTTTAGCAGGCTTTACATTGACATTTACCCGTCCCAGTGTTTAGGGTTAATACCCGTCGTTCCTGTGGATTTGCTAATAGAATTATTTGTTCGATAAGGCTTCACAGTCTTCAATATTTTTATATTTCCCGTCTCTTATACATGTAAATATGGTGAATTTTTATTTCAGGCCCCCCTTTTAACCCCCCTCCCGTTCGAACCTAAAAATTTTATTATAACTTATAATCATGGAAGAATTAATGCTAATTGACATACCGAGTTTTGTTAAGTTCGGTTCAGCCGTTACTGCCCGCTAAAGTTTTAACCTATAACTCATTTATATTTAGGTATACGACAAAAGTGTATATAACAAAAGTTACTCCAAATAACAAAATAAACAACTTTTGTTATGTTTATATTTGCGGAAAACCCAATAGGAAACGAAATATTGCTATTTTTAATTTCAGGCTTCCCTTATAACCCCCACTTCTGCCCGTCCATAGAAATGTTGGTATGGCTTATTATAATGAAGGCCTCACTGCTAATACACATACCGAGTTTTATTTAGTTCGGTTGAGTCTTTTTTGGCAAATAATATTGTTGACTCCCGCTATAATTTTTAATTTTTTTAGAAATCAATGAGTCACTTGATCAATGGATTTGGTAAACTAATCCATTGATGTTTGGATTAATTCCACGGATACAAAGGCGTAACGAATTTTCCAAATTATCGTCAGTCAGGCTTGTACGAAGTTTTGATTTATTAAATTTCATCACTGAAAAGAACTGTTCTCATTTATAAGCACTACCAAACGGACAAATCGCTCCTCATCTTCCCCATTTGGAGTAAGTAGTGCAATATTTTAGTTTAATTGGGTTTTTCAAAATGTATTACGGGCCGGATCAAATCCTACAGAAGGCCGGTTGTTGCCCACATAAGGATTCCAGGGTACTGAAGCTTGTTTTAGCAAATTTCCTCTAAGGGGATTCTACAATCGTGGTTGCAATCATGTCACGATTTTTGAAATATTAGTTCAAGTGTCCATGGGTTCTACCTAAGAGATGGCGAAATAAAGTCCGTCAAGCAGCGGCTGCGTAAACTAAGCAGATTTCCCTTTTAGCAGATTTCCCTTAAGGGAAATCAGCTATTGAGGTCGTACTCATGATGCAAGTTTCGAAAAATTTCTTCAAATGTCCACCGATCCTACCCAGGAGATGACGAAAATGAGGTCCGTTCAAAATTATATATATATATATATATATATATATATATATATATATATATATATATATATATATATATATATATGTCTGTTAACGTTCTAGCGGTCGCAATTTTTGTTTGATCTTTCCCAAACTCGGAATTTAATCGTTTTATGTAAAAAGGAAGATCAAGTTCGTTAATGGCTGAAATCGGACCAGTGGGAGGGGGGGGGTTTAGAGGGGGGATTTTTGAAAATTCAAAATATCTCCGTTATTATGCGTCGGATCGAAAATTTGTATAGAATCAATCTTATTTCAAATTAAATTATCTATAAATACTGTTCTATGCATTTATTCTTTATCTTGCATATTAACCAAGATATTTGTATTTTGTATTGGGTCGTTAAGAGTCGGCTATGTTCGGGACTTTCCGCCGAGAGCTAGTGCGGCCGTTTCCGTGGCTGTTCGTCCCTCGTGAATAGGTTTAGAGATTCCTTACTACTAGTATTATTATTAGCCATATTTCTCTATTGTAAAACTTAACGTGGGAAATCTGCTTAGTTTACGCAGCCCCTGCGTGACGGACTTTTATTTATTTCGGTTGGGTCTTTCGTCCCAAATAAAATTGTTCACTTCTGCTATAGGTTTTAGCGTATATCTCGTTTATAATTCGTTATACGAAAAAAGTGTATATAACAAAAGTTACTTTAAATAACAAAATAAACAACTTTTGTTCTGTTCATATTTGCCGAAAAACAAATAGGAAACGAAATATCGCTATTTTTATTTTCTGGCTTCCCTTATAACCCCCACTTCTGTCCGTTCCTAGAAATTTTGGTATGGCTTGTTATAATTAAAGCGTTACTGCTAATACATATACCGAGTTTTATTTATTTCGGTTGGGTCTTTTGTCCCAAATAGAACTGTTCACTTCCGGTATAGGTTTTAGCGTTTATCTCGTTTATAACTCGGTATACGACAAAAGTGTATATAACAAAAGTTACTCTAAATAACAAAATAAATAACTTTTTTTATATTCATATTTGCCAAAAAACCAATAGAAAACGAAATATCGCTATTTTTAATTTCAGGCTTCCCTTATAACCCCCACTCCTGTTCGTCTCAGAGAATATTAGTATAGCCTAAAGTCTAAGTTGGGCTAGTAGTAATATACATACCAAGTTTCATAAAATTCGGTTCAGCCGTTTGTGCGTGAAAAGGTAACAAACAAACAAACAAACAGACACCAAAGAAACAAAATGCAGTTATGGTGTCTATGACATGTGAAACGAAAAGTTATCGTGAAATTTCGCGAAAAAAATCAATGTACAGACAGAGGTTACAATTTTATATATATATAGATATAAACAAACAAATTAAGCTGCCCTCTTTCTGAGGGTACCTTTGTGGTCAGCCTCCTAATCTGCCAGTTTTGGTAATATTTTTAATTTTTTAATTTTATTTTGTTTATATTGTATATTGAAATTTGGATAATTGAATGGAGGAACTTTGGGAGGTACCTCAGGTGAGATTGCAGCTTAATATTTCAGATTTATTTTTTATATAAATGGCGGTTCACAATTTTTATAGATGACTTTAGGATAAGGGTGGACAAGTCCTTCAGGTCATCTTTGTTCAGCCCATATTCAATTAAGGTCTTGACGGTTTTTTGATGGAGGAGTCCTCTTGAACCAAACAGAAGCCCCATAACTGTCCAGTCTTGGATGTGGTATTTTTCAGAGAAATACAGGCAACATGGCTCGTATATTCCTTTCTCCTCTTGAAGTATTGTTCTTCCTAATTTGAGCCCGGACCTTATGATGTCGTGAGTTGCGCATCTGCTCGTCCCATGGGCAGGGACCTAGGGCATGAGGAAGGGTTTCAATCTCACTGCAATGCCTACAGTGGGCGTTTCCTAGGTTCCTTCCTGGGACAGAGAGAACTGGCACTAAGTTCACATTCATCTTCACCGCCGTTGTCCATTCTGATGAAGAGAGCCTTTTTTTGTCAGAAATCCACGAATTGCTGGCCTGCCAGTCGTTAAACGTTTCTACGCCTTTTCCTTTAGCTGGTAAAGAGCACCACTCGCTGAAGGATCTATGGCGTAGCTCTTTTCGCAAGTTTCTGACACTGAGATATTCGTTCTTCTCTTTTGTGATATCAAGGGGTTTTAAGCAGTCCGATATTTCAGTAGTGCAATCTCTCGTTTGAAGTACGTATGGGTTCATGTCTTTCATAAGGGCCATACATACATTTATATGTTGCGAGAAAGCCTCCCAATATGCTTTAAACCAGGGGTCTCCAAACTACGGCCCGAGGGCCACATCCGGCCCGCGGACAGATTTTGTTCGGCCCGCGTTGTTCATACTTGAAAACTCCTTTTAGAAAACATATTTTTTATAGCAAATTAAATTTAGTTTACTGAAATATTCTAATTTTATGTTGAATAATTATTAATATGACATCTACATTGATATGGTCTTGGGCTAACTACTCATAACATTGTTGTAGGCTTATTGTTATTGTTTTTGTGATAAGTTGGATAAGGAAACACAGAATTGTAATGAGTAAAGACATGTATAATATGCAGAAAATTTAACTTCAGTATATAATAACTAACAAATTATTGAAATGAATCCAACTAACATTTTATACATTTTAAATAAAAACATAACTTATAACAAGCATAATGACATATGAAATACTAATGAGATTTATGTAATTGAGATTTTCCACTGACAATAGTTTGTAGTTGTGGACTAATTTTACTTGTACCAATTATTAAAAGAGATTTAAGATGCTCATCAGTTAATTTAGATCTGTAAACATTTTTTGTGTACTTCATTTTGGAGAAGGTCTTCTCACACAAATAAGTAGTAGCAAAAACAGAAAACAGCCAACGAGCAAATTTATGCAAATTATCAAATTGTGTCAGTGGAAGACTCATATAAAATTCCGGCAACAATGATAATATGGTTTTGGCCCTCGGAACTTACTGGAGTAATCAGTATGGCCCTAAGGCTGGAAAGTTAGGAGACCCCTGCTTTAAACAATCCCAAACCTCTAACTTTTCGTGATGAATAAAACATACTGTTAGGAGTATCTGATGGCAAACTTAATATTTCTTTTTCACAGCTCCTAATTATTTTATCTATTTTCAATAAAAAGGGAGGTTTGAGATCTTTTATTGGTGCGCACTGAAGAGGGTAAATCATTATTGGCCATATATATTGGTTTAATATATTTAACTTTTGGTCAGGCTTGAGCAAACTGGAGGATGACAGCTTGTTTAGTTTTTCAACCAGTGTGCTTGTGAGTTTCTCAGTATCGAGACAGATTTCTTGCTGAAATGTAACTCCCAGATATTTTATTTTGTCATTTTGGCCGATACTGAAAATTGTTTGCCCGTCCATAGTTGTAATTTCGCGCTTTACCGATTTTCCTTTTTCGATTATTATTGCTGTGCTCTTTTTTGCATTCACCTTTAGGCCAAACCTTTAGGAAAACAGTCAATTGCCTGCTCGATCAAGTGTTCGGCTGAATTTTTATCTTTTGCGATAAGAGCAACATCATCGGGAAATCCGCAGCATGAGAGATTTGGTAAATTGTCAATCAATTGGTATCCATAGGCATTGCATATATCTTTTTCACCGAGCTCTTGGAATACGAAATCTATCGCCATGTTGAAGAGAAAAGGCGATAGTGGATCCCCCTGGCCCACACCTTTCATCATAGGGATTGGTTCAGTTTTCTTGTTTTTGGGCAGTGAAAAAGTTATTCGATTTCCTTTTAATAGGCTGGTTACAAGTTTTTTTCATTTTAATTGGAATTGGGTTTTAAGTTGATAGGGTTCTTTTTATATGTGTTTGTCCTACATTATCAAATGCTTTAGATACGTCCAGAAAAATTACGCAACAGTCTTTTTTGCTTTGCTTAGCATTTTGGATACATGCATTAATTAATGACGAATTGACAAATGTTCCAGGGCATGCAACGAATCCTCTCTGATGAGTAGAGAGTTCGACGTGCGGTTTCAATTTCCTATCTATTGCTCTGACAATTACTCTTCTGATTATGGAGTAAATTGTGATAGGACGATAATTGGAAACATCGTGTTTATCACCAGATTTGAATATAAGTATTGTTCTTCCTAGTTTGAATGAGTCCGGGACAAAGCTCCATTTAAGCATGTAGTTTGTTATGTGTGCCATAACCATGTAACATTTTAGGTCTCGGATTGTTCGTACAAAGATTCCATCTGGTCCAGGAGCCGAATCTAGTGAAATACCTTTTGTTCCAGCCTCTAGGTCATTCTCATTAAAATCGATGTCTTATGTTACGTCAAGACATTCTTTATAGTCGTCTAACTGACAGTTATTTTCCGATCCGAAGATATGTTCGAAATGGTTTTTTATGTCTAAACTGTCTCGGTTAAAAGTTGTCGATTCTTCTGGATTTTCAAAAATCTTTTGAACGACTTTCTTTCGCCTGTAATAATAGTAATGTTGGGCTAATTCAAAATTATACCTGTTCCTACGGCGTTCTGGCTCCCTTTTGCTTTTCTTTATTGGGTCACGCTCTCTGCGGTAGGTATATCCATTTAAATTGTTCTTACGCCTTTTCCTGGCTTCATAATATTTTGTGGCCGGATGAACAGGTGCTTTACCACTCATTTGTTCACCATGCAGAAAGTTCGTGAAGTCATTTATAGCATCGTTAAACGCAGTGTCGTTTCTGTCGTTTATTAATAAATTAATAAAGTTTTATTCCTTATTTTGGAGACAATTTTGCAGGTTAATACCATCTGTTTCATCGGAAAATTAGCATTATGGTTTTCAGGTGACGGATTAATATGGCTGATTCTGTAGGCGTCCGGATGAGCCTTACTCACGTGAATTTGGACATTTTTGCACTCCTTCCCACAGATTCCACATTTTATAACATTTTTGTCTTCATTTCCTTTATGACTTCTCGACAAATGGCGGTTAATTCCCCGTTTTGTTAAAACTTTGTGGCATAGGTGACATTCGACGAGATCGCTAGCCGTATTATTTGAATTGCTCAAATGTTGTATATCTAGTGAATTATTCATTGAAATTTTACTTACTTTAAGACATAATTAGATAGTAGTCTTTAATAAAATAATCGAACACTGGTGAAGGGACATCACTTCTCTTAGTTTATGTGAAATATTTACTTTTTCTTCCCTTCTAATGAGTGGTTTCTTTAAAAATTTCAAGAACAAATTTTTTGAGCTTTCAATGCTTTTCCTAGCCTAAGTTGCAAAAAGTGGACGTTAATAAATAAAAATAATAATAAACAATGCTTTTCGTGCCAGCTGGTATATGCATCAATATATATATATATATATATATATATATATATATATATATATATATATTTCTCTGTTACCGCTCTAGCGATCGAAATTTTTGTTAGATCATTACCAAACTCGATATTTAGTCGTTTCATGTAAAAAAAAAAGATCCAGTTCATTAACGGCTGAAATCGGACAGGGGGAAGAGGGGGTTTACGAGTAGAGTGGGAGAATTTTGAAAATTCGAAATATCTCCGTTACTATAAGTCGGATCGAAAAAGTGTATAGAATAAATCTTATTGCAAATTAAATGTACTATACATTTATTCTCTATCTTGAATATTAAGCGAGATATTTTCATATTTTAGTTTCCAGCCTTCAGTAAACCTCCCCTTCTACAAGTGTTACATAAACAATACTCTGTTATATAATAAACCATATTATTCGAAGCCTAAATACCAAATATTGTTTTCATTGAACTTTTAATTTGTGAGATGTATGCAAATACGTTCTGCTGACCCCCCCCCCCTTCTTTTGTTTTTGGATTACTAAAATTTGAGTGATTGAGATAAAACTGATTCTGATTCACTACAAATTACACCACTAGCTTTAGTTAATTGTTTTTAATAAAATTAATGTGTTGTATTCAGACATATTTCATTAATTGTTTGTTTTCCCGGTCTATGTATGCAGCGCTACGAGGCTGGCTGACCTGTTTGTTTACAATTCAGCCGCTTTCCGTTGTAGAGATTATTAACTTGTTTTATACATTTACTGAGCATTCATGGTGGTGTTACCTGTATGTATATTTATCTATTGTAAACCTCCACGTGGGAAATTGCTTAGTTTACGTAGCCCCTGGGTGTCGGACTTTTTAACCTTCAGTAATCCTCCACTCCTACTCATTTCAGAACAGCAGTACGCTGTTATATCATGAACCATTTTATTTTAAGCTTAAATATCAAATATTTTTTCAAGACATTTTTATTATGCGAGATACGTGTAAATTCGTTTTGTGATGAAGTCATCAACCAAGGTTTTAGTTTCTTGTTTCGAAAATGTTTATTTAATTTATACCATGCTCGACATTTAAACGTTTCAGTTAACACTGAAGATCATATTTGGCAGAAATAGCACATGGTAGGGGTATAGAGGGAGGGGAAATCTAAAGTTCAAAATATTTCTGTTATTATGAGTGGGATCGAAAAATGTTATAAAACCAATCTTGTTAAACTGTTGATGATCTACAATTGTTGTTCTATTGCATTTCTTCGTAACTCAAGTAAGTATTAAGCGAGTTATTTGGGCTTTTTTGTATACAGCCTTCAGAGAAAATACGTAAAACCTGCATTTATTGATGTTAATTAAATGTTATGGTAAATGAATTAATATTGGTACTATGCAATTTTATGATCCGGCTGAACAGCCGTTATTTTCGTAGTCTCCCTTGTAGCATCGATGGACATTTGATGAAATGTTTCGAAAATCGCTTCATGGGCAGAACCTCAATAGCTGATTTCCCTTAAAAGGAATCTTCTAAAACTGTATTGGTATATAGCAGAACAAATATATACATTTATATCAAGATAGACAAATAATATAATTATGAGGATGAGGAAATAATGGGTAATTATTTACACTGGTAGTTATTGGTTACAGAGGCAGCTGTAGAGGTTGAGTGAATGGTGCCGTGGGAATGTTGGCTTCTGTGGTTTTACCTAACTGTTGATAATTAAATTAGGAATAATGAAGCTGGTTGTGAGCTGAATGAGACTCGGTATTACTATTTCCGGGATAAAATATTTTGTTCCTAAAAAAACATGGTATCCTAGAAGAGTTAAATTTTCTTTAAACAGTATAATGAGCAGAGGGTATTTTCCAGTATGGGGATGTGCTTTCTCAAAAGTAGAACATATACAGTATTTACATGTATATTTGAAAATTGAAATTATTTATTAACGTCCACTTTTTTCAAATAAGGCTAATTGGAGCGGGTTATCTACTGGTTACCACCCTTTTATAGGCAGGGTGGGACTGAGGACTCTATTTAATGAATTCCGTCACTAAATAAATTCCTTTGTCCAGGTGGGAATCGAACTCGTCACTCTAGGTTCACCATGCACATTTACATTTAAATAAAATATTTACATTTTGTTGTTGTTACTCAACAGGTATTAATAGAGAATAACGCAAATAAGTTTTAAAATAATAATATTGTTACGTTTATTACAAAAACGTTTATTTACAAAAAATAATAAACGTTGTTTATTAGAGTTCTTTTGGATTGCAAAATTAAGCTCTCTCTCTCTCTCTCTCTCTCTCTCTCTCTCTCTCTCTCTCTCTCTCTCTCACACACACACACACACACACACACACACTCACACACTCACACACACACACACACACACACACACACACACACACACACACACACACACAACACACACATTCACACTCTTGGAAATAGACATATTCACTCATTGTGATGCACATGTTCACTTAAGAATGGGATTAGGGAAGGTCTCAGGGACAGTGTTTTTGCAGACGGAAACAGTTCAACTGTTATCTTGCTTCCTTCCAGTGTTGATAGGGAGGAAGGGGGTGCTCACAACTAGCCTCCTCTCTAAACTTATTCCTTTAGCCAGTTCAACTATGAATGTTCTTCAATTAAATATAATAGTGTTGGTAATTGCCAGTGAGACTGTTGAAGTGTTTGGTGCTCGTAAGTAATTCACATATAATTGTCGTCACTAAAAGGTACCATTTCCCTACTCAATGCTAAGAAAACGTCCATCAAAAAAGTCCCACAAGTAGATCAATAAATTTATTAGTTTCTAATAGAGATCTAAGGCTAAATAACCTTTTATAAAAAATTAAAAAAATTCTTAAAATAATAATTTAAATCAGTTGTTACCTTAAAAAAATTTTAACATAAAATTTACTTTGTTATGCACTTCATAATAATAATAATAATAATGCATTATTGCTAATAGCTAGTCATTATTATAAATCTTAATAAATTGTTAAAATTAAAATTTTAAATTTAATGTTACTTTCATGCTAGAGAGGAGTAATAAATAAAACACCTCATCTTAATTCTCGCTATTATTGTGTGATACCAGTGGTGCAAGACTGGAGCTTTTTTAAAATTGTAGTTTTTATATTCATACTGGCTAATGTCTATACTTAGTAAGCTTATTCAGCTTTCAGGCTGTAGAATGTTGCCCCTTACCAATTCTGGTTAAGTGGATTTTTTTTACTCTTCCTCCTCTAGGGGCTGTTACTTTTGGATAGTCTCATGTAGTAGGCAAAGAGAAACCATTGCATATTCTTATAATGTACTTGAAAGGGAAATAAGAAGCATTGTAATTTATGTCTGGGATTCATCTTTTTTTTTTAATGCACTCAGTCCTTTTTAATGTTAAGTAGAAATATAAAAGTTAACTTTAAGTACATCTTGTGTCTTAGATATAGCATAGTTGTTGGCTGACCTTAATATAGGTGTAATATTAACTTTATTTTATTACTTTACCTTTCATCCCTTAAAACAACATTCTCAAATCCTTCTACAACTAACTCCATTTTCCCAGGTATGAATTCCTGTTACTCTTTCTGCAGAGCTCATACTATAGCAATGTAAAAACCACTACTTAAATAAATGGTAATTAAAATAGATATACACTTTTAATTATATTTGCTTATAATATAAATGTCTAATTAATTAATTTTATTAATTTAAAAGTCACACTAGTTAATATGAGTAAAAACATTGGTCCAAAATGTTATTGACTATAGACATATTACAGGTTTAAAATAAGAGTAATCATATTGATGAATGTGGCATTTAAGAAAAAAAAAAACTCAATTATTAAATTGCTTTCATAATTTATATTTGTATATTGGGTGACATTCCCAAATGAAACAGGAATTTATTTAGTGAAGAACTCAGTAAATAAAATCCATAGTACCCAACATGCTGAAAAGAGTGGAAACCTATGACTAATCTGTTTCAATTAGCCAAAGTAGCATAAAGTGGACATTAATAAATAACATTAACATTACAAAAGTGAAATTTGATTTAAACTCTCTATCTTTATTGTATGTTAAATAGACAGAAAAAAAAAAAAAAAAAACATATTGCAACTTATTTCTGAGATATTGAAAAAATATTTTCAAATTTGTTTATATGTTTAATATTTGATTTTAGGTAGGAGATGTCCAGCTGTAAGAATTGCTAATGGAAATGCACAGACAAGATCAAGAGGGCGGATTATTACTTACAAATGCTACAGAGGATATACAATGCTAGGCGAGGAATTTGCAGCATGTGTCAGAGGAAAATGGGATCCAGATCCTCCAGTCTGCATAAGTAACTTGCATTAATAATTTTTAATTAAACATTGTTCAATCCTATATATATATATATATATATATATATATATATATATATATATATATATATATATATATATATACAAACAAGCAATTGTGTATGGTCATTTGGTGTGTTTGTTCATTGCTCCTATGACACAGTTTTTGAACCAAACATTATTATTCAAAAGTAACCAGTAATTTCTTTTAATTTTAGAACCTGGATGTGCACCAGTTAGGAATTTTAAAAATGGACATATAACTCAAAGAATGAGATCAGCACTTCTTGAATTTTCTTGTAATCCTGGGTATAAACTTGTAGGTCCCTCCTTTATTTACTGTGACGGAAGAAAGTGGAATACTTTACCTCCTTTCTGTAAAGGTATAAGTTATCTAAATTATAAAGATATTTTATTTTCAAAAGGAATTTAAAAACTAGATTTAAAACATTATATGCAATTGTTTCTTATGTTAATTTTAATTTATTTGTTTAATACTAAGCCGCTGATATAAGCTGCAATTTTGAAAATGAAACTCCATGCAATTGGAATATTGAAACACATGATGATGATGACTTTATGTGGCATATTCAACAGCTTGAGCCTCCTTCTCGAATACTTGGAACAGGGCCAAAAAATGATCATACTTTTTCAAACAAAGAAACAGGTATGTACTATTTGTAATATTGTTTATTTATTTTTAATTTTTTTCTTGGCAAAAGTATATGGTTATGGTAACCAGCTATTGATTCCAATGCCTTTCTTATTTTTTATTTATGTAAAAATACATAGATTTGAAGCTTTAACTTTAGCTTCATTGTACTGGCACACAAAGCGAAAATTAAAATTGAAAATTGCTACTCCTTATGCACCAAATTGAATACTATACATTCAATTGTTTTATTTGAAATTGAAATATTAAAAATATATATATTTTTTATAATATTGCTAATTTGGGGGATAAGGAGGGCATCCATAAGTAACCCTTCAATAGACTAGCAGCTTGCTTTTGTTTGGTTTTGGATAGTATGACATATACAATTTTTCGATCCGATCTATAATAACGGAGATATTTCGAATTTTTGAAAATCCCCCCTCCCACTGGTCCGATTTCAGCCTTTAACGAACTTGATCTTCCTTTTTACATAAAACGATTAAATACCGAGTTTGGTGACAATTAAACAAAAATTGCGACCGCTAGAGTGTTAACAGATATATATATATATATATATATATATATATATATAATTTTGAACGGACATAATTTTTTGTCATCTCCTGGGGAGGGTCAATGGACATTTGAGGAAATGTTTTGAAAATCGCATCATGAATACAGTCTCGATAACTGATTTCCTCAAGGGAAATCTGCCTTTGAACTTTAAAAAAGTTTGGTATTTTTCTCAATACTGCTCAAAGCATCTATTAATAGGGTAGAATGTGACCATGTTACTTTCACTATCTGTTATCAAAGTATGAACTCTTAATGTAGATGTCCCAACTATTGGGATGACCACAGAAGACCTCACTTGTGTGTCAATCCAGGACAGATGATGCCATCTGCATCTCTGTTCTCTATTTCGCCTTTAATAAGGACCCTATATAAAGAAGACATGTTTATTGATATAAAACTATTCAATTAAAATTTTATATAAAGAATTTGCCATTAGATGAAAAGGTCATAGTTAGTTTAGTGGTTACTGTACAAGTCTATATATCTTTAAGTCCTGTCAGATCAAAATATAAACATTGAGGAAGAGCTATAGTGATGAATAGATACGACAATATTACGAATTACTACTCAACTGATTATTCCACTTTACTTTAATATATTAACTTAATTAACCCTGTTCAGGTTACTCAATAATTTTCCAGTAAGGCACAGTCACACATGTACTTCATTTCAAACATATTTCTCTCATTATAAGACGATTGATGTGCTAATTTTATTAATTGTAGTTATTTGTTTTATTGGAGCATGTTCTTCTGATTAAGCAGGTTTATGTATAATATATTGGATAAATCATAAAACAACGGGACTATTGAATCCCCAGTCTACACCAACCTGATTCTTATTTCTGTGCCATAAATACCTATGGATAACTTTTAGCAGATTTTTTTTTAAGGGAAATCAGCTATTGAGGTCGTACTCATGACGCGATTTTCGAAAAATTTCTTCAAATGTCCATCTCCTACCCAGGAGATGACGAAAATGATGTCCGTTCAAAACTATATATATATATATATATATATATATATATATATATATATATATATTTGTCTGTTAACACTCTAGCGGTCGCAATTTTTGTTTAATCTGTTTCAAAGTGAGAATTTTAGAAGTATTGTAGTTCTTATCACTCCCTACAAAATCTTTTCAGTGGACATTTATTGTGAGGTAAGCGGAGAGAATTAAGAGAATACTGGGAGACAACCAGTGTGAATTCCACTCCAGAACAATAGACTACAGATCACCTTTTCCCTATTCGATAAATGATTACGAAGTTGATTAAACCACATCTCCTTTGTCCTCCTACAAGCCTATGACAGTTTAGACTAGCTAAACTGGAGGCATAAAGGTCAGTAGGCCACTATTAAGGTATTATGGATACCTAGTGAGCTTGTCAAATTGAGAAAAATAATTCTGGATTATAGATTTTGTACTCTTTCTATTCTGGAGCCAATATTCTTATATGTTCTTCTTAGTTTAATGATAAGGGTCACCAATAAAAACACCTTTCTTTCCCCATAAACTTTATTCACATTGCCCTAAATGTTTTTTGGCTTAACTACCATCTCTTTTTATCTCTGTACTAAAGTAATATATTTACTTAGTTACTTTTAATTACAGATTGCTTACTTAACCCTTTCATTGCGCAAAGCCACTGAAAGGGTTAAAGTTCTGAGTGCTCGTTCCCTCTTACATTCGCTGAGACAGACCCTTCTGCATTGGGGAGGTCGTAACAGACAAATATATATATATATATATATATATATATATATATATATATATATATATATATATATTTGTCTGTTAACACTCTAGCGGTCGCAATTTTTGTTTAATCGTCACCAAACTCGGTATTAAATCGTTTTATGTAAAAAGGAAGATCAAGTTCGTTAAAGGCTGAAATCGGACCAGTGGGAGGGGGGGTTTAGAGGGGGGATTTTCAAAAATTCGAAATATCTCCGTTATTATGGATCGGATCGAAAAATTGTATAGAACCAATCTTATTGCAAATTAAATTTACTATAAATATTGTTGTATACATTTATTCTCTATCTTGAATATTGACCGTGATATTTGCATTTTTATGAAGGCTGTGGTCGGTTATTGTTCGTTCGGCCGTTTTCGTAACTTCTTGGCTCAGGTGGAAGGTTCTTCTAACCTTACCTTACCTTCGTTACTTTGTGTGTGATTTATGCAAATACGTTCTGTTCACCCCCCCCCCTTCTTTAGTTCTTGTACTACTAAAGTTTGAGTTATTAAAATATAAATTATTTTTACAATTCAGAAGCCGTTTCAGTTGGGAATTTATTAAAATTAACTGAAAGATTTCTTATTACCGTTTGTATTTATTCATGGTGGGCTTGTATTACCAGTATGCAGATTTCTCTATTGCAAATCTTCACATGGGAAATCTGCTTAGTTTACGCAGCCCCTGCGTGATGGACTTTTTATAGTTCTTTGGTAAGCCAGTCCTAAAACTGCTCATCCTGGGAAAATAGAAATGACAATTAGCCAACATATAAAGTGATTAATGACAAAGATCAAAAAATTTCAATATCTGGCTGAAGGTTAATTAAATTTTGTTTATTGATATTCTTCTACAAAATTCACATCTTCTTGACACCTATGTAAGAGCATAATGTAGGCATGAATCAATTCTAAACATGCCTAAATTAATGTTGTAAGCCCTATGGATTTTAGCAGAATCTATCACAAGTTACACTCTATCACAGAATAAGCACTAAGAGGATGTTAAAATGCAGAGTGGTATCAATAAACAAAACTTAATTAAAGTGATTTTATTTAATTGACCTCCAGCCAGTGATTGATATAAAATAGTTGTTATGTTTATGATAATAACAATATGACTATAAGATAGTAGGGCATAAGGTTCAGATAATGTTTCTATTTCTTTCTTTCTTTGTCCTACAGGTCATTATTTGATGATTGAAACTAGTGATTATGACAGTGGATCTTCTTTGATTCCTGCTAGAATTCATTCTCCGAAGTTTCCAGTGCCATCAGATAACAATACTTGTTTCATTTTCTGGTATCACATGTTTGGAGGAACAGTGGGTATGCAAATAAAAGTAGTTTTTAGTAAATGTCTGACACAAATCATATTGTATAATTTGACGTATTTTTAAATTAATAGGGGTGCTGAATGTATTTTTGAATAACAAGGTCGTATTTCAAGAGATGGGCAATCATGGAGACAGGTGGATAAAGGGAGTAGTGCCACTTACAAATAATGGACCTGATTTGCAAGTAAGAAAATAAGCTATGGTTGTATAAGAACACAAACACCTACTGTTGTGCTATAATTACTGTATTTTTTCAGTAGTTATTTAATATATTAATTTCTGTTAAACAAGAAATGTATTTACAATTTTTAAAATTATTTTTATTACTCCAGCTATTACCAACTCTGGCTTTGACCTTTCATGGCAAGGGTCATCAATAAAAACACCTTTCTTTCCCCGCAAACTATATTCAAACATTGCCCTACATGTTTTGTGGCTTAATTACTACCTCTTCAGGGGCCATTCCTTTTTAAAAACTAATAATACTAATTTAAAAAAAAAATCAATGATAATTCATTGCTACATACCACATGAATAAGTGTGTACTAAAATAATTTATCTATTAAATTTAATTACAGATTGCTTACTTACAGCTCTGAAGCACGTTCCCCCTTTCATTCGTTGAGAAAGACCCTTCTGCATTGGGGTGGTTGTTTTGATGCGAAATAATCGAGTTTATGGTTGGAATGTGAAATAGCCTACTATAGCCAGCTGACTTAATCTTGCTTCGGGAATCTCAGTTTCAACGACCTCCCCAATGCAGAAGGGTCTGTCTCAGCGAATGTAAGAGGGAACGAGCACTCAGAACTTTAACCCTTTCAGTGGCTTTGCGCAATGAAAGGGTTAAGTAAGCAATCTGTAATTAAAAGTAACTAAGTAAATATATTACTTTAGTACAGAGATAAAAAGAGATGGTAGTTAAGCCAAAAAACATTTAGGGCAATGTGAATAAAGTTTATGGGGAAAGAAAGGTGTTTTTATTGGTGACCCTTATCATTAAACTAAGAAGAACATATAAGAATATTGGCTCCAGAATAGAAAGAGTACAAAATCTATAATCCAGAATTATTTTTCTCAATTTGACAAGCTCACTAGGTATCCATAATACCTTAATAGTGGCCTACTGACCTTTATGCCTCCAGTTTAGCTAGTCTAAACTGTCATAGGCCTGTAGGAGGACAAAGGAGATGTGGTTTAATCAACTTCGTAATCATTTATCGAATAGGGAAAAGGTGATCTGTAGTCTATTGTTCTGGAGTGAAATTCACACTGGTTGTCTCCCAGTATTCTCTTAATTCTCTCCGCTTACCTCACAATAAATGTCCACTGAAAAGATTTTGTAGGGAGTGATAAGAACTACAATACTTCTAAAATTCTCACTTTTAAATTTGTTTCCTTTTCATGAATAGGCACAATGAACAGTTCTCCCCAGCTTTATCTACAGGATTTTTTCTTCTACCCATATATAATAAACTAAAACCACCCTCTCTGGCATACTTCAATAATTCAGAGGGCATTTTGTCTGGCCCTAGGGCTTTGTTATTATGACAAATGCCACATAAATTATTTATTGAGCTGCCAGTTTCACACATTTCTGATACTTCATAAGGAGCACTTTTGTTAAGGTGAAAGGAAAACACTCTGATAAAGACTTTAATTAATTGTAATTATTAACTGAACATTCTAACATGAGGCCGAACTGCACAACATATAGCGACTCCCTTGAACATACTGCAACCTGTCGACAAGGAGGTACAACTCTTACATAGAGGACAGAAATATAAATTTACAATATACTTAACACGCCTCCTTACATTTATATTTAACAACAACACATAATTAATTAATTAAACATAAAATACAATACAAGAACTTACATTTCCAAAGACAACATTTCTCTAAATTTCATAAACTTATTACTCCCAAGAGACTTGGTGAAAATGTCAGCAACATTATATCTTCAGAATTTACCTTACAAATATCAATAATACCATTTTTAAAATTTTCATGAACAAAATGATAGTGCACCTATTACATTTCTATATTTAACATTTTCATTTACAATTGCAGGCTCTAATTTAAGATTAACTTCCATAGGGGTTTTAAACATTTTAGAATTTTCAATCTTATAAAGTTTAGCTAAAGATTAAATGTAAGTTTTCTGACTCAAGGATAAACAGTTGAAGCTTTCATAATCAATGTCAATTCCAATGTAATTTTTAACATTTCCCTTTCATTTTAAACTTGAATGACAATTTATTTTTTATTTTATTAATAACATCCTTATCTTTTGAGCAAATTAAAAGGTCCTCTACAAATAATAAAATATAAACAGGTAAACTATTTTCAATTTTTACAAACAAACAATAGTCATATTTACATCTACGAAAACCAAGAGTTTCTATAAAATTATTAAAACACTCATACCAAGATCGAGGACTTTCTTTTACACCATAAAGGGCCTTTTTTAATTTATATACCTTATCTGAACCATCCTGATAACCGAAAGGTTGTTTAACATAAACTTCAGATAAGATTTTACCATTTAAGAAGGCTGTACATACATCCATCTGATCTATATACAAACTATTTTGTCAACAATAAGATAACAATAATTTTAAGGTTTGCATTCTTGCCACTGGGGAATATGTATCTACATTTTCAACATTTTGCTGGAAACCTTTCACTACAATTCTTGCTTTATACACATCACTACACTTCTTTCTGAACACCCAATTAACATCTAACACTTTCTTTTCTTGAGGTCGATCAACTATCAACCATGTGTCGTTTTCAGCAAGGCTGCTCATTTTCTTGTCCATCGCCACCTTCCACATTTCAGCATCTTCAGAGTTCATCGCCTCCTCAAAGGTACTTGGTGTCAAAGCATTGCAAAAATTAGCAGATATGCAATAATATCCAAACTCTTCATCAAAGCGGTTTGGAGGTTTAATTATTCTTTTAGATCATGTGATTGTCTTTTTCATGTCTTCTTCATTTTCACAGTTTAACTCATGTTGTAATTCGTCATTCGGCACATTCTTGTTTTCTTCTGGCTCTCTGGCATTGTCTTTATTTTTTTCATCATTGTTTTCTTCATCTTTCATACCAACAATTTTAAGATCTTCAATAATATCAATATGCCTAGCGATGATCACTCGATTGTTTATCAAAACTCTGTATCCAACTTCTGTATACCCAAGTAATATTCCTAATTCAGCTTTCTTTTCTCATTTAGACTTTCTATTTTCTTCAGGAATTCTGACATAGACTTTACTTCTGTACATTCTTAGGTTGTTCGCTGGAGGCTTCCTTTTAAAGAATATTTCATATGGTGTCTTTTTCTCATAAGTATTAGTCAAAGTCCTATTCTTTAAGTAAGCAGCAGCTTTGATTGCTTCGGGCCAAAAACTTCTATTGACCTTCGCCTTGGTCAATAAACACCTTGCCATGTCCATCAGGGACCGATTATACCTTTCTGCAGTTCCATTTAATTGATGAACTTAAGGAGGGCATGGTTTTATAATAATGCCTTTTTCTCTTGCAAATTGATAGGTACTATTATTTATGAATTCTTTTCCGTTATCACATCTCAATTCTTTTATCATTTTTCCAGTCAAGTTTTGAATTTCATTTACAAACTGCACGAAACATTCATATACATCAACTTTGGACTTAATACAGAAAACTTTAACTAATTTGCTATAGTGATCAAGAAAAGTTAAAAAATATTTCTCACCACTAAAACCAGGAGTTGAGTGAGGCCCATTCAAATCGGTGTGGACTATTTCTAGTATTTCCTCTGCTCTTCTTCTATTATTATTAAACGGTAGATTGTGTGTTTTATTTTTTATGCAAATAGCACACTTCATAAAAATAGGTTCTATTTCTTTAGGTAAACCGTCAAGGATTTCATTTCGACACATTATATCTAACTGTTTAAAATTAATATGCCCAAGGGTTCGATGAAGTTTTTCCTTTAACATTATTGTCTCTTGACTATTATTGATAACATTTACACTTATCTGAGCCTTTGCAATTTTAGTAGAAACTTTATATAGTCTATCTTCTTTCTTGGCAACAGCAACTAGTCTTCTATTTGAATCATAAATTTTAGCCATGTATCCTCTAGAAATAATAGAATGACTGTTCGTAATCTTTGAATAACTTAGTAAATTTGCTTTCATTTCCTTTACATAAAAAACATTTTTTAAAGTGACTATAGAATTACTTTCATAAACGGGAAATAAAAAAGTAATATTACCAACTTTTGAAGTGACCACTTCTTTACACTTCTTATATTGCAAAAATTTTAAAATCCTTATTTTCCAATTAGAATATTCTTGGCCATCAAACACGGGTATAACCATATCACAACTTTTGACAAGCGACATTTTCGGTGTTTTTCTTCGTAAAACTGAACATTAAACAAACACTGTATAACCACGCACTGCTACCATGTTAAGGTGAAAAGAAAACACTCTGATAAAGACTAATTAATTGTAATTATTAACTGAACATTCTAACATGAGGCAGAACTGCACAATATATAGCTACTCCCTTGAACATACTGCAACCTGTCGACAAGGAGGTACAACTCTTACATAGAGGACAGAAATATAAATGTACAATATACTTAACAACTTTTATATACTGAAGCATTATTTGGTTACTACATAATTGTGGGACTAATATCTACCAGCAAAGCCAAATCAAGAATGCATTATGGCCTCTTAATGGGGAATGATATTTTTTGTCAAGAGATACACTGTAGCAAAACACCTTCCTACTATAAACACAAATAATAAATGTTTAAATGTAGGCATTAAAAAGTACATTTCTTTGATCTATCCAAATTACAAAATGTATTTTCCAGAATTCTTCTTCTCAATTTGACAAGCTCACTAGGTTTTATATATATATAAAATAGTTACATACTTTTTGAACCATTTTTAATTAATTATTATTATTTCAAGATTATGATTGAAGGCACTCATGGAGGTGGAATGACTGGTGTTATCGGCTTAGATGATTTTTTGATTGGACTTGGTTCTGATTGTGAATATTCAAAAGGTAAAACACAAATTTTAATATTTTATTTAAATTTACCTAATAATTTAATTACTATATTTTATTTGAGAGAAAATAATTAATTTTATGATGGTGTGTTCCATCTTAAAAATCAACAAAATACTAAAAGCAAATTCTAATATTTAGCCAGATATGTATTTAGCTATTTATTCTTATTCAAACCCTTATTACTTATTAGATTACTTTTACTTTCCAAACTATAGTAAGATAGTTGCATCCCTTATATGTCCTTAGATTTAGTCACAGAAACAAAGATTTTTTAAAAACTTTTGGAAAAATGTATTTTCACATTAATTTGTATACCATGTAATGTGGATTAAGGCTTAAGATGAGAATAAATGTATAATAAAGGGAAAAACGCAATTGAGAGAAGTAAATATGCAAATGGACAGAACATAAGAAGAAAATTGATATGCTGTGTTCATAATTAATTAAGAAAAGGGGGCTTTGTTTAGAAAACATGTACATCAGGATCACGTAATTAATTTATCCTGAAGCGTATATGTTATTCTATTACAATAGCTGTTTTTAACTCCAAATGTGCCACATTTTTAAACATTTACATTTAGGAATTAGTTCTATCATGAATAATTTAGGGAGGAAATGTTTTTCTGTAAGTTTGTTTTGAAGGAAATTATTAATGATTATATATTCATTTTAGTGAAATCATGTGAAGGAAGTTGCAATAAGAATATTTCAGCCACTGATACATGTTTGTGCAGTCAAGAGTGTTTTGTTGATTCTTCATGTTGTGAAGATTATGATCAATTCTGTGGATCAGGTACCCCACAAATTATTACTTATTTCATATAAAATGACAATTATATTTCATGCTATTTTTTGTTGAGCAATGCATGTAAAGAAACATTATCGTTATTTTTAAAATTTTAGATGCAACAGCTTCCACCGTCCTTGAACTGGGATATGAGACTGAATTGTCAGAAAGTTTTGGAACAGAAGAAGGCGAGACGTTGTCTACTGAAATCATTCCTACTGATAGTTCAAATATTCATCTCGGCTCTGATATTTCAAGTTATGACTTTGTAAAAGATAGGCATGTCACATATTCTACAGATTCTGTCAGTGAATCTTTCAATGTTTCTTCCACATTATTAACATCAAATGATAGAAAAATTAATTCTAATGAGCTTACCACTCAATTAACTACTCTTAGCACAAAAGAATTTAATATTAATTCAGGAACCACAGCTCACATTCAAGAAAGTTTTACGACTCCTCAATACTCCAAAGGTACAGAAAAAGATTCCGTTATAACTGAAAATAAAATAACTCTACCTGTGAATCCCACTTTATTTCTCATTCCGACAAATAAATTAACTACTCAGGTTCATACTTTAAAGTCTTTTGAAGTTGTCAATAAATCTCAAACAATTTCAAATCAAATCAGTAAAACTTCTAAGCCTTTAATGTTTGTTACTAATAATCAAACCATTACACCAAAAATGATAAGAAATAAAACGAGTAAACCTTCCAATCCTCTAGAAGTTACTAAATTCCTAACCACACCAATGGTAATAAATAAAACCAGAATAACTAACAAGCCTTCAGATATTCCTAAACTAAATAAATTTACACAATTAAAGATAACAAATAGAGCTAGTAAAACTACACACATTTCAAGAAATACAGTAACTGTAAAGCCTACACTAAATACTACCTTTCAACCCCAAATGAAGTCTTCAAATTCATCTCTGTCCATTAAAAGCCATGCGTTGACAAATGTACAATTTCCGACTACAAAAGCTATCGGTTTGTCTCATGTTGCACTTACTGTTCATAAACAAAAAACAGCCACAGCTACTATTTCACCTTTCATTTTATATTCAAATAATTCAAAAAGCACACTACGTAGACAAACAAGTACAAATCTTCAGTTGACAACTAAGCCTACTAAACAAACATCAGATTTTCCCCTCCATGTTCTTCAAAACCTTACTTCAAAAATATCTTTTATTAATCCTGAAACAACTAAAACTTTGGGGATTAGGTTTGCTTCCACACCTTTTCAAAAAATCACAAAAAAATGGGCAGCTGGTCATAAAACATCAAAAGAAATGTATAACAAGGCTACCACTGTTAAACTCAGTATTTCAACACAAACAAACAAAATCAAAACTACAAGTGCTCCAAAGAATTTTGTTACTAAAGAAATTGTAAAACCAAGTAATTCAAGTATTATTAAATATACTGTCCAACCTCTAAAGTCTGTAAGTACAGAAAAACCAATTGAACAACCAAATTCAAAATTAAGCGAAAAATGGCACCCTGACAATACAACAAAAGGTATGTATATTTGGGGGAAATACAATATTACATTTAATTATAATTTATAGTTTTAATGTATCTTCTTACATGTATGGACTGTGAATGTAGAAGCATAAGTGTGTACAAGATAGAGGATGATTGCCAGTGAGAAAAATAAAAGCTTAATCTATCACAAACTAAATATTACATTTATAGATTAAATAATTTTTTAATGAAATGAGTATCTGAATAAATTTAAATACTTTCCTGTCTCTGTTTTTCGGCTTTTCTCAACAATTTAATAAACATTTGAAAATAAAGGGGAAAGAAACTTTCTGCACCAAAATACTCTATTAACTGGATTTTCTCCAGGTGATTAGAGAGTATACTATTTATTGAGGAAAAAATAATTAAAAAAAAAGTATGTAACAAAAAGGAGATACATAAACTAAACTAAATGACATGCTGATGACATCCCAAGCAATTATTTTATTTTTCTTGTTTTATGAAATCTATGTAAACAAAACTTGAAATTTAAGTTAGCATTGAGCTACTTAATGATATTATTATTTTAAGTGAAAATTGAAAAAGTTGCAGTGGGGGCTAATTGAAGTTTGAAGCAGAGAAATACAAAAAAAAACCAAAAAAAAAACTCACTTTATTTTTGTGGTAGCCAACAAATGTAAAGAAAGATTGACTATTTAATATATTTTGATCTCACTCAAAATAACTGAGATATGTCAATGTTTTTATTTTAACCTTTATTCTTTTTTTTAAAAAAATAGAGCATATCTTATTTATAAAAAAATTATATCACCTAAAAAATAAATAAATACAAATAATTTTGATATTTTTGGGGTTTATTTTATTCTTGATTTCATTTTAAAAAGTGTTTAGAGAGGAAGTGAGAGCTGTTTTATTTGTAGATTTTTGTCTCAGAATTTTATTTGAGCAGACATGAAATTTCCATTGATATTAATCCTACTTTTTTTCCAAAAGCAATTAGCAATTTTATTTGATTTATTATGCATAGATTATTGATGTAAAATCTATTAACTGCAAGGGCAGATTGATCATTTAAACATTAAATAAGTGACCCCTGAAGATGAGACTACACTTCAGAGGTACTCTAGAATAATAAAGATATGTTCTCCCCATTTACACTCCTTCGTTTGTGGATTTCTACCAGCTAGTCCATTCGAAATTAAATATTACCTTCAGATTTCATATAATATCTTGTTTGGATAGGATATTATATATACACTTTTAGCTATACTGGAAAGTGAGGAGTATAGAAAATCTGACTTTTAAGGAAATAGATTTTCTCTCAAGTAATGTCTTTGTGTTTGTTTTAGGCAATTAATTTATAATTTATCTAATGTAAAGGAAATATAACTATTTTATTCCCTAAAAAATTCAGCCATTAATCTTTATACTCTTTGTATCTCTCCCCCCACACCCCCTTCTTAAGTAGGTCAGCCAGAGGTAACTCAGAGCAAGAAGTTATTTCCAAGTAACATTTTCATTTCTAATATTATTTTATTTCTAGAAAAGTATCAAATGGATGTTGAAACTATGTTCGAATTGTACCCCAGGCCCTTCTTTCTTCTTTTAACTTTGAAGAAGAAAAACAAAAAACTGTTACTCATATGACAAGGAATATTTAAGGAAGTACTCTTAGTAATTTCTAATTTTGTTTTATTTTTAGAAAAATATCAACTGAATGCAGAAGAAACAAACTACAGCAACCCAATCAGTAAGGAAATAATTATTTCAAGTGTCTGCTTAGCAACACTATTAATAATTGGAATAGTTATTCCTTTTTACATCATAAGAAGACGAAGAAGATTACGATTTGTAAATGACTGTGAAGGTGATGTATTATATACATCATCAGAAGAAATGCTAGATCTTCATCTTGCAAGACCAGTTGTAATATAAGATTGTAAGTTATTTTAGACAATTGAGACATCATTATACACCATTTTGTGTCTGAACCCTTTGAACACTATTAATTTACATGGAAATAATGGGAAATGAAAATAACTGCATTGTTTGCTCCTCCAAACTTGTTTTGATTAAGAAAACTGATTCTTTTGTAATGAATATTTTTTCCATTGTCCTTTCATATTTACATGAGATCACTATTTTTCCTCCTTGTGAGTACAAAGGGAGTTTCTTTCTCAGAATTTTCTCTGTTGTTTTTCATTATTTCTAAAATTAGGGGGAAATAAATGTATATCTAATAATTTAAGTAAAATGCAACATGTAAAAATAATATTAACACAATGCATTTAAAGCAAAATGAAATGCTTATTTTTCAAATAATTTTTGGCTTTTATAACCATTATACATTAATGTCTAAAAGTTGTTAATTTTTAGAGAAATGAATTATTAAAATCATATTACTATTATGGAAGGAACAAAAGATTTTTTCCCCAAAGAAAAGAATGAGATTCTGTGAAATATATTTTTGTGATAAGAGTGGGATAATTTAAACAATTTTTTTTAAAAATAAATAGCTATCTCTCATAGAATGAATAAACAACTGTTAATTAAAGTAATGAAAGGTCAAATTATGTATATATTTCAAGAACTTGTATAAGTTAGAAATTTGTGATTTACTCATTAAGTGTGATTTGTTCTAATATATTAGAAAACTATTTTAACTATAATATAGTCTAGAATATGTTTTTTAAATAACATTCGATTTAGGTGTGAGTTGTTTAATAAATCTGAAAAGTGATTAGCCCAGAAAACTGTTTTCTTGAAGATATATTTTTGAAAAGCTTGGTTCTCATTTAATAAAAATAATTTAATTGTATATATGTTAAAACATCATATAAATTGTCTTGTGATTTTGCTTTTTTCTGTTTTCTTTCTCTTTTTTTTTTAAATAATAAAAAAGGAATCTATTTTTTCAAACCGTTATTATTTACTACCTGTTTTCTAAATGTATCTGGTATAAAGTTTATGTTTTCCTCTAAATCCTTTGCTAAATAAGTCCTCTACCTGCTGCATTATGTGTTAGAAAAAGAACTTGTATATATTTCTGAATAACAGCATTGATTTGGATCTTATGATATGTTTAAGGATCTGGGCTCTAAAGAATAAAATGATGCGTCATTCAATTTTTATTAATTGTGTAAAATTATACAAAACATTTGCCACAATTTAAATAATTACCACTTTGAATTAAATTTTGTTGGTGCTCTATTCCTTATAAATCTTCTAATTGCAAATTACTCATATTTAAGAAAGGTACTGAAAGTTGCTTCGATGGCTGAAATTTCTGTGGTATAAGTTCTGACTAACGTTTATATTGTATGCTTTCAAAAGACTATCATTATTTGTCTTATTTACATTTATTTTCATTGGAATTTCATTTTCGTTCTTCTGGCCATTCTTCTCACGTGAAGTCATTTTTATATTTGATTTATGCCTTAATAGCATAAATACAAAGAGTTCAGCAATACTTAAGAGGCTCGCTCCAATGAAAAGTCCTACTGTTCCTCCCATGCTCACTGAAATGATACAAATGAATGAATACTAGGGTGAATCAAATATAAACGAGACTTTTCGTCTTTCGGGCACAGTAGTGGTGGGAGAACGTTCCCGCCTTTTTTGTTGTTGGGTAGGTTAGTCAGCACGTGGTCTCGCCACCTCGATCGTCTCGTTGTCCACCGTGAAGATGTCGGAGGAAGAGGTACCCCCGTCGACTGCGCAACGTGTCGTAATTAAGTATCTCGCCGCAGAAGGCGTAAAACCGGCCGAAATCTTGAGGAGATTGACTGCACAGTTCGGGGAAAAGACACTTTCGCGAGCCAGAACTTGGGTGCACCACTACACCCCAGCCATTTTCTCCATGGAGTGGAGAAAACAAGGAGAACCTGGACCAGTGAAAGCCAAGTCACGATTGTCAGCAAGCAAGGTTTTGGCTTCCGTTTTTTTTGACCAGCGTGGTTTGCTGTACCTCAATTTTTTGCATGAGCGCAGGATAATTAATGCAGCCTACTACTGCGACATTTTCAGTGACGTCCGACTTGCATATCGCCGCAAAAGACGAGACGTACCGATCAGAGAAGTGGTTCTTCTCCATGACAATGCTCGCCCCCATACAGCAGCCATGTCTATGGAAAAATTGGAGCATCTGGGGTGGGAGACACTGGAACTCCATCCTTACAGTCTAGACCTGTCACCCTGTGACTTTCATGCGTTTGGCCCTCTCAAGGAAGCTTTAGGAGGCCAAAGATTCGACAGTGATAGTGAGGTTGAAGCCTATTGCGCAATTGGCTGCAGACAAGACCTGCATCTTTCTACATGGAAGGAATTGGAAAGTTACATATCCTCTGGGAAAAATGTGTTTCCAAGTCAGGGGATTATGTAGAAAAATAAGCTATATTATTTTTTGCGTTTAAAATTAAAATAAATTAAAAAAAAAAAAGTCTCGTTTATATTTGATTCACCCACGTATAATTAAAGGTATTTTATTTTTAATTCCACTAATGGATTAATTTAGTAATAAGTTACCAACAAGATCCAAGCGAGTCCTTACTACATTTCTTTTGAACCTTTGTGAAGGCAAGGCGTCCATCATAACAGAAACTTTAGACTTTTCTTGAGAATAATCGTCATTTCTAAGGGAGATTAATTAAAAAACTTATTACTTTTTAACATCAATAAAATGTAAAATATGCCCATAAAAGAATATCCAATAAAATGTTTAATGAGCTATGGTATACAGTTTCTTAAGTTAAATAAAGAACTCGTAATAAATTAATGGTATCCAAAGATGACACTTTTATAAGTGCAATTTATGTATATATTTTTCCTAGCCTTAGTTGCAAAAAGTGGACGTTAATAAATAATAATAATAATATATTTTTCCTAGCAGTCAGTTTGTTTTAAACCCTACACGGATGAAGACTAGATATTATTTACTTTTGCTATCCTGCTAAATCAGTATGCCATAAAGATTAGTCAGAACTAAACTGGGAAGAAGCCAATTCCATTGACTTAACAGTTTTGTTTGCTCAACATTTTAATGGGCTGTAGACAAAAAAAAAAAAGATTGTTTTTACCCAAATATTTGTATTATTATTTCTTTGATATAAAATACATTATTACTCAAAGTATAGTCCATTGTTATTTACCGTCAGGGAAGCCTGTCAAAGAACTCTTAGACTGCAATTCCAACTTCCATAAAATTATCAAATTTTTTCCTTGAAGAAAATGGTTCATGGATGAAAACAAGTAGTAAACTGATCTGGACAATATGGTGGATGAAGCAGGAGTTTGAACCCATGAAGTTCTTTAAACTTTCTTTGGTTCAACAGAAAGTGTGAGGACTAGCATTTTCATGTTGGAATAAAACTCCAGGATAACACTCTGACAACTTTGCATACAATCTTTCCAGTTGTTTTGCAGTAAAGTTCAGAATTCATAGAGCATCCATTAGGAACAAATTCGTGATGAATAACACCTTAAACGTTCCAAAAACCGCAAAGCATGGATTTTTTTTTTCCAAATTGCCTCTGTGCAGCAACCCGAAACACAGTTTGACGACAATCTAGCCATACCTCACGGGTATTAAGATTTCCACAATAAATCCACTTATCATCACAGGAGACAATCTTCCAGTAAAATCTCATATCAGAAGGGTTTTCAATTAATTTTCTCAACTTTCTAACGTCTTAGTTGATTGCTGAGGAGTAAGTCCATGAGGGACCAATGCACTGCTCTTTTTCACCTTACTCATGAGGGTAGATGGTGGCCCACAGTATCTTTTGACACCACACTCCCTGGCAAGTTCACGAGTATTTGTGGATGGATTTGACTCGTCAACTTCTCTACAGAACCTCACCAGTATCCATTAATGTTTGCCCGGAGCCCTTCTTCCTTCTAATGTCGTATCTCCACTTCTAAATTTTTCATAACAACACCGTGCAGTACTCTTGTGTCAATATTTAATAATTTTATGAATTACTTCAGAAGCTGTACATCCCCCCCCCCAGTAATGTATTAAAATTATGAGAATTTTGTAGGACACTGTCATGTTTCTTCTTTGAAAAAAATGACTAAACTGTGACTTTTTTTGAAGATGTTGAATGGGATTAAACAAGCTTACAGAATGCTCTAAAGGGATTATTAAGTATCAAATAGGATTATAAGGAGGCCCTGGACTCAAGAGTTGGTAGGATTTCACTGATAGGATTTTAATTGTAAGCAGGGGTAGAGTATAACTGTTCCAATAATTATACCTTATGATGCTCAACTGGTCGAAAACACCAGATTTGAATGACAATTGTTTAAACAAATAATGGTAAACTTTGCATAAAATATCCACGATATGCTCCCAGGCTAATTGAGATATGCTAATTTAATCCTTTTTTAGCCTTTTAGGTGGGACTATGGATTTGGCGAACCAAAGTAAACTAACATTGGACTTGATTATTACATAGGTGTGTCACTAAGGATTCTATTTGGCGAGTCCTTCTACTAATACACTTCCTTATTCCATATGGCTATCAATGGCCCTAGTATCTTTGCTATAATTTTTAAGAGCAATGCCTTCAAATTTCTAATCTTTGCTCATGAAATATTGAATTGTTAGAATTTATTTACTTACGGTGCTTGTGACTTTGCGACAACTGTATACTCTGGTTCAATGCAACTTGACATACAATCACACACTAATCCTTTTTTCTCATTGTCTTTTGTTCTCAATGCTCGCAGGGTCTCTAAAAATCACGTTTAGCATTCTTTTATTTCACCATAGTGAAAATGATGTAATGGTGTTATATCTACTATTTACCTGAATGTTCAGTTAAACAAACAAGACCTTCAATATTGCACGTTTCAGCTCCATCTGAAAGGATAATTTTTAAATTAATTGTTACTAATGACATTTTTATATAATCAATATAGTTTGTTATCATAATTTTTTTAATTTAATCACAGTGATTATTTTCATTTGTCAAAAATGATTGTAACTCTATTTATTTCCTACTGTGGAGCACCTCAAATTTATATTTAAAGTACCAAACTATTTGCTTAAATTCTTGCTCTATAAAACATGCTAAGTTAATAATTGATACATAGAACTAATGGTTACCTAATTTTGGCATAAAGTGATGAGTGCAATTACAAAATTTTATTTGTGCTTTAGCTCTGCAATCTACAACACATGCTGAATAGCTGTAAAAATTGTAAACATCAAGTGTATTCTCATCTGGGAATCGACAGCTTCTTTGCTCAACTGAGACATCTTTTAGAAGAGGGTCATTTTCAATTTCATTAACCTAAAACATATAATCTTTTACTGTCAGACAAGTTATGAAATTCGTAGTTAACACATATTTTTATATTAAAATGTTTTCACTTTTGCCATTCATCTTAATGTATTGTATGCAATTATTACCAGGAATTGTAGTGTTGAAATTGTTCCCCAGTTAAGCACTCCTTTCTCTCCTTGTGGGTGATTTATATATGGCACATCATCTCTTGAATGAATGAAAAGCTACATTTTAAATATAAAATAAATGTAGTTAGTATAAACATTAAAACATTTGAAATGTGATTAGAATGTGTATGAGGGAAATGCAGATTAGATTTATTAGTTGGAAAAAAAACAAAAACATTTTCTCTACCCCAATTGCATTAAATACTACTGGATATTAGTGGATTTTCATTAAGGGAAAGCAATTATTGAGGTTGTACTCATGACACAATTTTCATACAAAACTAAAGGTCAAGTTCCTTAATGGCTGAAATCGAACCAGGGGGAGGGGGGGTAGAGGAGGGTATTTCGAAAATATCTCTGTTATTTTACGTGAAATCAAATAATTGTACCAATCTTATTGAACATAAAATGTACTATAAATATTGTTGTATACATTTATTCTCGATCATTAATATTAATGGAGATATTTGCATTTTTTAGTTTTCAGCCCTCTCCAACTAATGCCATATTAGCAATGAGCTGTTATGTCATAAACCACTTTATTCCAGTCTTAAATTACAAAAGAGTTACTTGTGCATCCTGGTTTTCAGCCTTCAGTGACCCCCCTCCCCCAACACTTCTATCCATTGTTTTTTTACAAAGGAATAGCGAATGAGATCACAAGTGTGTTATATCAGCATGTGGGAAATCTGCTTAGTTTACGCAACCCCTGGGCGATGAATTTTTTTTTATCTAGTTTACATCCTGAAAGTTCCACTTGTTCAATTTCTATGTTAATGTAATATTCAAATGAAGTGAATCGCGGTTAAAGGAAAATGATTATTATTATAATTTATTAACGTCCACTTTTTGCAACTGAGGCTAATTGGGACGGGTTATCTACAGGTTACCACCCTTTTCTAGCCAGGGTGGGACTGAGGATTTTATTCCGTCACTAAATAAATTTCTATTGCCAAGGCGGGAATCGAACTCGCCACTCTAGGTTTTGGAGGCGCCCGCGGCCCCAGTGGCGCAATTGGTTAGCACACGGTACTTAAAGGAAAATGAATCATATTAATTATAATATACGTTAAATAATATATTTATATTCATATGTGCAATATTTTTACCTTTGCTGCTTCATAAATTTGGAAGTCTAATCGGCCTGGACCTGTGAGATGATTTGATATTAATTTTACATTTTGAGCACTTCTGAAACAAATTACAAAACAAATATATATTTCAATGCACATTTTAATATTCATATAAAAATACTCTACTTTATTTAATTAAAACATCTTTTACTTAGAAGCTCAACTAAGATTCCTAGGCCTTCCCTTCCCAGCCTTTCTTTGGGCGGGCCTCCCTTGCCAGCATCTGTTATTGGCTGAATCTCTGAGACAATGACACACGCCTTCCCCCTCCTCTGACCCTTCTCCGGTACCTGTTCAGGCACCTGCTGGTTAAGTTTTGGGGCAGGAGTTAGTATCCGTCCAACTCCAGGACTTGTACGTATCACTTAGTCAGGAAATGCTTTCTGTCCTCCACCACGGACGACCCGCCTCTAGAGAAAGAAATGGCTGGTGACACAGTTTTGCCTCCTCAAGTTTGATCCATTTGGTGGAGACTTTGCCCTATTCACCAGTGTTGACGTAACCAGATTTCTGGGAGGTGGCATGGTGAGAGCCCGCCTTAATGTCTCTTCCCATTACAGTGGGGGGTTCTAAATACTGTAAGGGCAGTTTTCCGTCTTGAGTCGACGAGAAGGCCAAGGAAGGGTAACAGTTGTCTTTTTCGCATACATACTTAATGGCCGGGCGTATTGAGTTGTGCTGTACAAAGAGCTGTTCCCCACGGCGGGCCTCATAAACTCAAATGCATTACTCTTAACCAACTTATCTGACCCATAGTTTTGGTTTCAGATGCCAAGTGCCTATAGCCTTTTCTTCGAATGCCTCCACGTAGTGTTCGCAACTGCCGCCACGCCCATAGCAACTCCTTCCTTCTATCTGTAAAAATTGCCCTCGTATTGGAAATAAAAATACTTGCGCTCTGGTTCCTGTACCCACAAACGCTTCTCGTTTTTTTTAATATACAAAAATGGGGAGGTGTAAAATTATAGAAATATGGGCTCAATGGTTTTAAATATTTCATAGGTTCCTAGATACAACTGTCTGTATACAGGTGATGAAGGAATGTTATTAGTTTTTATTAAAGATGTTTATATTCTGAGACATGTAAATGTGTTAGTAATGTATTGGCCTCCTTTATTTAGTGTTTAGTTCTTGTCGTGTGGTATGTATAAGACTTTTCTTTTATGAAATTCAGTAGGCCATAGTAGTCGCATAGCCTGTGGTCTGTCTGTTCTTGTCATGAGATAGAATTGTCTTATCTATGTATGACATTCAGAAAAAGAAAATCTATCTATAAATTCATTGTGGGTATTTTCTTAGCTAATTTACTCACGGTTTTGTGTGCATAGAATTGATGCTGAAGCAAAGACCTGTCTCTGTCTGCAAAGGTAAGAACTTACTACAACAATCAAAAGGTTCTCCATTCCACATGCAAGAATCAAAGAACTTTTCACAATTCGACCTTACCTGAAATTAATGGTATGGTTATGATAACATTATTAACAAGAACTAATTATTCGTTTACTTTGCCCCGGCGGTCTCTTCATTGCATTTTGAAACACAAATTTCCTAGCTATTTCCTAGTCGCTACGATCCTAAGAGGAACTCGGTCTTGGACAGAACCGTTGTTGACAATTCCTAGTGGCTACCAGCTAGGAACAACGGACCCGAACCAGGCTCATGTTCATTGGCCTGCGCCGGAGATCCGGAGAAGAGACACAATCGTCCGTTTGACCACAATTGGGGTTTGCCTGGAGATGAGAAATGTTGGAAGAAGTACGTTAGCAGGACATGATTGGGGAGAGTAAGAACTTACGGGACGACTGCTAGCTATAGGCGGGATTTAGCAAGCACCGAAGTTTTGCGACGGGAATTTCATCAGAAGTCACAGTCGTGGTTTGGAGTGCGTTGGTGACGAATGTGAGTTCTCATAATCCAGCAAAGTCATCTATAAAATGACTTGCAATGCGAATGATCCATCGCGGCATTAGATGGTGCAGTATAAGTGTTTAGAGAGTTTACATAGGCACACCGGCCGAAGACGAAGAAAATGAAACATTAAGGCATATGAGAGTTATAGATGATACTATCGTGTTGGGGAAGTTCACGTTTCCTAGAGTGGCAGTTGCATACTTGGAAGAGAAGTAACAGAGAGCAATAACATAGTACCTGGTATTAAAACTGGAATAATGACAGTGACCAGATGCTTCTACATCCTTCAGAAGTCTTTCCATTTCAAGGACTTCTGTAAGAAATCAAATCTAATGGCGTACATAATGATTATTAGATCCGTTGTTACGTTTCGTAACGAAGCTTAGACACTCTCACAGGTTAAAAATTGATGGACTACTGTTCTGGGAAGAGTAAGTCTTAGGACAATTATTTGGAGCCATTAAGGAACATACAGGTGGCACATCAGATGCACTGCATGGGCTGGAATGGTTGAGGCAAATTAAAAGAATGGAACCCTGCGCGCTGCTCAACAAATTTCAAATGGTAGCCAAAGAAGGGTCAAGTCCTTCATAGACTGAGGCTAGAAAGTACGGGTAAGTAATATGCTCAATAAATAAAAACTCTTTTCACTTTTATCGGCGGGACGTTTATTCATTCGTATTTATATTACTGTGGAATGCCCCATAATTGGAAATAGTTATCTCAACACACTGATGATATCAGCGTAAAGGGGTTTTAACGGTTTAGTGAAATATTTCAACAATTTATTAAAATCATGAAATAAATAATTAGTCAATTAGTCAACAAACATTTTACTAGATCTTGATTATCCAAGTGACTTTAATTTGGAAATGGGTGAAAGTGCATTTTAGTCCCCCCCCTTGATGGCGCACGATGATGACGGCGGCCATCTTGTTTTTCTAACACCGAGGGTGGGGGTTTTGTTTTTCTTACTTTATCTTTTTTAACACTTTAAAATTTCCAAAATACGCCATCGGCGGTTAAAACCAGGGGAGGGGTAATTTTAACTTAAATTTTTATAACTCACCTAATTTACCAGGCGCTTGTTCTTCCCACATTTTGGGCATTCGTATGTAGGCGATAAGAATCCCAATTTTATACACCATTCAATAACGGCACGCTTTCCCTGCACTTCCAATTGTGTAAAAAACTTAGTCGTGCACTCACTTTGAGCCATAGCTAAAACGGAAACGGTATTAATAGTAAACACTAGCAAAAACAATATGTCGGACGGTAGCAAGAAACAAGATGTCGGACAGTGACGTAACAAGATGGCAGCTAGGGGGGAACTAAGATGCACTTTAGCTAGGAAATGTTGTACTACCCTAGGAAGAGAAATTCCAAAACTCATTCTACGTTTTCTAGTCATATTACATATTACACAATAGTTCGATACTACACAAGTAATGAATAAAAGGTAAATAAATTGAAATATTAAATACAAAAAATTTGATTATTACATTTTTTATTAAATATTGTAAATCCCTTGTGCAATTCATACTTTTCCCACAGTGAGTCTTGCATGAGTAGCATGTTCCATCAAAAAAAGCAATATCTCTCAAATAAAAATCCAAATTCATGTTCCGGTCTTCTCCAAAAAGCCTATAAAACATTTCATGCTTTATGATTAAACACAAATAATAACCATAAATTCAGTTATGAAGAGGATCATGCAAAAATACAAACACAAAAATATCATCAGTGAAGTGTCAATAGATAATATCAGCCTTAGCTTTCAAATATTGCAGGCTACCACTTAATACAATGGTTGACAATACGTATTTCTATTCGATTGGGTAAGAAACAAAATCTAAAATATTATCTTGTAGGTATTAGTAAATATCATGGTATGATCCCCTATTACAAAAAGAGTATCATTTATTTTGTTTTATTTCAGCTAATTACTTAATCAAGAACTATTTGATTTGTACACTCAAATAAACAAAAACTAATGAACTAAATAACGAAATAAGTTAAATACATTATTTTAAATTATTTAAACTCATTATAATATGAATAGCTCTGCATTGAGAAGATTGAGTGTGACTAAACCTACGTGAGATAAACCTCAAAATTGTCTGACAGAGATATTGATACTTCACTGACCCTAGACTATCTTCCATTTCTATTTTTTCATGTTATTTCAATTAAAAAAGTTCTTAATGTTACTTTGTTCCAGAATCATATATCTTGTCTGGTGACTCATTCTCACAGAGGGTTATAGCTGGAAATGTTGTGTTCCATTCTAAATAAGATGTTTCAACAACAAAGCTTACAGAGTTATTTTGAAAGTTGTACCAAGAAGCCATAAGTAGCTTGTATGTCCCATACATAGCTGATATACAAGCAGCAGTCCAAAATAGCCTATTAAAAGAAATAATTGAATAGAAAAAGTTGTATAAAACTTTAATTAATCAATAACTTACCTCATAAAAAGAACTTATAAAACTTAAGTACAGATAAAGTTTCTATTATTTAGTAATGGCCTTATGAATAATTAAATTTAAACATTTTGTGCACATAAAATTATGACGCTGCTCTTAATTCACATTTTTTTTTAAATTAAATTTTTATTTTAAATGGTTCATAGCTCTCTTGTAGGACTAATAAATCTCAAAAAGAATTTTTGGGAAATGTTGCTTTATAGGAAAACAATATTTACTACAATCATTTTATAGCCATTTAAACAAAGTGCTTGTTATGGTATTCATAATATTTTTTAGATATAAATGTTAATAAATCAAATAAATTCCATTTTTGTTTCAATTTTTAATGAGTTTATTATGATTTTTAATAATGTTATGTAATGCACGTTGCTGCTTCCTCGAGATATTTTTTGGGCTATATCATTGCGAATTTCACTTGAGTTAAAAAAAGTAATAAATGAGCTTTTTAAAGGTCATACTCATTTGGATGCCAGAATGTTTATTAAATTATAAAATTATTGACGTGCATTTGTAACCATACAAAACGCTAACATAGGCTTCTTTATACAGGAGAAATAGAGTGTGGATGAGATCATCGCTCGTCAATCCTGCATGTGGGAAATCTGCTCAGTTTACACAGCCTCTGCGTAACGGGCCTTTTTTAAATCCATCTCATATTTTTTATAAAGGTAGGAACGCCCATTCCTATTTTTCAACGATCCCAGTTTACCCCAGGTTTGTGACTAGAAGTGATTGTGTTCTTCCACTCTGAACAACACAAGATATCTATCTGGGGCTTCTTGGCTCCTTCCACTACCGGTAGGGCATACGTTGGTTGGATGAATTCTAAAACCAGGGGATGTATGAAATAACATAGAAATTGTACAATATAATTTTTGTAGTGAAGTATTCAATAAAATACTTAAAATAAATTGAGAGAATATGCTCTGTTTCTTTGTCAGATTATTTAAACTGGAGATGTTCTCGAATCTAAGTTACTGAAAGTTACTTATTCATTTTCGCCAATTATTACTAGCGCTTATCTAAATTCACTGTTTGGCTTCGACTGAACAAAGATTTAGTGTTCACCACTTTAAAATGATTTGGTAATTATAAAGTCAAGCTTTTAAAAGTTTTTGTGGTAGATGACCACTGTGTTAGAACTTTTCTTTCTTCATGTACGTTTTGAATTTTTATCGATTTATGAACTAGTATTATTTATTATAAATGAATCACCTTTCAGAAAAGTGTCTGTTGGGTTCTGTAATATAACGTAGGCCTTGAATGGAACTGTTGTCACAATAATCCTTTGTTTTAGATCTAACATGTCTTGAAAACGTGTTCAAATACGGCATTGTGTGAGGCCTGTTCAGAGGCGAGTAGATCCACGAATCCTTGCTTGTGGCATTAGCTTCTCGATAATATCGTCAGTTCCATGAGAAACCTTTTAGCGGGGGCTATCTAACAGATCACGCAAACATTAATCATTCGCCTGGTGATTTGTGACATTTATTCCTAAAGGTGAATTAAATATTTCAAATAACTAGAATAGAACAGATTTGTGCATAGGTCTTAGGTTTTATTTTAAAACTTTTGACGAATTTAGACTAGATATTTGAGAAATATACTCTTGTTGTATATTACATGTTATAGACTAGCCATCATCAGTGCCTAGAAATGTCCCTGGAATAAGGATTTCTTTATTTAACAACTATCATTTTTCTTTATACCATCATATTCTTTTCTTATCTTCAAATTTAAACGCAAGATATTTTTGTAGCTTCGTAAAAGTCATATAATTATTTTTAGAACGAAAATAAGTAACTTGGCTTTAAAAAAATAGTGGTCATACTGGATTTTGAAGTGAACTAATGGAGTAACTCATTTAATAGGTCCCAAATTCACCTGGGATTTTGAAGATTTGGTTTTAAAGGCAAATTTATTATTACCTCTTCTAATTGAAAATAAATGGATCCTCTAAGGTGACGAAATGCCACTAATAATTGGGGCTAATAGAAGTCTGAATTTCCTGTTCCACCAGTTAAATTGTAGTGACGAGCGGATATTTTAAATTCTATTTTCAAGTAGTATCTGATAATAATTCGATTACACGTCCTTCCAATATAAAACAAGATAAATTAATATATTCGAATGGAAAAGGATATTTTATAATATAACAACTTATCATGACATTTATATTCAATTTTATTTTTAAAGCCAATGGGTGAAGTTTGAGTGTGTAGTATGTAGTACTAGTGCTATAAATAATTTCATTTAACGCTTTTATAACATGCTACTTCCCACTAAATTCATAATTTAATTTTATTACACTTGCACATTAAATCATCCTTGAATGAATATTGTTGCGTAATTTTCATAATTCAAAAACCGAGATTCAGTATATTTAGATTCAGGTCGAAAATAATTCCATTACACATATTTGTAGTTCCTCACTTAAATTTTTGTAAGCTGCCATTAAACGAGATGAAATGATCAAAGGGAAAAGAAGGCTATAAACAAAAATAGTTCAAAAAGTTAAAACATTAAAAAATTGTAATAGCTAGTAGAAAAAACTATTTCCATTAAAATCATTGAAGTCTCATATAATTTTTTGTAAAAACAACAAGAAATAAGCTAAAGAATAAAATTATTTGTACAACACATGTTTACATATAAAATTATAAGCCTAGAGCTTGTGGCCTACCACATGTAGATTGTATGCTTGCCTATGTATGCGTGGGGTTATGGAGTAGATATTCGCGCCGTTTTAGTACTGTCTATATATCAGAGCTCAACTGGTTATGCATTTTTCCATTTCAATCCAATGCTTTCCATCATATCTATCAAATTACTTCTTTATATGCTCCAACTTTTCCACTCGTGTGCCAGTAGTGTAGAATCCCGAGCCACACCTCAGGAATTTATTTAACCAGCTCATTAATTCCCAGTGTCGAAGCTGAAATCCAACTCAAGACCACCAAGTTTATTAAAACCAACGCTTTTTAACTCATATGGATGACTTGACTTCAAATATTATAAGAAACCACTTAAATAGGCAGATGTGTCTAAAAACAAATCTTTTTATGCTAGAGCTTGTAACAGTGATAACTAATTTATTTATCTTGAGCTCCCCAAAAAAAAGACGACACAAAAAGCAGACCAATTTAACAAAATGAATAAACCGACAAAACTCAAAGAAATCGTACAAACAATTACAAGTAAAAATTGACTACAGTTTAAGCCACATTGTCTTGCACATTTCAACATAAATCGAATTTTTCAGAAAATCGATAGTTTAGTTAAAGTGTTTGATATCACAACTATATTTCATCTGGACTGGATTATTCAATCAGTTGATCCTGGCAACTTCTGTCATCGAAGTAGGAAGATCGACTTGATGTAATTTTAGATTAAAGGACAAATACTCCTGGAGAGGCTCTCGTGCATAACGAAACACGTTATAGTGAATAGAGAATGGTTATAATTGCCCTTCTTCCATCTATTCCATTTGTGAATAAGATGAGGTCCGAAGTTCATTATAAAAAAATTTACCTTATCAATACTAGTAACTTAGCGTCCTTTTTATGGCAAATAAGGAGTATACCATTTCATTGTGTAACATCTATGATAACGTTTAAGATTCGAGATCATAATTTTATTTTCCAAATTACGGAAATTATTCTTTCCTTTTTCATTTTTACCGGAGATCTTATTCTTCTTTCGAAATAAGCAAAAATATGCCAATTCGACAATGCTAAGGATACTCGCACCAAGAAACAAACCAGCTGTACCACCCCAGCTCACTGAAAACAAATAAAACAATAAAATTACAATTGTATATTAGTGCAAGTAGATGGGAGATAAAAATATAATAGAAAGCAGAAACGGGTGAGACAATTTTACTTCTAAGACTCTAACTAACTCCAACAAACTGATTTTATAGCATTTCAGAAGACACCTGTTCTCTATCCTAAGAACATCTGTTAGTAAAGTGAGCTGTGTGTGTAATTTACCTACATTACAACGTACTCGTAGTTTATGCTGAATAATATATATTTTTGGGGGTTTTACTCTTTAACAGCTTAAATTAAATTTTATATTTTGATAGGCCTTCAATAGAAAATGTTTTTGATATATTGTATGTGTGTGTATGAATATACATATCCATATATATGGGTGTGAACACATGGCTAAGTAGTTTGGATTCATCTCCCTCTTTCAAACTGACTGTTTGTTTTTTAAAATTAAATTCATGTGAAAAAATAAAATATACAGAATTTTAGTCTAGATGGTTATCTTCTCATTATATACATTGGCTAGGTAACTTTTCTTATTCATTGACCTGACATATTTTATAAATGTTACCGGGATAACTAATCGAAAGTTGGCATTGCTAATTAAGCATATACATATTTATCACAAAAAGTAGGTAATGAAATAATAATAAGAGATGTTTTGTAAATAGTGTATTAAAAATTAACAACAAACCATTTTTAAACTGTAATTTTAGAGAAAAGGATACAATGCTAGAAACGTGTTGGGGCAGAATATTTAAGGTGCTTTAAAAAAGAAAAAAATGTTTCTTTGTCCCAGTTTGACTACACTTTCAAACTATATATATACATATAATTACTTAGTGGAGAATAAAACATCTAAAAGCTAATTATTACTATTTCGGCTGGTATACTACATAAAGGATTATCAACGTAATACTGATAATTCTAATTAATGATATCATACCTACAAGATCCAGAGCAGTCCTTACAATGTACCTTCGAAACCTCGTTTTTGGTAGTGATTTCATGGAGATGTTTATAATTGAATATGTATTATTCCCTGATCTGAAGATAAATGAAACATTAAAAGTTAATTTTCATTATCATTTTAATGATATTCATGAATAGATAACACTTACTCAGAAAGAACATTTTCCACTATTTGTAAGTCATGTTCTGTACAACTGGGAAGGCAATCGCACACAATCCCTGGTTTGTTGCTATCAGGTGTTTTCAGCGATCCAATGATTTCTTGAACCACAAATATGGGGCAATAATTCAAAGCTAACAGAATTAGTACCTTATAAAAATAGCAATGGATGAGACACTCACTGGCATGTGCTGATAAGCAGGAAAGTCCCTCTAAATTGCACATTATTGACCCCTCTGGAAAATAGGAATAAAACACATTATTATTATTATTTATTAACGTCTACTTTTTGCTACTGTGGCTAATTGGGACGGGTTATCTACAGGTCATTACCCCCATCAGGGTGGGACAAAGGATTTTATTTAACGAGTTTGTCACTAAATAAACTCCTATTTGCCCAGGCGGGAATCGAACTCGCCACTCTAGGTTTACCATGCGAGATTAAGGCCAATGCTTTAACACACATGGCTCACCCATTATGAATGATATTCCTCAGGCACCCTTATATAGGTGTACATAAATACACCAAGGTGGTTCTAGAGTTTGGATAATAATTTTTTTGTTGTAACATATTCTTGGTATTTCTATCAATTAAATCCAGCTTTGTACTAAATGTTCGATACTATTCCGGTACTGTGATGAATCTTTTGATGAAAAAACTTTCTACACCAATTTTTAACCTTTTCAAATCTGTCGAAACAGCTACCAAGGAGTTAGTCTGCTTTATCCTAGTACGGGATGCTTTGGCAATTGCTTTGGGGGTAACAGTAGCATTGCAAAGAGTCTAATTCAAACATAAGAACAAAAACCAATGTCTTACGACGGTTATCCTAGAATTAGTTAGATTCATACATCCAAGCAACTTGTTTGTGGTTTTCGTCACCACCCTCCGCCGCCGGTGTTCACAGTCCAGTTCTAAGTGAATTAGGCAAGACACATTTATCAGAGGAAATTGTAAGCAATTCTGGACTTGCTTTGTGCATTGAAGTTGTTCACAAAAATGAATGTTGTCAATTATTTGCTATGTGTAATAAAATAATATCATCAGAATTAAATCAAGGTTTCTTCCAATCCTTTTATTAAGAATTTTTGATCCCCGCTCTAAATACGCCATTATATATAACATTAAACAAATTTGTTAATACATTAAATTAGAAGTTTAAAAACAAGCTCTAAACTTCTAATATGGGGTTTTATTATAATTGACATCCCTTCCAAATGTGTTTATTTTGTGAACAACTTTTGAAAAATTCGCATAACATTTTGTTTACTTATATGTGCATTAAAACTGAAAGAATGATTAAAAAATAAAAGGTCATGGAGAACAGTACTTTTCATTCAACCACATTTAGGTCTTTCTTACACACTAATACAAATTAGAACGTATTGTGAAAACGTCTTACTCAATTTAGGTACGAAATGATGCGTACAGTTACAAAGGCTAAGTTGTGCCTTGGCACGACAGTTGACTACACAACTTGAATAGCTGTAATATTTGTAAAGCTCCAAGACATTTTCGTCGAAAAATCTGCAACGCCTCTTAGCTAGCGACATTTTGCGGAGCATTGAGTCATTTTCAATTTCTGTCACCTACATGGAAAAACTTGTTAATTCAAAATTCAATTCGTCCGTTTTTTTATTCTGACATGCAAATATAAAAATGAAGAGAGTGATTCATACTGAAAAACTCATTCTGGACAGCGTTCCTAAAGTAATAAAGCTTTTTTCTTCCTGTGGAACATTAATAAACGGGACTTCTTCTGTATTGTGGATGTACATCTGGAAATGTAAATATTTTAACAAATGATTAGCATATACATATGTGTGTGTGTAAGTGTGTATTTTTCTATGTTATAATAATATATCTTACATATATATCCCTACTGACTTTGAATTCCAGAGAGCCAGGTCCAGTTAATTTATTTACTAAGAAACTTAACTTCTCTTGTTCCCTATATAAACAAAAATATTAAGAGTAAATAGTTAAAAGAATAATGAAGTATTCAGTTTGTAAAATTAAACAAACCTTATTGTGTGTACAGAGTTAATGGTGAAACAGTTGCCCGTCTCAGTTATTAGAGGTTTGAAATACTGACAACAATCAAAAGGTTTTCCCATCCAGGTGCAGTCGAATATTAAAGTAGAACATGCTTGTCGTCCCTGGAACATAAATATTTTAGGGTTCCCTTTTCTTTTTGAGAACTTTGCCAATCTTTCTGGGTGCTAAATCGTTGGAGGTGAATATTAAATAATACATAAATTGTTTTTCCTGTGGGGAGAATATAATTTGTGCTTACAAAATACAGTAGCTCACAGTGAAAATGATACACCATACAAATTTCACAAAATGTTCATTTATTATGTACAATAATATATTTTTTTAAAAAAGGTTCTCCCTAAAATATTACACATTTTATCTAGAAAAAAATAAAATCTCTCTTGAACAATAATTAATAATGCCTGACCATAAAAATGAAATTCCAGACCTCACAGTGAAAATGATACACTTTAATAGAATTCAAATTAAAAGTAATTTTATTTAACTTTAATATCTTGTTGGAAGTCCTTTGTTGTTGATTACTTCTCTTAAGCGGTTTGGGATAGATTCCACGAGTTTTTGGGTAAAATCTGGGGTAATTTTCTCCCATTCTTCCAAGAGTGCCTTTTTAAGATTTTATTTATTTGTGATATGTTTTCGAATTTCTGTCTCCAATTTTGCCCACAAATGTTCAATGACATTTAAATCTGGTGACAGCGCAGGTGTCTTTATAAGTTTCGGACAGTTAAATGTAAGCCATTCTTTCATTATCAACGAAGAATGCTTGGGGTCATTATCTTGGTGAAAAGTAAAAATATCTTTTAATCCAAGTTTTTCAGCACTTACCTTCAGATTTTGCCTTAATATGTCCACATATAAATGTTTATCCATTATACCTTCTGTAAAATGACGACTTGCCACACCAGAGGCTGCCATGCATCCCCACACCATCACACTCCCACCTCCATGTTTCACAGTCGGTAAGAGATTTTGCTTGGAAAATGCTTCTCCAGATTTTCTCCAAACGTATCCACGTCCATCCGACCCAAAAATGTTAAATTTGCTTTCATCAGCAAAAATAAACTATCACCAAAGTCAAAATATTTGGAAATGTGCTCATTTGCAAATTTTAGCCGGTCTTTTTGATTTTTTTTACTAATGAACGGCATTTTAATAGCAACTCTAACATGAAAATTGTGTTTCCTTAGGACGCGACGCACAGTTTCCGCACTAACAGTCTTCTTTAAATAATTTCCACTTCACTTGCAATTTTTGTTTTATTTTTACGTACCTCAGAATCCACCTTTCGTCAGCATCGGAAAGTATCTTTTTGGGGCTTTTCCTCTTCTTATTAATAAGCCTATTTTTCCTTTTATATCTTTCTGACGAAGTTTTATTCTTTTCTGAAAAAGTTCGCTAATTTCTCGATACGATTTTCCTCTGTTGAACTGTTGTATAATTAGTTCTCTTTCTCTTACCGTTGTGTGCCGACCTATTATAATAAAACAAAAACAATAACGAAATAATATAATAAAATTGTATTAGAGACTGATAGCAGAGAAGACACTGAAAGCCTGGATAGAACTAAAACGGATTAAAGGCAACATGAGTGGTGTATCATTTTCACTCTGAGATAGGGCAAAGGTTTGTAATCCTCTTATGTAGCTTATTTAATCCTTGCTAATGTTAGAAAGCTAGGCAAGTTAATCTGTAATCAAGGATATATTCTCATTCCATATACACTTATAAGTTATATAAAAATAAATGTAATAAGTTATTTTTGACATATTTATAGAAATATAGTAGGCTTATCCTTTTCACTGTGAGCTACTGTATATTAGCTGTTTTACCACCTGTGCTCTCGTGGAAAACAGTTTTTTCCGTTAACCATACTATATTCGATACGCAATTTGTTCTTTACGCTTTTCCGAACGAAGGGATTGACAAATATGGGTTTTGATATCGAAGTAAACCCTGCTTCTAAGAATGGTATTAAAGTATGAAAAAATTCTCAATTTTATTGATGTATTTTAATGGATTGCGAATTTTCTATTTGGTGCCCAGAAGTCGGAAGTCAAAACTTCAAAATCCATAAATATATGTAATGTTTTAGGACCGGAACCGTTATTCTAAAAACAATTTTTTCATTACCTTTTCTCAATAAAACCAATATTAATGAAGATAATGACGAATATGTGATCTCACGAGGAGAAATTCCCCCTCCTAGTTGAAAATTCCAATCTAATATTGCCTTGTTGTAACTTGTTTTAGTTGGCTATCAAATATTAAAGTTCATGGAAATCCTTGTAGCCGGTTATGAGTGATTCAGTACGTGACAGACGGAAAGACATTCAGGTATACAGTATTTTTAATTTTGTATAATTATTCTTATGGCCAGAAACATGAAATAAAAAAATCGTATCACCTCCAAATTAAAATTGAAAATCAGATAAATCTTACAATTCAATTTATATAGAATACGTATTTATATTTACTTTTACAATTTCATTTCTTCTGCTTGGCAATTATGAAACTCAATACAACATTATTATTATGTAATTGAAGCTGAACCAAACATATAACTTATGTAAGAGTACAACTTTGGGCGGGCTTGAAGATGGCGCCATCGCATCGAAAGCGCTTGCCAGCTGTACTCGATTATCAGCCAATGACGACGATATTCACCCACAGGTATGACAACAAAAATATATAATGTCTCTTAGGGATACCTGCTCGATGAGAGTTTTGAAATCGTTTGTGCAGTTGATCGTTTTCCCGCAGAGCTCGTCGCAGGAGTAGCACTTGCCGTCGTAAAAGACTATGTCTCTCAAAAATGTTTCTAGATCAAGGTCGTGATCCTCCCCGAAGATTCTGTTAAGAAAATAAAATATATCGCAATATACTTTTATTTTGTTAGATATTGATAAGTTAACAATAAACACTAAATTAGTCTTAACTAACCCTTATAATAAATATGTAAGTTTTAAATACTCCATCATTAAAGTTCACGTTAACATTAGATAATGACATACATTATATGCCTTTCTTATCGTATATTGCAGAATAGAAAACGTATGCTTTTATTTAAAGAATTTTCCTATAAAATCCAATTTCCTCGGCTGAAAGTGGCAAGAAAGCTTCCAGGTAACGTAAAGGTAGCTTAAAGTGATTCCATCGAAAACAATAGGCTGTATAAACTAAGATATCCCATGCATGGGAATAAGCAGAAATGATATTGTGCAATTTTTCCATCTTGAACCCTATGCATAGTGGACATAAAATGTAAGCGGGAGATGAAGTGTTCAGTGATATAATATGGTGAAAATGCATGGGTAGTAGTTTTCTCAAGGTTGAAAACGCAAGAATACCAATGGCACTTGAATATTCAAGTTAGGGAAACATGTAAAGCTCGCAAGATATGTAGGACATTTTTTCGGCAATATTTTGACCCGACTCGTAATAACTTGAATTAAACCTTACTGGAGATTTGGGAGGTGGCGACAAAAATTGCGACGGATAGAAAAATAACAAACTTTATATTGTATATATATATATATATATATATATATATATATATATATATATATATATATATATCTGTGTGTGTGTGTGTGTGTGTGTGTGTGTGTGTGTGTGTGTGTGTGTGTGTGTGTGTGTGTGTGTGTGTGTGTGTGTGTGTGTGTGTGTGTGTGTGTGTGTGTGTGTGTGTGTGTGTGTGTGTGTGTGTGTATGGGGTAAGTTGAGGGGACTCCATTTTCGTCAACTACCAGGTAGGGTCCGTGGATATTTGAAGAATTTTCTGAAGAAAATCTCGTCATGTGAACAACTCTAATAACAGATCTTCCTTAAGAGAGATTGATTATTATTATTATTTATTAACGTCCACCTTTTGCAACTTAGGCTAATCGGGACGGGTTATCTACATGTTACCACCCTTCTCTAGCCAGGGTGGGATTTTAGGATGTTATTTAATGAATTTCGTCACTAAATAATTTCCTTTGCCCAGGCGAGAATCGAAATCGCCACTCTAGGTTTACCATGTGAGATAAAGGTCAACGCTTTAACTCGCATGGCTAACCTGAGCCCCAGAGATTGATTAAATTTGCGACATAGGTTAAGATCTGGAAAGGCGCTAAATGGCTCATCAAGAAACAGTGGGAAAAGAGTTTGGAACAGGGAAAGTTTGCTAGTTGACCTCAATGAGGGCTTGTAAAGTTAGCTTCTAAGCATTTGAAGAAACCTATCTGCAAATCTCAGAAAATATTCAGCCATTCACGGCACAAGTTCTTCAATGCCTGTAGTGCCAAAAGTAATTAGGTATTTTTTTTTTAAATTGTCATGCTTCATTTGCATTTTTGTTTGTATTATATGTGGTAAGCATTTTAAAAATATCTTCCTTGCTTTCTTATATATTGTATAACACTGAATTGGTTACAACGACTTACATAGAAGCTACAGCATTAATGCCTCCTAGATCAGCATCAGTTTCACAAACTGAAACACTAGGAAATGATGTGTTCCATTCCAGCCAATCCATGTCCAAAACGAAACTAACAGGGTGGTCTATGAAGTTTTTGTAAGATTTCTCTGCCAGAACCAGGAAACCAAAAGAGGCTAGTATACAAGATATAATCCAGAACACCCTAAAAAAAAAAACCATTTTTAAAATAGTATATTAAATATTTTAAATCATTTTATAAATATAAATTAGATTCAATAAAGCAAAATGACTAGAAATTCTATCCGAAGTATAATAATGGGATTAGTCCTACTTTGATAATATACTGTAAAACTAAGGTTTATGCTAGCTACTCAAGAAATAATTTATAATTAAAAAAGCTACAACTCCAAAAGTTTAAATTAAAAACAATAGGTATGAAAACTGAAATTTAAATACAGATTAACGATGACGGAAGTACATAAAAATGGTAAAAAATAATGAAATAAAGATAAAAATAAATGACATGTTACAAAAACTTAGGCTCGTTGTTAAAAAACACTTTATATTGTCATTAGCTTCTCCACCGAGAAGAGATCTTGGCATCTTTATTGACATTTCCGCTGTTTTATTAATTGTTTTACCTTTTCTCGCGTCATGTTGGAGTTCGTATTTTATATTAAACTTTTCTTAAAATTTCTTTGGATATTTCAGTGGAACTATTCTAGGGAATATATGGTGCTTTTTCGAGTAAAGAACGAAAAATTATAAATGATGACGCCTTTACATAACGTATTTGCATGTGTCTCAGCAAGTAATGGCTAAATGAAAACCATATTCAGATTTAACCTTGGAATGAAGTGGTTCATGATAGATTATTGTAAATATGAAAAGAGTAGGAGTGGGGGTATACTGATGGCCGAAAAGTAAAATATGTAAATATATAGTTTAATATTCAATATAGAGAAAGCATGTAGATATCAACATTTATAGAACATTAAATTTACAATAATATTGACTCTATACGCTTTTGTTCTGACGAGTAATAACGGAGGGATTTTGAATCTTCGAAATTCCCCCTCCCCCATTTCAGCCTTTAACGAAGTTGACTTTTATTTTTACAAAAAACGTTTAAATTTCGAGTTTCTAATATATATATAGTTTTGAACGGAGATCATTTTCACTCACACGGACCTCAATCTCCTGGGTAGGAAATCCCATCATGAGTATGACCTTTAATAGCTGATTTCCCATCATGGAAATCTGCTAAAACATCTTAAAAATTGTCTTTGGTACAGGATACACTTCTGTATTCAGCTATCTCTTTCATCTTCTCTCTATCGTTAACATTGTTTTAGCAGATTTCCTTTAAGGGAAATCAGCTATTGAGGTCGTACTCATGACGCGATTTTCGTAAATTTTCTTCAAATGTCCATCGATCCTACTCAGGAGATGGTGAAAATGAGGTCCGTTCAAAATTATATATATATATATATATATATATATATATATATATATATATATATATTCTCTCTCTCTCTCTTTATATATATATATATATATATATATATATATATATATTTGTCTGTTAACGCTCTAGCGGTAGTAATATTTGTTTTAACGTTACCACAGTCGATATTTAAACGTTTTATGCAAAAAGACAGTTCAATTTCGTTAATGGCTGAAATTGGACCAATGGAAGGGGGAGTTTAGAGGGGGGATTTTCGAAAATTCGATATATCTCCGTTACCATACGTCGGATCAAAAAATTGTATAGAACCAATCTTATTGTAAATGAAATTTACTATAAATATTGTTCTATACACTTATTCTCTATCTTGAATATTAACCGAGATATTTGCATTTTTATTAACTGATTTGGCCGATAACGGACGACATATTCCCTCCAAAAGCTAGTTCGGCCCTTTGCGTAACTGCTCGGCTCTCGTATGGAGATTTCTCTATTGTATAACTTCACATGGGAAATCTGCTTATTTTACGCAGCCCCTGCGTGACGGAGTTTTATTTCTTTTTTCTCTTCTCATTTTCACTCTAGTTCCTCCGTTAAAAGCACTAATGGGGTGCCCCCCCCCCCTCTATGGGATATAGTATAAGTTTTTATCTATTAATTAGTTTGTTGTTTTTTTAATTTAGATAGTTTTATGTGTTTTTATCTTTTTCTTTTTTTCATGTACTCTTATGGGTTATATAAATTTATTATTTTTTTACAATACGCCGCATCTATTATTGTCATTTGCGGTAGATGGATCTATAATTCTTGGAACAAACGAGTTTCTGTTAAAAATGAAAAGCCTTTTGATGTATCCTTGTGAGGTTCAAAGTTGTTTTCGGAAGATAGTACTTTTTACAATTAAGGAGAAGATGTGAGACAGTAAGATGTACATTACAAGAATCGCAGGTTGGTGGGTATAAGCCTTTTAATAAATAACTATGTGCTAATTTTGTGTGTCCAATTCGGATACGGGTACAACCTCCTCTTTACTTGTAGTATTCCAACGCTCAGTAATTTCTTTGATTCCTTCGCAGTTTGTTGCCACGTTTCTTCGACCAGTGTCACTTCTACCTTATGAAATACGAGTTTATGAAACTCTCGTTTCCAAACATCTGGGGTGAAGATTTTTTATATTTCTTGGTTGACTATAATTTCTAATCTTTCTTGTTTTTATCCTGGACATGTATGTTATTTTGACTGTTATCTTCATTGCTGTTCAGGCTATGATTCTTGTTCTCTAGATTTTTTGTTCTATTAACTGATGATGAAGCTTAGTCTTAGATAGTGCACTCTCCGTTGCTTTCTTGTTGTATCGCTTCACTGATCAGCAGACAAGAGAAAACTATTGCTTAGCCATGTAAAGATCTTCCACACAGCTTTCCTGGCGCCTCAGGCTACGTCTTTATTAGCAAAACTATAATTAACATATTAACATAATATGTTATATTCCGTTTTGTAATGCTACTTCTTACCGTTCTGTCCAATGTCTTCGTGGCTCTGAAACATATTTCAAACCCTGGATAGAGGAGTGAGAGCAATAATTTCTGATTACGCCAAGGAAGGTCATGATCATTGCCTCCGAACGTGCTTGTTAGTGTAATACGACACTTCCAACACATCTATGTCGCGTGACATTTTTAAGGCCAATATGGATCACCTTCAAGCTTAATAATGCTATTAGAAGTCAATGGGTTAATCATAATGGAGTATTTCCCCCCGCATAAAAGCTAGTTTTTAGAGAGGAGAATATTGCCTATATATCATCAGAGGGGTCTAGTACCTGCTGAAAATAATGTCTGCCAGTAAATTAAATGTTTACATTTAATGATAAACGACTTATGACGTTATGTTATTATACAAGAATGTTTACTTAACATAACTTCCATTTTACAACTATTCCCGCCTGGGCAATAGGATTTTATTTAGTGACGGAATTCATTAATTAAAATCCTGAGTCTCACCCTGGCTGTAGAGAACCCGTCCCAATGAGCCTTAGTTGCATAAAGTGGACGTTAATAAATCATTTAATTTAAATTTTACAACTGTATCATGCATACATAAATATTATTCATCGTTATACTTATATCATAATTATATTCATCATACTGGTTTTTAGCTCTTTCACAAAATTCTCTTTTCTATTTAAAATATGTTTGGCTTTTGCATATTTTTGCTAATTTTTCTCTGAGCCCAGCACCCTGAGAGATTTGATAGTTTTCAGAGTTATCTCCAGGTAATGTTGCGTACCCTATAACATTTTCTTGGGCTGTCTTACATGTTCCATACTTTCAAAATGACCTAACCGTTACTTCGGGTCATTTTGATACCAGAGATGATGTTAGGTTCACCCGACTATTCCATTACTTCGAGTTACCCGTGCTGCGTCTTGGTATAGAGCTATTAAAAGTTCCAAAAGTTTGTGATATAAAGAAATATAGATATTTTTGTTATGATTGATGACATTTGTAGATTTTGGAAATATTATTTGTAGAGATTGTGAATGACATGGATATTCTTTGTTACATTAACTGTAACTGAGATTTCCTTTTTATTACATTATACTTTTTATAACTTCCTTCCTCTCTCCTGAATTTACAAGATATCATATCGGTTGTCACCTTCATTTATTTATACCAAAGATCATAGGATCACATTTATATACTAAGGAACTTGAAGGTATTAAAAGTGTCTACTCCTTGAAGTATATATAGTTTAATATGTTTATTTCTAACATTTTATTTGTTGATTTGCAGGATAATTAAATACATCTGATTTGTGAATACATATATCCACTAGAGTGAAATCTTTTTCTTGGCGAATAGAAAGAGCCTTAAAGTGAAGAAATAGACAAATTCAGCGAGGCTGAGCAGGCTACAGCCCAAGCAAAGTCCAAAAGTACCTCCAAATTGTGCTGAAATGAGAGGTATATATTATATACAATTTTCGATTGCAAATAGCAATAAATACAATGTAATTTTATTCTCTACATACCTAATAGATCGTATACTCCATAGACAACGTCTCTTTTCAACCTGGTTCTGGGATATTTCGCAAGGCTGTACTTAAAATTGGTCCCCAGATACCTAGAAAATGAGTGTGATATTAATGATATTCAGAGGTAACATTATTATCAATAAAAACTAATTTTGTACATATGATTTTGAGAAATTTTTATGGTTTAGCAATCTTCGTCCTCATTCAATTTATTTTTTTTTTAAATTTATTTTTTTCAGTTTATTTTTTTCCGACTTGTTTATATAATTTTAGGCCGACTTAGGATCCACTATTATACTAGCCTCGCTGTATACCTATCAACATAACTACAGTGTTATCTGATATTATTTAAGTTTTTCTACTTGTCTTTTCAGAGATCATTCTCTTAAAAAACTCATGTCTAATTTCAGTATGGTATTGGATCCTAGACATTAATACTATTTCACTGATGAAACTGAAATATATTTTCTAAATTCTGGATCACTTAGAATAGCCGGTAATTATGTAGCTCCTGTGTGACGGAATATTTTTCTTTCGGCATACTTGAAATGTATGCGATTATTAAGATTAAATAGGTACTCCCAAGTTAATGAAAGCGAGAAAATCTCATCTTATATGTGTCTCTTTTTAGGTTCTAAAGAGAACCATATGGATGCAAAGAATGGATGGAAAAAATGATAGAAACAGGGAAAGATCCCTTACCAAAAGTTCTGTACCTTCAAGGGAATGTAGTATTTTAATGAGGAGTTCAAAACCTGTAACATAAATTTGATGAAGTATGATTGTAATGTTGTGGAAGATGGGTGAGTAGATCTGCCAGGAATGTCTGGCAGAAAGGTGGATACTACTGGACATCTATAAAAGGATAAAAGATAACTCCCTCTGAGTAAAGGTTCACTTACTCTAGTGTGCGAGAGAGAAGAAGGCAGCAAAGCATGTTTTCATAGCTAAATTCCAAATGTTGGATTTGACTCTTTAGAAATACAGATAATGACCCTAAATTGACCACGCCAAGCATTAGTTCACTCATTACATGTTTTATTACCATTCGATTGATGAAACTTCTTGCAAAATGTAATGGACATCAGAGCATAATGGGAAACACTCGCAGTCCTCGCGGACACCGTGTGAGCTCGATAGTTTTATCAGCCTTTCTGTAAGACCAAAGTAAACAGTTAGTAAATTCGCAATGAATGTCTCACAATTTATTGTTGTTTAGCGTACTTATACCTTTGTAATTGGACAGACATTTCATTCCTTTAAAGTCGCAAATTTCATAATTGCCTAAAAAAAATATTAAAAAATTAAAATGGTTTAATTCATTATTATGTTATAGTGAAAGAATGTGCAAATTATTCCTACAGGCTTACAAGACCTTATAGGTAGAAACTGAGTATTTATTGAGTCTATAAGTGATTACATAAACGACTTAATATAATAAAGTTTAAAAGTCAAAAGATTATATAAAAATACTGCAAACATATCATAGTCTAATGAAAAATATGTTATCCTGAATACATACCTAATTAACTCAGGTCCATACACACACGCGTGCATCAGTGTTCTTATATATGCGTATATATATATATATATATATATATATCAGGTTTCAGCAATATTAGCTCCTATATAACTGCCATATACGTAATACCTTCGGCTCTGGCCGAGTTATGACCTTCCCATGCAATAATTGCACTCTTATTTTTTTCTGCTACATTAATTACACGCTTCTTTTCCTCTCCAACTTTACTATCATGTAGAAATAAAACCCCACTAATTTGTTCTGATAAAAAAATTAAAAAATAAACAAAACCGCTTTATGCCAAATTTGAGCTCCATCTGACATATTATAGCGGACCTTATTATACATATTGTTTTAGCATTATTATTGGTGCAATGTCCTCCTATCACTCAGAATACTTTTTTAGGCCTTAATTCTCTAAAACTGCTTATGAGATCACCCCTAGACTTTGGCATTCCACAAATATATGGGTTGCTAGGAACGTTTGCATTATGACGAAATCGTGAGCTATTTCAGGTTGATGGTTGATTTTTGTAGACTTAATAAGATGGAGGCTTTATATAAAGTATTCCTACAAGGAGGGTGTATTTATTACAACAGGCCTTTCAGCACATCAGTGGCATTGTCTAGTGCAGACATGTTTGTTCATCCCAATATTAAGAAACTCCCACTTCCGGTTTCCTACACATAATGACTGTCAGTTGAGCTTCTGCAGGTGCATGTCTGCAATATCATACTTGAAGAAACACGCCAAAGCATGAGAATAGAACGCATATTTTGTAAGGTCTCGTGCAATGAACAACTATAATACATAAATTATTTTGTATTTTACAAACACTATCAGAAGTGGGTGTAACCTAGTAGCTAAAACACAAATTCACCATTATCCAAAGTATTAACCTAATCCGAGAAATGATGTTTTTAAATTGTTAAATGCATGAATGGAAGCAGGTCTATAGTACCCTCAGTAGTTTCTAGTTCTACAGTGAAGACGTATGGACCTTCGCCCACACATCCCTATGGTACTTATCTCCACTTACCAGACTTATGTACTGATTATAATCAGTGTTTGTTTTCTTAAGAATTATGACATTTGATGATATAGTTCAAAATATTGATTCCCAGTTTCCGGACACTCCATCAAATTCCCCGAAAATGATGCCATTAGTCTAATCCAATAGGTCATCCACAGGGTGAAACTAAAAATTTTATTCCGTGAGTCTCTCGCTAAACTAATTAATACACTTAGCCCACGAAGGACTCGAACTGACTACTCAAAGTTACGTAAGAAAATTAAGATTCACTTCAACTCTCCCGAGTTCGGTGCCTATTTACTATAAAATAAATAAATAAGATTAACTTGAAGGAGTAGGCAAAATTTGAGCAAGTAATCTACGAATTCAGAAAACAGTGGTTTGCCAGGCTGGGCCACTTTGACAATATGGAGCATATTTTAAAAATGTTATTAAAATATGAAATTACCTCTGTTTCTGTAGAAGTACGGGATGCAATTGCAGAGGCGCTGTGCTAGTCTCATCCTGCACTCAGCCCTGCATAGATTGTAGGAATATACTGGACTTGTCTCAAGGTTCGACTCTTCAGGAAATCTGCACTTCCTCTGGGACACCGACAGGCTTCGCGTCGCCTCGGTGGAGTATATAGTTAGACCTGTTAGATCCACATTCTGTGAACATTTTATACTGTTCATCTTAGTTGACTATAAAATGTGAATACAAAATATAGTCTTCCAGAAGATTGACATCGTTTAAAGGGTTTTATTGATTTTTTATGTAATCCCTATGAACTACAGGCGTGGTCTCTGGACACTTTCGGAAAATGAAGCCATCAAGGAAAATATGGTATTTTGAAAAGAATTAGCGAACAATTTTTGGATTTCCTAGTTACAAAAAATTTGAATTGACTGTTAAATAATTAGAATTAATGACAAGATGTTATGTGGAATCCTTCACCACTAAAACTCATATAACAATACCATCTCATTAAGATCGTTCTTTAATTTTGGTAATGAAAATGAGTAAATGCCAAATATGTGAAATAAATATATAAATATTTCTCAATAAACATTAAAGTGCAACAATGGAGACTTATGCGAAGTGTGGAATGACTTGGTTGATTTAAATTAATCAGTTATTTGGTTGGAAACCCTCTTATCAAATAATTGATAAAGATTGGAGATGGTAATGTCCAAATTGACAACAAAATTATTAATGAAAGTGGTTTTTGATATGTACACTGTTATGGGTAGGTTAACTCACACTCCTGTAAGGCATGTCTTCACGAAATTAAGGAACCAACTGCCAGGAAGGAAGATTACAAAATATGTTATGGTTAATATTAAATGCAGTTATTTTTTCAAACTAAGTTGACTTCAGTTAAAAATAAGGTAATCCACTGATGAATAGGCTTTACCACAGTTTTTTTTTTTTTTAATATTTTATTTTACGTTACAACCGTTAATTTTGAGCACAGATCAGAGGGAAATCGGACACCAAGGCGCATTTAATCTCCCACCTTAATTTGATATTTGGTTTCGTGTCATTGAGATAAAGTTGATTTTTTACCCGAAATTCCTATGTATTGTCTTTATTGGTTTTCAAGTTATCATAACTTTGATCACTTTTATTATGAATATAAAAAGTGTTAATGTAAGTTAACCAGTAATGATTGTTAGCTTATATATATATATATATATATTGACTTTACTTCGACCTTGATTAATTCATAATTGGTTTATTAATTTTTAACATAAAATATATTGGAGTATTTTCAAGAAAATTTCAAATTAGATTTTTCTCGAACTTGAGTCTCAAAGAAATTTCGTTTATTATAAATGTAAATAGCTAAATAGTTGGTTGTTCTGGAAAGAGAGAAAGAAGTGACCAGGCAGCAGTGGTTCATAACCCCCAGGAGGATAGTTGTGTAAATAATGTTGTTTGGATAGTTATAAGATGGTGTAAAGGATTACATCCTGCAAAAGTGTAAACCAGTATCAAAAGGTAGGTATACTTTTATTAATTTATAACTAAAGATTACTAAATTGTTGATTACTGCCTTAGCAATTGACCGGTCATATAAAATACAATTATTTATTTAGGTGTGTCGCAATTTAAGCGATTCACACATTTTCTTGTTATATTACTAAAATAGTAAAGGTAAAACCAATGAAAAAGGTTAAAAAATCTACTGAGGTAGGTAAAAATACGGTTATTTATTTTTTTCTCCAGTGGATAATATTGCAGTCTAGTGTTTGATTATTTAATGTTTAATGTTACATCTGGTTGTAAATGTGTGTATCTTTGAGGTGCTTCATGACTTTTGTAATGTATGGGCTGTCGTCGTGTAGTAGTTCAGATAGGTTGGTGGGTAAGTTCTTGTCAGTTATTAGTCTGCAGTCTGTAAGTGTTTGATAGTTAGTTGTGTATTGCAGAGTGTACATAATGGTGGTTCAGTCCTAGTCATGAGGTGTCCGTGTGTTATCCGTGAATGGCCGTGTCTCAAACGAGCAAGGACTACTTCTTCTCTTCTAGTGTCCCGATTACTTGACAGCCATTCACGAATAGTGTTTTTTATTTCTCGTAGTTTTGTGTCTGTCAGATGCCTTTCCGCTTCCCATTTTAGGCTGACCTCTTTTTTAATGAGTTTAATGGCATCGTGTCCTGAAATGTGATCATTGTGTAATATGTCGAGTTGAGTTGCTAATTTTGCGTGTTTGTCAACCAAAATATTTTCCGTGATGTCTGAATGTCCTGGTATCCAATGGATAGTTATTACTTTGTCCATCTGTGTTTGTAAGCTAGTTAGTAGTTCCTGAAGTTGTTTCGTGAGTGGGTGAGTTGAGTAAAGGTCAAGTATTGATTGTATAGAACTGTAGGGGTCAGTAAACAAAACAAACTTTTAAAAGGCTTTTTTTATACAAAGACTTACTAAGTAGTGATCCTCTTCCGAAAAAAGCCATTTACTAGCAAGCTCTGGAAGATCTCCTGGTCCATGAATGTATACCTATTAACATGAAATTTATAAAGAGCTATTAATTCAGATATAATCATGTGAATTATAAATTATTTTTATCATTAATTAGTTATGGAGCTGAGTATAATATAAATTATATATCATTAATGTATAAATCCACATGCTTTCAATATGCATCTCAAAATGTTATTGTTGGTGAATTATGTTAATATTAAATATTCTTATTTTTATTTATTAATGTCCACTAATTGCTACTATGGCTAATTGGGATGGGTTATCTACAGGTTACCACCCTTTTCTATCCAGGTTGAAGAGAGATGAAAGGAGCAGGCTTTGCTGTAGTTGCAGTCGAAGAAACAGCAGCAGATCATAAGGAGATTCAATACAGAATGAATTCGTAGCTGAGTATTAGCCGAAGCTGAAACAGGAACTAATGCACTAGAATCAGCTGGTATTCTTACAAAAATCGTTGTTGTAGCTTATCCAATATGAGTTTGAAGCTAGACCACAGAGCTGTTAATAAAAATGGGAATTTGCCATAAAACGAATGCGAAACGTACGTGAGAACGGTCATCCCTACGCCCTACCATTTTTTTTTTTTTTATTCTTAAGAACTGGGACCTCCATATTCCCAAATAAATTATTATTTTGTTTTTTTCATAACAGGAAGTTATATATTTTAAGGCCAACTGAAACATCGTTTGGTTCTAAGCATTTGGTTATATATTTGTAGCCTACATTGCATCTATTTTCGAATGCTCGATTTACGTCTAAAAAAAAGATGACACTTCCTGATCCTGGTAAAGTTTTCTTGAATCCTCTTTGGTTTGGATGAAAACAAAGCTACACTTTTAACTTAAGTCTAATACTTATTTCGATAATTCCACGTTCAATTCAGTAGACCAAGATCAGGCTCTCTATTTTATAATAATAATAATAAGTCCTTGTCCTGACGGAGAGGTTCCAAATCGTATCCACTTTTCAAGAAAGCAATATAACCTTAATAACAGGTGGTACATCAAGGAGCTTTAGTGTACTAGCAAGGTCTCCAACAGTTAGAAAGATGAGTAATCTATTGTTCACTGCCACAATTGTTATACTGTTAAGTACGTCTTGGCCTAGCTGCTTCTAGTTGATCTTAGGGAACTATGCAAATTTATTTAGTCCTTTATATTTTAAATTATTTTTCCTTTTTTCTTATTTGATAAAGTCGCACAGCTGGTGAACTCACAAGAAATCCTTCATTCCAACAAGTTCTCTGCGAATGAGCACTGATGATGAAGTATGTGGTCCAGCAGAAAGCTTTCTGCGGCTATTGATATATATCTGTGAAGGAACGTGGCTTCTTTTGGTGATTCTTACCTGTTTTTAATTTTATCTGGTGAAGCAAGTTATTCAAAACTGAAATAAACTTGGGATTTCTTACTAATTTTTAATTAATTACGGTTTTAAGAACTTAACAATTTTTGTTCATGGTCTTTCTTTTTTTTTTGTAATTTGGATAGTAGATGATTTTATGTTATACAGTAGAGATCCTTCAACTAATAAAATTCAATCCTAATAAAGATCTGAACATTATTTTTGTTCTTAACATTAGGTAAAACTTATCCTTATTTATAATAAGGCAATTTACTCCTGTCACTTTAATTTCAAGAAATATTATAAATGAATTTTGCAAATAAAACTAAGGTAAATATTCACCATAGCAGAGGTGTTCATCTCCATTACTTGTGCAAACAGGTCTCCGTCGAGAGGATTGCCTTGGAATAATTTTAATTGTGGAAGCGTTTCAAATTTCATGCTATTCCAGTAACTGAAACAGACTTTTTAATGAAAGACAGACCTTATGAAAATTTCAGTCTGCAGAATAAACTGTTAATACAACTAAACTCTTGAGATGTTGAGGGCTCGTCTTGACATCACATAATTGTCTTTCGGAGGACCATCGAATGTTGACCCTCAGTCTCAAATGAGACTTGGAAAGTTTGTGGAAAATTAAATCTTTGGAATAACTATGAGTGAGATAGTGAAAAGGCTTAGAAACTGATAATTCCCTGCACTTTATTAAACTTTAAAACAATCAATATGCATAGAGGTTAACAAAGCATAACTGACATTGCTTTTCCACCAGTGCCTCCTAAATGGGCTGCTACATGATGTTAAACTTGAATATAACACATTTGTAAAAACGGCATTCCGTGCCACCGTCCATAATGGAAGATATTGATCGTCTTAGAAATAATACTTTCCATTAGCTTACTTAAAATAACTTTCTTTTTGCCGCATGATACATAATCCTTGCAGCAATGAAATAGGTCCTGCTTGATATAGGTGACGTTAATTTATGTTGAAGAGACAAAGTCTTAACAAGTTCAAAAATACATATAATAAAAAACTATAGAAAAATGGGCCAGAGTAGAACGAAACAATTAGCATTGTAAATTTTTTTTAGATTATTTTATTTTATTAAGAATATTACAGTCTGCATTTAAATGCATTTTGTAGTGTGATGTGTACAATTCAATCGTTCTCCATCACTCTCGACAGAAGCTACACCCCATCACCACAATGAGAGGAGCAGCCTCTCCCTGCCTGTCAAGGAAGTCAAGAGCTAAGGAGGAATGGCACTTCATAAGAAAATAGCCACTACTTACATAGGAGATCTCTGGGCCATTGTATCTTGAGGCGCCATGGAGGGAAATATGGATGAGTGGTACTTAAAAGGGCTAGTGGAATTTTTCCTGCTGTGGAATTTTTTGAATATTAAGGGAATTAGGTCTTTTACAAATGGGATATTAAGGTATTTATGGAGGGTGTGGTTGGTGATACAATAAGCTGCATCTACTATGGTACGCAGGACTTTGGATTATAAAGTCTGGATGCATCCGATGTTCGAAGGTTTTGCTGTACACCACACTTCTATTGTTTATGTACATATTGGTTTAAGTAGTAACTTGTATAAGCATTGTAAATAGGCATGCCAAGTACAGCAGGATTACTTCCGCTACTATATAAACGCGCGAAATACTTTTCCAAACCTGTCAGTCGAGGCTGACATTACCGATGATTGTCGAATACAGTTAGTGAGGGCTTTCGATGCGAGGATTCAATTTTCAAGTCTGTCGAAAATTATATTGTATGAGTTCATCTTTCAAAAGAAATGGTACATGAAAGCGCATGCCGAATTACAGGGCAATCAGCGAGTAATACTGGTTTATACCGACAGGTTTGACAACAGTATAATTAGGAGATAAGCAACGTCATCTGTATAAGAAAAAATCATATGATGCAAAAGCATTATGCCAAAGAAAACATCTAGAAGGAAAAAGTTCTTAGGGCTCCTGCTAATTTGACTATTGTAATATGTATGTGCCCAATGAGGATGTGATAGCAAAATATAGGATTAAAAAAGAGGCTATAATGTTAGTAGTAATAATAATATAATGTTAATATCACCTTGGATTGCTGTAAGGAGCGATTTTTGAGTTGTAGGTGTAACAGTAGCCCATTTCCGTCATAGTGTTTATGAAGAATGATGGCTCGGAGTTGCTGTTACTCAAAGAGAAGGAGAACTTATTAATAACACCAAGGTATATGCTTAAAAAGAACGAAGGGTCCAAGTTTCTAACCTCGTTGAGATTGTCAAAGGAATAGCGAGTACTGTTTACCAGGCTTCTCAAGCCCTTCAATGCTTCCTCTTGCAATATATCTGAAAACCTGCAGAAACTTAGTCTTAGTTATTATTATTAATATTTATTAACGTCCACTTTTTGCAACCTTAGTCTTAGTAAAATTTTATATTAAGAAAATGAAACGTTAATGAAAGCTAAACTTCCATCACCATACTGGTACATCAGACATGTAAGCCATATAAGACCCATATACTCTTTGTATGTCGCTACAGAAAATAATGTTCTGATTTATAATCATCACTGTTTTATCATTAAACAAATAAAATAACGGATTAGGGACAACTTGGAGATTCTGAAGCGTCCATAATATACTAACTTTGACAACCTTACGAACAACCTTAGCCCAACTATTAATAACCTTACAATAATCACCATAACACACTCTTTCAAGCATACAAAAAATTTCCCATTTGCATAAAGTAACTCCAACTCATTTCGAACGATGCTGACTCCCAAACTAAATATTTCACATTTTAAGCCCTCCTGCTAGACCACATGATCAACTATTATCAGCAGAGATACTGTTCACACCAAGATAACAATTTTACTGTTACCAGGATTTACCATTGTGCTCACTCCATCGACCATAAAGCTCCATCACTATTACAATCATTGACTGCTCTCGGTAAAGGAAACTGAACTTGTGATGCTTGTACAATAATTATTCATTCATTGGCAATTAATTCTTCCCAAATCAAACATGAGAATTTGCAGAGCGACAGAAAATATCATCCAGCTTAGCCGTAAATTGGGTAAATTTCCCACGATTTAGAATGACATACTGGAGAACTCATCTCATCATTATTCTCTGCTTCTCTCGTAGTACGAATCCTGTGTAAAATGAATTAACATGTAAGCTGGGCATTAGATGTTCAGTGGTTCTTTTCTAAACGTGAAAATTCAATGAGTAAAATTATATTATTCCAGTTTTAAAAAGTGTATGGATTAACAATTGTGGAGCATTAAATGTTTGACTAGATTCATTATATAACGTTTTTAGATCCTACTCACAATAACTGAAATATTTTTTGATGTTCCTCCTGTAAACCCCCCCCCCCGAATTAATCCGATAACTACTTAACCTAGATCTTCAGTGTAACAGAAGAAACTGTTTAATTTCTGTATAGATAAAATAAACATTTCCGAGACAGGAATGTAAAATCATATTAGATGACATGACACATACCATCATTGTATGTATTTCACAAAGTAAAGGTTCGTTGGCCATATTTGATATTTAAGCTAGGAATACGTCCTTTCATGATTTATCAGCCTCTTGTTCATATGGGTGTGGGTGTTTACTTAAAGCTGAAATTAACTAAATAAGCTAAACTACAAAAAATGCAAATATCTCGATTAATATTCGGCACATATATAGAACAAAATTTAGAGAAAATTAAAGTTTATATTTTGAATTTAGGATATTAAACTTTCTAATACCCCCACCCCCGGTCTAATTAAGCAATTATCGAACTTGATCTTTAGTTTTCCAAGAAACCAACATATATATATATATATATATATATATATACATATATATTATATATATATATATATATATATAATTTTGAACGAACCTGATATCTGTTATCTCCTAAGTAGGATTGATAGATACTTGAAGACGTTTTTGAAAATCTTGTCATGACTGCAACCTTAGTAGCTGAGTTCCCTTAAGGAAAATCTGCTAGAAACATATTATTAATTTTACTTGACTATATCAGAAGAACAATACTCATCGTGTAACGGAGAAAGTGATAAATGCTTCTACAGATACTCATTAACACATTTCCAAGAGAAATAATTATGAATATTTCGTTGAAATCATTTATATTATGTGATTTATGATTCATAATTAAAAACTATTATTGTTAGTCATAGTCATTATTCATAAGATGATAGGTATAAACTATTAGCTTATTTATATATTTTGATAACTTTGAATTAATTAGTATGCTTTACTAGACCACTGATTACTTGACCTGGTTGCAATGATAAAAGAATAGCTCAAATATTCATAAAGCTGTCATAAGCAGCTAAAAATATCGTACCAACAAGTCATAATTTATACATTGTATACTATTATTTCTGTCTTGCACATTCAAGGTAGGCCCTCCTTTATCTCCAACCAGCGTCTGCTACTTGCTAGGAGGGCAGAGCTGACACCATAAACATGGTAATGTTTATCTCCCAATCAATGTACACACATGGTAATGTGTTTCTCCCAGTCAACAGAGGGTATCGAGTTCCAGCTGAACTTCGTCTGCTCCAGCTAGTACAAAAATGATTCCAACACAGTTCAACACTTATTTCAGTTAACTTCACACATTTGCCAGAAGAGGGAGAGTATTTATAGCAAGATGTTGAAAACGTTTCCATGCATTAACATAAACAAGACTATCCTTTCAACTTTCAGCCTTCTATGGTACTATTCTTTGAAAATCAATTTGTTATAGGAATTCTTGAATTATGTAGAATGCTCCCCCCCCCCTTGGCCAGATAACTATTACGTACCGAATAATCGACATATTTCGATGAAATTGAAAAATAGTGCCATTTTTCCTGTCAAGCATTATTGTAGCTACTGAACTAGGGAACGATTGATAAAAGTATGATAGAATAATTACTTAGATTAATTTGTATTGTTACTGAAATTGATTGCCATTCACGCTATTAAATCCCCGAATAACACGAATATTGTAGTTCCTCGTGAGTTATGCCATTAAGTGTTCCAAATTCGTTAAATGTTGGCTCACTTGTGGGTCTTCTTTGGTCAAATAAAACCCCAACCGCTATATTCTAACAGATGGTTGCATTTAATCAACATATAGGAGAGTAAATAAGACGTCTTTAATAATAAATAAGACGTTACACCAAAATACATACATTTTTTGGGAAACAATGTTTTATCTTGAATTCATCAATTCTATTGCCAGGACATAGAGTAACAGCTGGGAAGGTGGTGTTCCAGTCTAGGTAGTTCTTCTCTATCGATATAACAGTCGGGCTTCTCTGGTATCTCTTCCAAGTTGAGATTGAAAGCGAAATGGCACCTCCCAATCCGCAACATACAGCAACAATCCACACAAACCTATAAAGTAATACAATAAAATTGTGAGAAACGAATTTAAACAACATAACTTTATTATTATTTATTAACGAACATTTATAGCTCCTATGGTCAATTGGGACGGGTTGTTTACAGACTACTACCCTATTCTAGCCAGGGTGGGATTAAAAATTCTAAACTGCAGTATTCATGCAACATAAGAGTTAATTCCCCATGCTCCATAACAGATATCCTGCAAACATATTGTGCGACGATAGAAAAGACTCTGAAAATGGACATAAACAAACCCGTCGCAAGGTTTTCAAACAGACACATAGATACGCGTAAAATGGAGGGCCTTTTGGTCTCTGTGAGAACAAGGTTTGATGAAAGAATCAAACATTTTTGTCTAAAATTGGTATATTTATAATGATGTGGATACCTTAACATTTAAAATTAGGGTTAATGATTAATTCCTCCTAATATGGGGATATGGATACCTTATGCCTTACGACATACGCCTTCATGCCGTGGTAAACCTAGGAAGATGGTTCGATTCTTGCCTAGGCAGTTGGAATATATTTAACAATTAACTCGCTAATTCAAATGTTTAACACTATCCTGATTTGAAAAATAGGTAACCTCAGGGAAACCTATTCCGACTAGCCATAATAGCGAGATAAATTGGACGTAAAAAACATCTACTAGGATGTGAAGTTCCTTGTCACTTAGTAATTTAAATGTATGATTTTCTATGGAATAAATCCACATTCATAACACCTAGAGATTTATGACGTGTGTCACTTGTCATGTACCACTCACTTATAATATATATATATATATATATATATATATATATATATATATATATATATATATATATATATAAAGTTGTAACCTCGGTCTGTACATTGTTTTTTTTTTCGCGAAATTTCACGATAACTTTTCGTTTCACATGTCATAGACACCATAACTGCATTTTGTTTCTTTGGTGTCTGTTTGTTTGTTTGTTTGTTACCTTTTCACGCATAAACGCCTGAACCGAATTTTATGAAACTTGGTATGTATATTACTACTAGCCCAACTTAGACTTTAGGCTATAATAATGTTCTCTAAGACAAACAGGAGTGGGGGTTATAAGGGAGGCCTGAAATTAAATATAGTGATATTTCGTTTCCTATTGGGGTTTCGGCAAATATGCACATAATAAAAGTTCTTTATTTTGTTATTTAGAGAAACTTTTGTTATATACACTATCGTCGTATACCGAAGTATAAAGGCGTTATACGCTAAAAATTATAGAGGGAGTCAACAATTTTATTTGGCACAAAAGTCTCAACCGATCTAAACCAAACTCGGTATGTGAATTAGTACTAACGCCTTACTTATAATAAGCCATACTAACATTTCTAGGGACGGTCAGGAGTGGGGGTTGTAAGGGAGGCCTGAAATTAAATATAGTGATATTTCGTTTCCTATTGGGGTTTCGGCAAATATGCGCGTAACAAAAGTTGTTTATTTTGTTATTTAGAGAAATTTTCTCAACACTTCTTTTCAATATGAACTACCAGGTCCCTCAAATGAAAAAATTGATTCAAATGTATGTCAATATTTTCTCCTTAATAATTCAAATCTATGCATAATGCACAGGAAACGGGAAATATGACAATTTGGAGGACAGTGAAGACTTACATAAAAAATTAATTTTATTATTAACAAATGCCAACAACGGGTATTAACCCTAAACACTGGGCCGGGTAAATGTCAAAATATTGTGCAAAGTAAAGCCTTGCCAAAAAAATACCATCACCATTCAGCCTCAAATCAATTCTGAGCTAGAATATATATATATATATATATATATATACATATAATGAATAAGGAAACCATCAGCCCAAGCGACTGACATTCTTGATAATTTTTCCCCGAGATTATGGTATATTCTACTTTTCCAATGTATAATAATATAGACAATAGTCACTGCCAGTAAAACTCACAGATAGATTGGAACCTACACCTTAAGTAGTATTAGAACCTGCCATATTTAATTAAGTTTTGCAAAAAAGAGATTTTAAGTTCGAGAACATTATTTAAATAAGTCTTTTTAGTTTTTAAAAGTTCAACAACTAAACTCTATTAAATACGTTTTCTTTTACGTCCTTAGGCGAAATATACTTCCCTTTCCTCATGACCCCTTTCAAATCCCTTTAGTAAGAGAGAGGAAACTTATATCTCTTTCTTTCCTTCATTCTGACGTATGGACTACCAAGGGACAACCACACTGGAATTACCTGTGACATATTCCTGAATGTGCAAACTCATTATATAGTTTAACAAATTTTTTATATTATAATGAGTTTGTAATATTACATTTTATGATCTACAATCTAAGTTTTGTTTCTAAGAAGAAATAATATTTAGTTTGAATGGTCAAAGAGTTTTCGATCCCCTCCCCCATCCAGTCCGATTTCAGCCGATAACGAACGTGATTCTTATTTTTACACGAAACGTTTATTTTTTTTTTCAATATTCTGGTTATAATTACTTGAATTTAGTACTATTTTTATTTGTTACTTTTTGATATTGCTACTTGTTGTTATTTCTTGTTTATTTTATTTTTGTTATTTGACTTTGTACAATTTTTGACATTTTAAAGGGCAAGTCATCTTTGATGTGGTATCCATAAATAAATCAATCAATCAATCAGTTATTTATAAATAAATATTTGTTTTCAGCTAAACCAACGACGATCTTGGATAAATTCGCAACGATGACCGTTTTTAATATTTTGTGCACTACAAAAATAAATTAGGATACGTTATTGAATGAAAATATTGGTAAAGAAAGAGAAAAAAATTAAAAGATTTCTATTTGTTCTGTACTATTTTCTCTAACCGTTCAATCGAATGCCGCTTCGCAGCTATGTGATTGAGGCCATGAGCCGAGGATGAAGTCAACACCTTAACAATGAACTCCTTGCCATTGCTCAAAAACATTGACTTTCTCTTGTGTTCTTTTCTCAGCATGGCCGACCGCTTGTCAGTGTACTGTGCCTCAAGGATCCTAGAACAGTATTGTGTTCGTTCGTAGTGAGCATATCACTAATGAGAGAAAAATTGTTTCTTATCACGAATATCTATACTGTCTAATGTCCGGTCGGCAAAATTACGTGATTCCTAGATTTCATCTTTATAGCAGCAAATTTGGCTCACTGAATAATTCATAAATTACATTAAAAAGTTACGTAAATTATTTTGATGGAATGCTAACATTTAAGGGATACATACGACCAGTTATCAATTGCGAAAAATACTTACATATTTCATATTAATATCCTATTATTAGTTTCCGTTATAGACCACTCAGGTTTTTTGTTGGTGCCATGTTTTCTATGCAGATTTCTATTAAGTAAAGCCAATATGCTTTTACTCAACTGCGATTTTTGAAAAATATTACAGATAAGATCTATCTTACCAAGGTTAATGACGGAAATGAGTTCAAATTTAAGTACACACAATCGCAGGGCCACGAACACACACACACACACACACTCTGTGTGTGAAATGTTCAACTTAAAGTTGGTAGAATTTGAGATACAGTAATCAGAAGACCTTACTGTTAAACATTCATTGTAGTAGAAGATTTTTAAATTGTCTTATTTTTAATATTAATTCTTTAAAATTTCATTATATCTGCTACTTTAAAGGTTTAAAAAAATTCTTTTAAAATCATTAACAAGATTTAACAACTCATTGTAAATAAAAAACTTACGAGCAAATAATCCGACTATCTTTTTCATAACAGTATATTAATTGGTCGTTTATATTTATGGCTGACGTAAATGCTAATTATTTATTAATGGCTTCCTCCTCTAAATTGTTTTTAAGAACTTAAAACGAGCTTATCTGTTAGAATATTGAACATCATATTGTTATCACCGTTAAATCATATGTGGAGTCTGGTGGTTATTCTTACCTTGATCATCAATTTGAGCCTGCACCAGCTAGCCAGAACTTGAGCATGAAGGTTATTAATACTATAATAGTGGGCAATTAAATGTAAAGACCAATATTAAATTTCAGGATGTTGGTGGAGACGATAGGCCTCAGTTAAAATGTTGTATTTTCGAAATTTTCAAGCCTACCTATTAAGGTTCTGGGCTAATAGTTTTGGAAATAAATTGTGGACACAAAATGGCCAGGACTTCTAAACATAAGGCTGCATTTATTGTATGTTGTGAGCTATTAAGAATCAGAAGTCCCTGGGAATAGAAAGCTTGAGTTAATAATGATGGTGTAATAACTGATGACTTGCTTGTCTTGATAACGGAGTTTCTTATCTATTTCAGTCTCTTGTAATAACTGGAGACGGGGATGGCGTCAAGGAATTGAGGATTTCTGAGTGTGTGTCTGGATTTAAAATGACAAGAGGTCATCTACGTACAAAGTATAAATGAGATATCATTTTAAGACCTTTAAGGAAAAAATATTTGATGTTAGAGAAAAGGAAATTTTTTCACGGAGAGTCTGTCCGTTTCTATGTGAAAATTGATCCTCAAAAGCGAAATATCCTTTATTCCATGAAAGGGAGAGAAATTCAAAATAGGAGCAAGATGGAAGGGAATTCATGTTTGATGTAGTTTTGTCTTATGTACTCCTGGGTTTCCTGTCGAGGAGTGTCCAGAGATGTCGCCGAAAGAAACACTCCACTGTTGTTCTATTAATAATAAAACAGATATAACAATGTTTCATCAGAAACTAATACATTACAATGGGGTACGAAACAGTAATCACCTAAATATACTCCATGGTTTTGATTAAGTATTTTATTAGCAGATGCAGTTCTTCAACATCTAGTTGACCTAATTTACATTGTCAAATTTAAGAGGATTTATTCTTGATAGCCTCTTCTTTCTAGAAATGCTTTTGTAGAAAATGAACAGACGGAAAGTGAAGAGATAGATGATTTCTATAATGCTGAGAACACTGCAGCCGAGGCAAAGTCCTGCACCACCGCCCATTTGAGCTGTAAAATTGTTCAAATTGTTAAGTTAAATTTCTCGTGATATCACAATTGTTATATATATTCATAGACATTATATTTCCCCTCTTTGCGAGTGTGTTATTTCAAGGTTTCCCATACTCCATATTTTTCTTTTCTTGTTTCCCTCTGGAAAAGAAATTTGTGAGGTCGGTCACATGGTGAATGTTGGTGTCAGTTAAAATTATAACATATAATATATTAGTAAAATATACATACTGGTAACAACACCGCGAATATTAAGTGCATAAATACAAACGGTAATGAAAAATTTAGAGTGGGGGTTTACTGAAAGCGGAAATCTATAAAACCCAAATATCTTAGTTAATATTCATGATACAGGAAATATGTATAGAACAATATTTATAGATGATTTAATTTGCAATAAATTGGTTCTATACAATCTTTCGATCAGATGTATGGTAGCGGAGATATTTGGAATTTTCGAAAAGCCTCCCCTCTCGGCCCCCCCTCCCACTTGTCCGATTTCAGCCATTAACGAACTTTATCTTTATTTTTACATAAAAATTTAAATATCGAGTTTGGTAACGACCAAGCAAAAATTGCGACTGCTAGAGCGTTAACAGAATATATATATATATATATAATTTTGAACAGACCTCATTTTCGTCATCTTCTGGGTAGGATCCATGGACATTTGAAGAAATTTTTGAATCGCGTCATGAGTACAACCTCAATAACTGATTTCCCTTAAGGGATATCTGCTAAAAAGGAAGAGGTAGTCAGGCGGTGGCATCATAGCGTCAGAGCCCTTGTCAAATTCCAATGCAGGAGGTAAGTCACTCAAGCCCCGTGGTGTTAGCTACTACTCTCTAGAGCTCTTTTTAACTGCTTGTTAGGTCTTTAATCAAATTGTTTTTTGTCAGTTCTTTACATATATTAATACAGCCAAGCTAAAAGAACCAACTACAAAATTAATGACATTGTGTGCCAGAGAGAAACCGCAAAAACAAAGAAGAAATCATTTTAAATCGTTAATTAAAATTTGAAAAAGAGAAAAACAGGAACGCCTACCTAAAAGATCTCCAAAACTGAAAACAACATCTCTTTTTAGCCTGATTTGTGGATACTTTCTGAGAGATAGTGCTATTGCTGTATCCATGTCCCTGAAAAATTACAAATACTTAATTATTTATTCTTAGTTAATCATTTTAAATATAATTACTTCACATCGTCACAACTATTAGAGATGGATTTCTTCCATCTTCGTCTTAGCTCCTTCAAATGGGGAATCCCAACTTCCTCAAATTCTTCAGCTCATTGAGCGAACTCTATTTGGACATGGATCTATTTCTTAATTTCAAAACAAGTTTTTGAACAGCCCCTGCATACGCATTCTTCTCCTACATGCGAACTGGCAATCTTTACCAACCTCGCAAGTTTTGATATGTTCTCCATAATTTCTATAAGGTGCGTAGCTTTTAATTTTTAGTCTGTGATTTATATAAAAAAAATCATTTGTGCTTAATCTAATAGAGTACTAATTTAAATACGAATAGTGATGTTAATTATATGACTGCACATATTCGAATCATTGTAGTGGTCGTTAAAAGTGAGAAATAATCCGTTTTCCAAGGGGCATCTGATTTACATGTATAGTAAAGGATGGTTGGGTATCGACTATAAATTTTCAATTTTTTTTTATGCTGACAATCACTATTGGTTCTCCTCTTCAGAGCTAACATGAATAAAAAACGACAAGTGTAAGAACTTTGTGAAAAATAGCGAAACAGAATTATTTAACAATAGTCATAAATATAATAAAAAATATTATAAATTGTAACAAGTGACAATAACAAAAAAAGGGGTGGAGTCTGGAAGTTTAAACTATAATAAGAAATTAAACAATTAGATATGGTACATACCAAATGGAGTAGAGGAGGAGCAAGGATCAAAAAAACTAAAGCACTCAGTGAAAGTTACATCTTGAATGAGAATAAGGACAGGTAGGGGTGGAAAGGGCTTGGAGAAAACCTAAAGGAAGGAAGGTTATCGTGCCTGTAATATTTTAAAGATCTGTGCATAAATGATCGAAATATTTTGTTTGTCCATTTTGTAATTTATACTATTGGGGTCTATGTTAATGAGAAACGTTTCAGAGATGAGGCGTCTATGGTGATTTGTTTTTTTGTGTTTAATATGGAAAAGTTATTGAAATCAAAGGTGTGGTTGTTTGCGATGGTGTGTTTTGTGAGGAGGTAACTGTCTATTTCTTCTTTTGTAATAGTGCGTTTGTGCTGGTAAAGTCTGTTTTTGAGGTGATGTTTTGTCTCTCCAATGTATTATATATATAAAAAGAACAATGATATGCAAAGCTCATAACCGTGGCGGCTACTTACTAATAGTATTAAAGCTTACAACCATTAGAGGACATTCACCCTGCGAGTAAAGACCGTGAAGTTGTGTTTTTCGATTTTTTGTCTAAGATCAAAGCTATCGATTTGATTCTACTATTGTTGACCACTCATTCCTGAGTGACAATAGTTACAATGACGTTTTCCTGAATGAGTCTGTTAGGCGAATCGCTTCTGAGATGGATTGACGTTTTTGACGACTGTTTCACCGGAGACATTCATAACTTTACCCTTTGTAATGAAAAAGTGATACCGATTACCTCTTGGCAGTTCATTTCGATTTGTCAAGCTAAGACAAAAAGAATGAGTGAAAACAGGGCTTTGGAAATTAGAGGGCCAAAAGTCTGTAAAAAATGAACGGCTTAAATAATGTTCACAATTAAAAGATTTTTGATATAAAAATGACATTGTTTGCAATAAGTTCATTATTGAGTCACTCATTAAGAAACACTACATAGTGAAGAGCACAGAATTTTCATTTTAAAAAAAGCGTCAGCAATCCATCGTATATTCCAGTCAGTTTTACAAATCATAATGAAGTCGTTTGGTTATTCTGGAAACAAACACTATCGATAATCGCTGTTAATTACGATTTATTATATAAGTAAGTTTTTTTTTTTTAAACAGATAATAAAAATTAAGTTGTTATATGAATATTTAGCACCGAGGAAAACATACCAATTATAGAACCGATGTTCAAGAGCTACGACGTTCAAAATGTCGCAAGCTTGGTAACAATTGCAGGGCTCCCTCTTTTCTCCATTTCGCAGAAACTGCAGTCTCTCTGAATTTAAAAGTAATGTAAATTTATTAGTTTACACATAGCAAAAACACATTAGAATGTAAATTGATTGTGAGGAATGGGAATTATAATTCAATATATTTACCTTACATAGACTCTCAAATTAAACATCAGTTGAGTTTAACTTTAACTGATTTGTTTTTGTTCTTGTTTTAATTATTCATTGACTTATTTTTTTTAATTTCATTTTTTGTGTCATTCATTTAGATATAGACGCAATAATTATTCAAAGTGATATGAAGATATATTCACATTTTTTTTTTTGCAAAAACGTTTTACAAAACTTCGACGATACGATTTTGTGTTTAGCCCATCAGCATTAAAGCCTGTTGTATATTAATGGATTAAATACACCTTTCAAATACATACCTTTATGTCCTTGCAAGCATTTTATACCGTTAGGACCGCAAACCTTATATTTACCTAAAACAAGGATGAATATTTTATCTATTTGAATCTGGAGAATTTCTATATACTTTTTTTTTTAATATTATTATTTACCATGAAATTTACCTGCCAGATTTATTTATTTATAAATCATGTTATTCACTGTAAAGCAAGTTTAAATTATGACAAATATATTTTTCTTAAATTATATTCATGATGAAAAGTGCTTATGAATATAAATGACATAATAAAAGAATAACATTAACAATTATTAAGTTGTTCGGAAAAACCCAGACTTAAGTAGCGTATTAATTTCGAATTCACACAGTATACACTGACATACGGACACTAGCAGCCTCAATTTGTTTTTTTACATATGGGCTAAATAGTAAGATTATGGAATTTTTAACTACACACCCAATAGAAGTTGTGCTTATTTTTCGTACAGAGAATAATGTTTGGAGTTAAGATTGGAGGTCCAATTCAATTACTGACCACTTTCCTGAAGGAATGAAGTTATTACCCCAGTCACATGGTGGAATTACAAAAAACGTGCATCAAATCATGCGTCAAAATAAATCTGACCTTCAAATTAAATACAACTCTTGTTTCGGTAGATGTACGAATAAAAGTAAATATGACAATTCATATTTCAGTAAGAATTTCATTTAATTAATTCGAATATTAACGACGAGAATTTAGTATAAGATGATCTTTATTTACATTATTATGTGCACGATGTTGTAGCAGGAATATTTTTAAATAGTTCTAAAGCACTAGAAGGAATGTTCTATTGACTTTGTTATTGAAGGAGGCCACAGCAACCAGGTCCAACCGTTATAAAGGACAGATCTATAATTACAAGATCTGGGCATAGACTTAATTAAATTCGCTAAGAAATATGGCTAAGAACTATGTAATTGTATTTTATTTATATATTTTTCTTATTAAGCTTGGGATTAAGACCTGAAGGCCTTCCACCTAGAACGATTCTGATGGGTAGAATTTAATTAGGTTTCTAAAGAAAGTTTAATTACTTATCTATTTCACATCCATTATACCAGTTTATATTTAAGGCTAAGTGAGAGCCAATGATTAATACTGCGCCGCGACAGCTTCTGTTGGCAGACCTCTATTTAAACATAACACTGCATATATTGCATGCTTGAGAAATGGAATACGATGGAACCTCTAAGCCAATTCAATATCTGCGAAGTTATTTGGACTAAAAAATCTAACTGCAATCATTTATTTTCTTACTCAAAAACTCATCTCGGTTTAAGTATATAAATCATAGTACACCTGATTCAGTGTTGGGCGTTCTGGTTGTATGGTTTTTAAGATATCCATTTGTAAGATAATATAACTATCTCCTTTGCTCTTGCATTGAGAGAGAAGACTTGTATGGATATATATACACGTCTTTTAAGATCTGGGGTTCGGAATTTTTGTGTGGTCTTAACCAAACTTCATATTTAGGCAGTTCGTGTATAAATATAGGCAAGTTCGTTTAACGCTGAATTCCGGAACTAACAGAGGACATTTTCATTTCAGGTTGTTACATCTTTAAGTATTTCGTGGCCGGCATAAATTTTAATTCTTATTTACTTCGAATTCTAATTAAAGTAAATCTTTCAGATTACATAGAATTCCATCAAGAAGAGGACTATCTTTTGTTGATGTTTTGTAAGAGGCTGAATTTATTAAGGACGCAGTAGGAGAGTGAAAACCATAATACCTACTTTTAGCGTGTACGTCAGTATTTTCATTTCTTTCAAGTCCATAAAGCATTTTCATCCAATGAAAGTATATATATATATATATATATATATATATATATATATATATATGTGTGCAATAAAACATTCCGTTTCGTTACTGTTATATTTCTGGCGGTGTCTTGCTAACGTTTTGCATCTATATTAGCACATTTATATTTCTTGTGCTGTCTATAGATGTATGCGATTTCTCCATAATTGTTAAAACTACTACCTGATTCTAAATAATACCTCCGTTTCGGTAGAAGTACGGGATGCAATTGCAGAGGCGCTGTGCTAGTCTCATCCTGCACTCAGCCCTGCATAGATTGTAGGAATATACTGGACTCGTCTCTAGGTTCGACTCTTCAGGAAATCTGCACTTCCTCTGAGACACCGACAGGCTTCGCGTCGCCTCGGTGGAGTATATTGATGTTACAGTAGAATATATATTCTATAAATATTGACAATTAGTGTGTATATATATATATATATAAATATATATATATATATATATATATATATATATATATATATATGAAATATGCAAAATCAATACATTCACCCACTAGGTTTGGTCGCCAGGAATGATTGGCATAAGGGGGGGGGGGAATAAAACGTTTCAGGAGTAAATGAATAACCTGCTTTTTTTTTTCAAATGTGTTATTTACTCACATACACACAACACACAGACACACACATACTCACACACACACACACACACACGCACACACACACACACACACACACACGCACGCGCACACACACTTATACACTCGTATATAAGAAGATGAAGTCAACTGAAACCACAATGCTTTTCACACAAGGGACTATGTCTAAAAGGAGGTATTTTAAATTTTAAATATAATAGTTATTGGTTTACTTATGACAGAGATGAATCTTATTATTGAAAATACACAGTCAGGTGAGCTTGGAGTTAAGTCAAGGGAGCCGTACTCCTTAAATAATTACCTTTATTTAACAAAACAATAATAAGCAGTATTACTCATATGCTTTATTTTAAGTCCATCAATATTATTTTTCTGTATTTGGTGTAACTGTGACATTAAGGATAATTAACCTATGTCCTCCAAAGATTCAGTTTAGTTCTTAGTGGAATTATAGTATATATCTATATATATATATATATATATATGTGTGTGTGTGTGTACATGGTCGAAGTGTGAGCTGTATTACCATAGTTAATTTCATTTCTCCACTTATGTGATAGTTTGATGATGCATCGATGGTTTCATATGGATCATGGACATAAACCTAAAACAATAACGACTTTCATTAACATTCAATAATATTATTTGGAATATTTAGCAAAGCAGATATTCCATGTCAAAGCAGAATGGCACGATGAAGACTTCATCTTAAATTGGCTTTTTTATTTCTCCTTAAATTTAGAGTATATGTAATCACAACTTATAATTTACCAATTGCTGAAAAGTGAAAATTAGTTAGGAGGATAAGCTAACTGAATACTGAAAGCAAATTTCTCACTTAATTTTAATATTTTCCTTTAAAAGAAATCTACTATGTAGGTTGTGCTCAAGGCGCCATTACGAATATATGGTGAGATGAGATCACTAGCATGACTTACGTGCACTTGGGAAATCTGCTTAGTTTGCGCAATCCATGCGTGTTAGACTTTAGCAATACTTACATGAACCACATTACTTCAATAATACACATAACGAAAGACAACCGGTAAAAAATCCAAATCAATTTTGGGGATCCCTAACCCCTTGTACGAAGAGGATCAGTGGCGGCTCATAGCTAAAATTAGTGGGGGTGCTGCCCCAGAAAACTTTTAGCCTTAGCACGCTAGGGTCGGCACTGCGGGAAGTACAGTGCTCTCTCTAGCTTGCAGCCTCACGTGGAGCTTCCTCTGTGCGCATGCGCACAACAGTCAAACACCTCGCCGCTGGAACTGTGAAATGCACAGTTCCATACAAAGATTTTTGTATCTTTTTTCACAAACTGGGGAGCGGTTACTGCATTAAGCTTAAGAATTATATATTATACAAGTATAAAGAAAGAATTAAAGAAAAAGGGCTCATTATATTAAATGTTATAGATAATATCAAGTGGAAATTGGGGGTGCTGCAGTTCCGCAGTGCCTATACACGAGCTGCCACTGATGAAGATATATAAATAGTAGGGCAAATTACCCTGAAAGTGACTTCTCTCATTAATACAAATCCTAAAATAAATCTTAAATGCATTTAATTACACTTAATAATAAACCTTTATTGTCCATGAAAGTTCACTACATTATCGCTGCACGCCTATTCCTCAATAAGCCAACAGCCAACGCCTTCCCTCCTTCTGAAGCTTATTAGAGAATGAGGGGAATGTGTTCGATATGCTCCAGGACCTCTAAGGACCATGCAGGATGAATGTCCATTCTATGACAGTTTTTCTCACTCATAACCCCCCCCCCTCCTAATCCATCTGCACTCTGCTAGCACCAAACCTCTTTGTAAGACTGGGTTACTGGCAGGACATTCACCATGCTACATTCGTTTACCTTTAGACAGCTCTCTTCATCCTATCATATTTTTCTTTTTTCCGCTCAGAGATGTTCGTCAATGGTTCTTCCACGATGACTACGGGGAGATCTATGAGTGCTACTTTCCCCTTCCATTCGACAACTAAATCAGGTTAATAGAAACCTGTAACAAAGACGTTCTCGCACCTCGTGCGCTATCCTCTAAACACAGAACCACGACTAACAAAGCGCGAAACATATTTTGCCGTCAGGATCTACTCCTTATACTCTAGGGCAGTTACTGAGGGCGTAAGCTGACGTTTCCACCAGCAAACAACCTGGCGTGCAAGTGTCTATCCCGGTTCCGGCTGGCAACAAGAAGACATTACGGACCCTCCAACAAGCCTGGAAAATGGCATATAATCCCTTCCCCTGAGGCAGTTTGCTTTTTTAGAATGACCAAGACGTAGAAGTAGGTATCTTACCACATTCATCCATATCCTAACAGTCAACGCCTCAATACAGCTCATTCATACTTAACTCTCCCACGTCTAAAGACATTTACTCCAAAGCCCTAAGCCTCCTTTCATCCTATGCTCTTCTAACCTAATCCCTGTTATTAGCAGACCACTCTCGTATTTTACTGTTTCAAAGATAAATACAGAATTTAATATGTAATGGGTTATAAATCGACCGAGGTCGAAGAAGGGGGGTTTTTTTTAGGTAAATAATAGAAAATTTGAAACATCTTAAATTATGAATAGGGTCGAAAACTCTTATATGAGCAATTTTCTTAAAATTTTATTTCTCTAAAACAATTGAATCGGTGAGTGCAGAAACCACTTCAGTCAAAAAAATCCGAAAACACGTTTTCAATGAAAATAAGCGTAGAAAGGCAAGATGCGTGTTGGGTGCAAAAACTATGTTAGTCTGTTGAGTAGTTCCGTAAATACAGGACGTTTGTTTCGAGTGTTGAGTGCAGAAATAACATGAGTCAGTGACTGGCGTTGTTTCTGCACCCACCGCTAGTTCGCGTGACCAGTCTTGTCAGGTACCTTGCCGAGCACGCACCGTGTGATTAACACCTTAAGGTGACTGTTCACAAAAGGAGAGCCAAGAAATTTTACAATAAATTTGAAAAGGTCACAAAGTTGTGTGCGGAACATGAAGACACCGTTGCACTTTCATTTGATTTCATGCAAAATCTCCCCCTTCCTGCGACCCCAGTTCAGAATATTTTTTACTTGAGGCAACTTTGGGTGAACTGTTTTGGAATAAAAAATCTAAAAACTGGGAAATCTGAAATATTCCTGTACCACGAAGGCGTAGCCCATAAAGGAGCAAATGATATATGCAGCATGCTACTGAAATACATTGACACTAATATTCCATCAAGTGTAAAAAAACTGTATCTTTTTTCTAATGGTACTTGCGGACAGAATCGAAATCACACCATGATAAGATTCTGCCTTGCTCTTACAGATACAGGACGTTTTGAACAAATTTTCCATTACTTTCCGGTTCGAGGGCATTCATATCTTCCAAACGATCGAGATTTTGGTACTATGAAGAGGATGATACGTAAACATGATCGGATATACACACCTGATGAATATGAAGAATTTTGTGCTCAGTCCAGTAACAACTTTCACATCTCCAAGCTACTCTCCAGTGACATAAAAGATATTGATGGTTGGTGTGCCAAAAGAAGCAAAATTCAAGTTTGCTCCCACCCGATATAAAGAGTTCCGCTATAACTCTGAAGAAAAGGGGGTAATCACAGCATACATTTTCATTGAAGGATTACAAAAGCACAGCTATCAGCTGCTGAGACCTGCTTTCCGTAACGTCGATATTGATTTTCCTTCAAGTATTGCTGCCTACCTATCAGGGAAAGTTCCAATCAACATAAAGAAAATGGAAGACATCCAGAAAATGATTGTTCATATTCCTGAAAACTTCAAAGTTTTTTATGATGAACTATTTACCTGGCCAACCTCTGAACATGACAATGATACTATCGTCGAGAATGATCTATTTTAAGAGCGTTTCATTTTGTTATATTCCTGTCTTATGACTTTGCAATACTGTAACTTCATTTCTCATGTAATATGGAAAAATATACATTTGTAAATTTTTTGTTAAATTAATTAAAATTAATATTATTAACTAAAATCGTAACAAAATTAATAACAAATACAGACTTTTAACGAATGGTTATCTTTTTCCAAGTTTCCTACTGTCTGTAAAAACAGTTGAGTGCAGAAACAGCATTAGTCAAAATCATAGTTTTAATTCTCCTGAGCCTAATTTATATGGAAATTAGGTAATTTTTTTTATAACAGCAACATAAAAGCATGTTATGACAAAGGAAAAAAAAGGTCTCAAATATTTTAAAATTTGGAGGAGATATTTCGTTTTTTCTCTCTCCTGAAAAATTTGAAATTTGTGACTGACGTTGTTTCTGCACTCACCAATTCAATTGTTGTATGAATGTTTTCTTCCACTCTTATATTAACCGAGTTATTTGTATTGTTCAGCCTTTTGTAAACTCCCACTCTCATCCGCTTTAAACCTTAAGTATCTCACCAAAATTCTTACCAGTCAATAAACATCTTATTTATTTATGTAAGTAGCTTACAATTTAATTCCTGTTTACATAGGCTCCTTAATGCGGGAGTAATAGAGAATAGATAATGAGGTGTTATAAACCGCGAGTCATTATTCAATACCGAGGGAAATCTGCTGAGTTTACGTTTCATGCACATGCTTGATCATTTTCCTGCTTTTAAGTTACTAGTTATTATCAATAATTATGAAATCAACACTCATTGTATAATAATAAAAAAAACAGTGACTTCCTTACCCTTGGCATATCCTAATATTTCCATTGACATTACCTCATATGCGCTGTTGAGGTCTGTTATGTGCGCAACAATTTCATCATCTAAAGGGTTCCCCTGTATGAGATGCTTTGTTTTCATTTTGTTAAGTTTACCTCCTTGCAAGTACCTTAACAAATATTTTAGAATGGAAGGCATCAATATAATTTTCAAAGAATTTTTGGTTTAATTAAATGTTTATATGTAAACTGAAATCGCACTTTGGATGAATAAAATTATTATTTATTTATTTATTAACGTCCACTTTTTGCAACTTAGGCTAATCGGGACGGGTTATCTACAGGTCACCACCCTTTTCTAGCCAGGGTAGGATTTTAGGACGTTATTTAATGAATTTCGTCACTAAATAATTTTAAATAGTTAGCCATGTGAGTTAAAGCGTTGACCTTTATCTCACATGGAAACCTAGAGTGGCGAGTTCGATTCTCGCCTGGGCAAAGGATGAATAAAATAAATATGTATATAAATACACATACTTATAGAGGTGCGCGCGCGGACACACACACACATTCACGGTGGTCATACTCCCTGCTCATCTACTTTTTTGAAGTGTTTTGCGTATTCAGAAATAAAACTTGGTAGGTGTAATTGTGGAGAATGAAATTTCTTTATTCTTTATATTAGCTAGATTTTCTAAAGCGTCAGGGAGTCACGTAGGTAACTAAAATTATGATTATTTATTTGGATAAATACATAAATTTGGATAGAATTATGATTATAGGAATTCTTAAACTGTATAGTTCTATAGGTTTCTTTTCAATTTCCGAATCCTTTCGAACTGCGCGCCCGCCGTGAGAAACCCTTAAAAAATAACAATTTTTCAAAATATATTTTCACAAAATATCTCTTGGAGGATATATATTCTAACTGACCTAAATGATTATTCATTATTTTACTAATAATGCATCGGTACCCCACCGATTGATAGATATTAATGTAGCATGAATTGCTTGTAATCCATTCAGGAGTCTATTTAGCTCCCAAATCCATAGAGACTATTCTCATTGGTTATCTGCAAACAAGCACAGAACTGTCCTGTCCTTCGACTAGCGTGATTTCTTAAACATGGCGATAGCTCAATATTTGTTGTCATCCCATAAGAGCATGAACAGTACTAAATTCTTCCAATGAGATTCCTGTTTTCATAGTCTTCTTATTATGGGAGAAATAGAGAATTGGTGATAATTAGCGCCTCATAAATCAGTTCTATTTTTTTTTCTCTCAAAGACGCACATGTGACTATTAAATATGTGATCAGGCTTGGGACAATATGCACAAGAAAAAGAACCCATAGCTTTACATTTTGAGATTACAAAGTTCTTATTTTCATTTCTTAAAAATGAAAATAAGAACTTATGGGCTACACAATTCGGACTAGGTTAATATTTATACTACAGACAGATGCCATTGAGTTCTTTTATATGTGGAATTGACAGATTTGTATTTGAGAAAACTCGCAGGATAAATTTGAACATGTGTAATTTTCACTACCAGAATTATTAAAATAATTTAAATCTGGTTGTGTAATAAGGAATTGATTCGGTGAACTTAATGAGTCAGAGTGTAAAGATCTTGATATAATACTTCAATGGTTTTCAACCGGCATCTCTGGTTTTCAAACGGACATGACAAGAAATTAAAGGCAGCATTAACTAGGCTGAGCAATGTGGAAAGTTCACAGTTGACAGCCAGACTTTGGACAGTGGCTGAGAAGATGATGTTTTTTTCTGATTTGGTAGTTGATACTAAAAGTCAACATTGTTTGCTTCTCTGGCTATGTTGGTCAACAAAATCTTACGAACTCAGAGCTTGTTACTGCAGCCACAAAGTGGTACCATTGACGTTACATATTTTAGGCTAGTGTAAAATATCTAACGTCCATCCTCGACATCACAAGAATAGATCCAGACTAGCTTTAAGAAGAGGAAAAATCTGCGAGACCTTCAATGAGAAAACGTTAGCATAACTTTTCTCAGTAAAGCTCAGGTTGTAAACGACTCTATTAGCTATTGAAGTTTTCAGCTGCTTTGGAAGCTCATAGAACTACTAAAAAACAAACAGCTCTAGAATGGGATAAACTTAGGGTCGAGTTAATTTTACGTTTTAATTACTTATATGGACTTCGGATAATGCATCAAAGACTTTGGTATTTAATAAGGTTCCATTGAGTTTGAGATGAATGGATTTTGATTCTAATAAGGCAATTTTCGATATCTCTCAGCAGTTGACGTTTACAAGTAAAGATTACGCCCATATCACCAAAGGGTATTATCCGAGAGGAAGGCACATCCTGGTTTAAATATAGTGGGGAATCACTTAAAGGACGCATCCTAAACATGACCTCCAACAAGCTCTTTTCTCCAGTCTATCTTATGAAGCGAGAAATGTCGGATTAGGAATTTGCACCATAGATGCCACGGTTCAGATCTCTAATATCGAAACTATGGTGAGCATAATGGCAAAGAGGAAGGAGTGACACATATTTAACAAATTAATCTCAGGCGGAGTCTTCTAAAGGGGCTTCTTGCATTTAACATATTACTGGGCTCCATGAAAACACTCTAGACAAAAGAAGTTGCCCAATGATTCACGAAACATTAAAAATTGAAAATCTTTAACAGAAATGAAAATCTAAGGGTTGGGTGATAGCAGAACGAGGCAGATTAGGATAAAAAAAGAAGAAAAAGAAAGTAACAAAATAATCAAGCTATGTCATAATCATGCAGAAAGGTAACTATATAAAGTTTTATAACAATAAAGTAATTTATAAAATCGTAATTTGTCACATACTTACGATGGACTCCCGTAAATGGCAAGATTTGAGTTAAATACATAGCAAATTCCTTGTTCGTTGACGATCAAATCCATTGGTAATCCAGGCTTACCTTCTGGGATATTATGCGTGAAATTGTATTTTCCTTCTAATAATATATCGAGGTATTCATTTGGCTTGATAGCTTGAAAATCAATTGGTAAATCACTGAGGTAAGTCCAATTCGCCAAAGAGGTAAAGAAACTAACTGCGTCTTCCAAATCTTTTTTTTCCTTCAATCTGAATAAAAATAAAGAGAATGGTGTTTGACTATTAAATTCAATTATTTTGTTTTTATATACTCAATTTAGATGTGGATTAATATTTTCAGGATCAAGAAAAAGGCTTTCCTTATTAATTCATACAAGGTATTAAATGGATGTGTTATCTTGAGACCTATAATAATAGAATGTTTTTCCAGTTCTCATGAGGACTGAAACCTATTAATAAAGTTGAGCTAATTTTGAATTTGACCTAAAACGCGGGAGCGTTCGTCTAATATCGGCCACTGGCAAAATTGATTATACTAAATCATTGTAAAATTTAAACAAAACTTATAAATATTTCCTCCGCCATAAGAGTTCAACAATGTACTAAATCTACTAAGAGAGATGTAAATCTATATATATATAAAATTGTAACCTCTGTCTGTACATTGATTTTTTTCGCGAAATTTCACGATAACTTTTCGTTTCACATGTCATAGACACCATATCTGCATTTTGTTTCTTTCGTGTATGTTTGTTTGTTTGTTACCTTTTCACGCATAAACGGCTGAACCGAATTTTATGAAACTTGGTATGTATATTAATACTAACCCAACTTAGACTTTAGGCGATAGTCACATTCTCTGAGACAAACAGGAGTGGGGGTTATAAGGGAAGCCTGAAATTAAAAATAGCGATATTTCGTTTTCTATTGGTTTTTCGGTAAATATGCACATAACAAAAGTTGTTTATTTTGTTATTTAGAGTAACGTTTGTTATATACACTTTTGTCGTATACCGAAGTTTAAATGCGTTATACGCTAAAAATTATAGCGGGAGTCAACAATATTATTTGCAAAAAAAGACTCAACCGAACTAAATAAAACTCGGTATGTGTATTAGCAATAACGCCTTAATTATAATAAGGCATACCAACATTTTTAGGAACGGGCAGGAGTGGGGGTTATAAGGGAGGGCTGAAATTAAAAATAGTGATATTTCGTTTCCTATAGGGGTTTTGGCAAATATGCACTTAACAAAAGTTGTTTATTTCGTTATTTGGAGTAACTTTTGTTATATACACTTTTGTCGTATACCTAAGTATGAATGAGTTATACGTTAAAACTTTAGCGGGCACTAAAGGCTGAACCGAACTTAACAAAACTGTGTATGTCAATTAGCATTAATTCTTCTATGATTATAAGTTATATTAAAATTTTTAGTTTCCAACGGGAGGGGGGTTATAAGGGAGGCCTGAAATAAAAATTCACCATATTTACATATATAAGATACGGGAAATATAAAAATATCGAAGACTGTGAAGCCTTATTGAATAAATAATTCTATTATTAGCAAATCCACGGGAATGACGGGTATCAATCCTAAACACTAGGACGGGTAAATGTCAAAATATTGTGCAATGTAAAGCCTGCTAAAAAATACCATCACCATTAAGCCTCAAATGAATTCCCGGGCGAAGCCGGGTATCTGAGCTAGTATGCTATAAGGTCATTCTTATGATCGAACGCTAAGTATTAAGTCTAAATGCACTCCAGCTGGTTGGTTCTCTCGTCTAACATCCTCAAATTGTGTTTTTCTCTCTTTTTGGCATATTGACTCTTAATAATAAAAAAATAAAGGTCAAATCATAGTTAATCCCAATTATTTAAATTTTATTTAATTGGGACTAACTATGATTTGACCTTTAATTTTTTACAATTAAGAGTCAATATCCCAATTATTTAAATTTCATTTAATTGGGACTAACTATGATTTGACCTTTAATTTTTTATAATTAAGAGTCAATATCCCAATTATTTAAATTTTATTTAAGGGGGCTCAGGTTGGCCGTGTGAGTTAAGGCGCTGGTCTTAATCTCACGTGGTAAACCTAGAGTGGCGGGTTCGATTCCCGCCCTGGGCAATACAAATTTATTTGGTGACGGACTCACTAAATAAATTCCTTAGTTCCACCCTGTCTAGAAAAGGGTGGTAACCTGTAGATAACCTGTCCCAACTAGCCAGAGTAGCATAAAGTGTACTTAAATAAATTAATAACAAATTTGGTTTAAGAAAATAAGGGAAGTCAAGCAAAGAGATCATATTACAAATAAAAAAATTAAACGAAATAAATAACAAAAGTAAAATCATAACAGCAACTTTAGAATTTAAGAATCGACAGTATTTGATAACAGTACATGACAAGAGCTTAAAGATTCCATAAAACTGTGCGATCACCGTTAAAAAGATCCCTGGCTATCCCCTTCCCCTTACTTATCAGTAGATGTAGCGCTTAATAAACTGATAAATACATTTTCCATTTACGATATTTCATTGCAATGATATAGACAGATATGACCAAAGATAAAGCACGGTGACAGGCCCACTGTCCTGATTATGAAGGTCGCTGTCTCCGTCAGACTCCATTAAACACGGATATTAGTTTACAACAGTTTTGTTTAGCAAAACGTACGAAGAAAAACGAAGAGTGTATTCCAAGAACTCTGTATTTGAATGGTTGACTAATTTCGGTGATGCCCGCCAAAGGGATTCCCATGACTTGCTACTCCATTTGTGCTCTAAAGCACGTACAAAGATGACAGAGGGAATAATAATTAAATCGGCTTAACCTCTGTGGCTTCTCAAACCTATATTGTTTACGACTTCAAGTATGTAAAAATGACATTATTTGTATACGTTCGAATTCAGCAACATTTACATCACATGCATGATAATATAAATATGGCTTTGTAGACGTCACGTATGTCCCCACACACACACTCAAACACGAACGCAATGAATGTTATCTTTACTGCCTTACAGAATCCCAGTCCTCTTGTTCACATTTTTACCATTAACGCATTTCATTTTTGATTTTACGTGGAACATGGATTAAATATGGGTATTTGAAAACGATTAGAATCACTTGCTAGAGTTACCAAATAAACAGATATTTTTCACGTTGTCTTTGTACTTGTAAAGTTTTTTATCGAAGATGCGCTCGACTTAGGACTTTGTCTAAATCAGTGTTATGCCAAAGTACATATGATCAACGAAATAGGCCAAGATGGAGAATGATTCTGTCCTTTTCGAGGGGATACATGATTCCTATTTAGTTACGTGGGTGGAATGATGGCAGCAGGCAATTAAATAGAACTTCACGTTGGAGCTAAGGAGGTTTCAGGGCCTAGATGTTTATATAATCTCGCACAAAGCTTTGTGATAGATTAGTTTTTCTAGTATAGCTAAATATTATAGGCATACAAAAAGGTGAAAGGAACGACGGTCTTTACAGTAAAACCTAGAAAAGAAAAATAGGAGAGTATCGTTTGTGTAGTAAAGAAAATGCCTAAGAAACTTTTGGAGCCGTCAACGAGTAGCAAGTCGAAACAGTTGTATGATGAGCCTGAAATATTTGTTATTCTCTAATTGGGCAGACGCAGAGGTTCTTAATAATAAGGCTTAGGGTCTTAATAATATACAATGAAACAGGGTACAGGTAGTTTGATAGTAAGGAGGTGAACATGAATAAGCTGGGCGTCCATAATTAAAGAAACCTGAGAAGAACCACGAGGGATAATTATTAGGTATTAGGAATGTTTTAGCCTCTGACGATAAAGACCTCTAAAGCTTAGTAAGTTGATAGAAGTTCTACAAGTTTTTTTTTATTTTACTTCTTTAAGCACATAACTGGATAATGTTCAGAAGCATTGGTTTTTTTTCAATGACGTTTGTTAATAGCGTATTTAATAGTTGTACGTTGTACGATTCTGGCCTTTAGTTCCATTTACTCTCAAAGAGCCAGATAGGTTCTGAGTATTGAATGACATAATTCACTTCATTCATTACATCTTTAAAACGTCAGTGACGGAGCATGTAGAAAACGTCAGAGGCGTAGAGTCAAGCCCCCATAATGTGACTCAACTTTCGCTGTTCATTCATTCACTAGGGCTGAAACGACATTTCGTAAATCACTTCCTGATGCCTACAGTCATCGAATATCCCCAAACCTATTGACGTAGACTATATTGAGCATTATATACCTTTCAATGACGGACTCATAGTAATATCGAGACTTTGCTAATCTACGTAGCATTGTACTAGAAACTAGCTTTATTACTACTATAAATAACATTCCCATTTATAAATAGGAGTTATTTATAAATTGTCAGGTTGTGCGGTTATTCAAGTCTAGTTTATTTCCAGAAAATCAAAACTATAATGGGAAACACACTCTTAAAAGACTAGATTTTCAAAGCGATATTAACCAAAATAAAATTGTTTTATATAAATTAGTGCGAATAATGGTTTTATTCTTGGTGAACTATCAATAAACCGATTAACTGAGTATATCCATATACACAATAAATTCTGTTCTCCATCGTGTACAAAAATGTATGTCGATATAAATGTTTGCATGTTAAGCTATTAATGCATTTGTGTTTCTACAAATTAATTTAAAAAAGTACCTGTACGTTTCTGTCTCCAGTCTTAAGTATTATATTTGCACAACCTTTTATTTATTTATGTAAGTCTACATTCAAAATTTATCCAAAACTAATCCTCATTAGAAAATGCGTTTAGACAAGTTGGACTATAGAATAATTCAGTGAATTCCTCTCTGAACGTATTCCCTTTACCAACAGAACATTAGCCAACCTAAACTACTTTGAAGGTTTAAGATTGTTGTAAAATTGTTATTTATTCTAAGTAAAGTTTTCAAAAATAAAATTAAAAATCCTTGACAGTTTAAAGCCATTTTAGGCCTATAGGGTTTAAAGTTGACCAACTTGAACTAATTTATAAGAATACTTGACTAATATTGATTACTGTGCCACGTCAGTGACTATTCCACTTTTAACTGAAAGGGGGGATGTTGCAGACTTTTATAAAAGTGAATTTTCAAATAGAAAATTTAATCAGATAAATAGTTCTTTGAAAGCCGATAAGTATTTGTATTAAAGAAAGTGTTTTATTATTAAAAGCAATGGTCAAAAACGTTCAAGAAACCATTCACTGCTTTAGGCTTTCAATAACCTTTTTAACTAAAAATCATAAATAAATACAAAACAATACTAGCCAATAGATTACACAACTTTTTTGATAATATTGCCCTTAATGCATCAGAATTTGTTTTGGTGGTAGGGCAAACAGTTAGAGCAGGTATTGAAGTATTCCAATCGAGGTAGTTCCTCTCCAGCGATATAACAGTAGGATTGCTTTGATACCTCTTCCAGGTAGACAATGAAAGCCAGACTGCTCCAGTAACTGCGCCAAGAACTGCGAGAATCCATAGAATCCTGCAAATTATTGTTTAAGAAGACAAAGAAAGAAAAAAAGAAGAAAACCGTATAAACATTTTTTTTAATATAAGTCTGCGATGGGCATAAAACTCAATATTTTAGTAGTTTTAACATTCGTTTTATTATCCCTTGAAGATATATTTTAGTTATACAGAGGAGCACAAGCATCTTTGAAACCCTCTAGAAGTACTACTATATGTTCAACAATGTTCACTATCTTGTTAGGCAATTTTCCTTAAGGGAAATGAGGTATAAAGGGTGCGCTTAAAAAGCGATTTTCAAAAAATATTTTCCAATATCCAAAGATTTTTACCTAGGAGTTGACGAAAATGAGGTCCGTTCTGATTTATAATTGTCTATTAACACTTTGGAGGCTACAGTGTTTGTTGGTCGTTACCAAACTTGAATTTTAAACTTTTCATGTAAAATTAAACATCACTTTTGTTCTTAATAGCCAACATCTGACCAGGAAAATTGTGGAGGTTTAGAACAGTTAGATAATATACAATCACTAATACTTCTGTAATTATATGTCGGATTGAAAATTAATATAACCAAGCTTGTTCATTTTCTAATGTACTTGCTACGATTTTAATCCTCTATAGTGCTTAGTTACCTGAAATGTTGGCTTTCATCAAACCATTTATTCCACCAATTCGATTTCGACATTAAGCCGTGCATCACTAAATACCACATGATGATGGTCATTAATGGTTGATCTTTCACAACAAACATCATTACTTTCTTTCGTAATATTTTTCGATCTGATGCTTAATTACGGGAATATTAAAGATTTTTATACCTTCACTAAAGCTCCTCTCTACCTGGTCGGATTTCAGCCATTAACGAACTTAATCTAGAAAAATTTAAACTTCGAGTTAGATAACATTTACTTTTGAGCGTTACAAGGCGTACCTTTGTATACACACACTTACACGGTGTAAATATATTTTTGTGCGAACCTTATTTTTGTTCTCTCCTTGGTAAGATCAATGAACATTCAAGAAAACTATCGAAAATCACGACATATATTAAAGTCAAAATCTGGTTTTCTTTATGAGATTTATCATGGTAAAAAGTAGAGGTACATTACTCTTATTGAATGAAACATAAATGTTGTTGTATCACCTCTCGATTCGGTGTCTTTTTCGATTTGCTATATGAGAGAAGCCATGTATTGAAGAGACATTTAAAACTAGGACGAGAAATTCTTTTGCATCATGGATGATGTCATGGAGAGAATGATTCATATTGAAGTCATGGATAAATCTGACGACGATGAGCACCGTGTAAGCTTATTAGAATAATTTGCTCTGATAAGATTACGTTTATGGCAGTCATGACACTTCACCGATCACCAAACATTGATATGTTTCTGATATGATTGAGGCATTCAAATTTATATCCCCTTGTTTGTATATCTTTACTGTATCTCTCGTTTTCTATTAAACGAACCTTTGGTAAGTGGTTTAAGACTACATCAGTGTGGTTTTTGCTGATGTTATCTCACGAGAACCAGTGATAGACTCTAGTCTGCAAAGGTCATTTATTTCCATGCTAAATCCGGGCAGTTTATTGGCCAAAAACTGGAATTGTCTCATTATTTGGCCTATCCATATGAATGTCAGCTTAAATTTTTCCCTTGCCAACAACAATGCATTTTTAAGGTGATCAGATCCGTCATCGTAAAATAGTTTTTTACTTTTATTTCAATAATTTTATGAGGTTTTTTTTTTCACACATAACATAATTTACATGCGGCACTGTTAATTTTATTGTAAAACATGTTAATGTTTTTGCAGCATTAAAGGGCGGAGCGTGTAGAAATAATGCGTATGGCTCAGGAACCTGAATTCATGGGGGAGGGTTGAAAAAAGAAAGAAAATAAAGATGTGTAATGAGCATAACTAATATCACGTGTCTGGCCTAATTGGTAACTAATAGTTTAGACGTCATTAAAACCCTTTCCACTTATTTTTGCTACAAGTACTTAACTCTCGCGTGAATCTTCTACAACTGGTGGCCTATACATGTTTTCTCTAATGCGAATATTAGCTATATTTTTTTTAAATTCAACCTTCAGCTAACAGCCCTATCACCTCACCACTTCTATTTATGCGATTAAATAAAGTTGCTCAAAGACCTAGAAAATGGTATGTATGGTCTCGTCACCAGCATAGCATTTCGCATCTGGGAAACCTGCTTATTTTACACAGCAGTTGTGTGGTTGACGTTTTTATTATTTCAAACATTTATTATAAAAGGTGAAGCTAGACATATAAGAGAAAAATCACCTTTTTATTTTTGTTCCCCTAATTAGTCTGAGATAAAACCTAAACATAATTGGTATGAATTAATTGAGTATATCAGTTTTGGACAATGCCTCTTCTATAAATGTAGATCCAGAGACTTATTCGAATCCTAGAACGAACAGGGTTAATCCTATACCTTTGCTCGGAACAAGCAATACGGTTTTAAATTGATATGGAATTACTGATATTTACGCTTTTTAAGTGTTTAAAAATTATTAAATATTTTTATTTAAATTAAAAAAATTGAATAGAGAAAAAATAGTGTAATGAGGTTTGCATAAACTTAGAAACACATTAATTTACCTTTTATTACGAAGGAATAAATACATATTTCATTAATATTTCATGTATACTTAAGAGACCTATTGTAATTAATGTGCAAAAAAAGTCGAATAATAAAAAAATATATAATTTCAACCACACTTAATATACTGCATCCAAGGAAGAGGCCTGCTGTGCCACCAATCGATACTGAAACAAAGAATTAATGTTATTGTTAATGATCAGCCTTCATGACTTGAAATGTTTAATATTAAAAAAATAAGTAAGTAGTAACAAAACATAATTAGAGAGTAATAGTCTGAAAAAATCAGATGATAAATTTCAATACACTTACCAAGTAAATCAATTTCGCCAAAAAGAATATCCCTCTTCAATCTAAACTTTGGGTACTTAGTTATAGACACTTTCAAATTCGTTCCTAATGCCCTGAAAATAAGTCAATTTTGATTATATTTCATGATTGAATTATCGCAATACAATATTGTTTTCCAAAGAATGAATTATTAGATCTTCTAGGGAAGCTGGGAGGTAGAGGAACGAATTAATCTGGATGTACACAGTAGGCCTGTGTTTCCTCTACACTAAGTTTATTTTGATAGAGTGCACTTTCAAAGCAACAGCTCCCCATCTTCAGTGCCTTTTTTTAAGCGTGGTCGTCCGGCAGCCGTGGTCCAAGCTAGTGCTCTGTAACGCTCTTCAAAAAATGGCCTGTTGGTCTGAAGTGCACTCTGTCAATATAAACGTATTGTAGAGGAAAAAAGGCCTGTTGTGGCCATTCAGAATTATTAGATCGTCATTAGCCACCAAAACACCATCATTATTAGATAAAGAACACTAAATAAATATAAAATTTATAAAATTAAAATTCAGCCTATGAACTACAAAAAAATTATTTTATGTTTTAGAAAATCAATATCAATATCAGTGTAATATGAATTTCATTTTTGAAACGTCTCTGAAATTAAACAAAATGTTTCCAATTTAGATTTAATGTATTTTTTTCGATAAGGGCCTCTGAAACCTCACAAGGGTTTTGATTGCTAACAACTTAGACGCTGTTAGAACATATTCCCCTACGATTAAGTGAATATTATTTGGCAACAGAGTAAGGCTGAACTTTTAATAACACAAAAAATGACCGTGTTAATAATAATAAAGCATTTAGTGTACCATGTCATGGTCTTGTCGCCATCAACAAAATAATTAACTTCATTACATAATGGGAAACAGCCACAGTCCCTTTTTTTACCAGTTTTAGAATCTACTAGTCTTCTTAGAACATCTGTAAGACAAAAATAAAAATCATTCATCAATGCATTTAAATGTCGGCCCGTTCATAATATTCTACATTATAATAGTTAAAATATGTTGTTCGATTTTTTAATATGGATTGTAGATGTCTATGAAGTACAGAAAAACCTTTCATTATGCAATTTTATAGTATTTCTGGAAAGTTTTCTATAAGTTCTGTCTTTTTACAAAAAACGATTAAATACCGAGTTTGGTGACGATTAAACAAATATATATATATAAAATTGTAACCTCTGTCTGTACATTGATTTTTTTCGCAAAAACTTTTCGTTTCACATGTCATAGACACCATAACTGCATTTTGTTTCTTTCGTGTCTGTTTGTTTGTTACCTTTTCACGCATAAACGGCTGAACCGAATTTTATGAAACTTGGTATGTATATTACTACTAGCCCAACTTAGACTTTAGGCTATATTAATATTCTCTAAGACGAACAGGAGTGGGGGTTATAAGGGAGGCCTGAAATTAAAAATAGCGATATTTCGTTTCCTATTGCTTTTTCAGCAAATATGCACATAACAAAAGTTGTTTATTTTGTTATTTAGAGTAACTTTTGTTATATCCACTTTTGCCGTATACGGAAGCATAAATGAGTTATACGCTATAAACTAAAGCGGGAGTCCACAATTTTATTTGGCACTAAAGACTCAACCGAATTAAACCAAACTCGGTATGTGAATTAGTACTAACGCCTTCATTATAATAAGCTATACTAACATTTCTAGGGACGGGCAGGAGTGGGGGTTATAAGGAAGGCCTTAAATTAATAATAGTGATATTTCTAGGGACGGGCAAGAGTGGGGGTTGTATGGGAGGCCTGAATTTACAAATTTTATTATTAACAAATCCACAGAATAACGGGTATTAACCCTAAACACTGGGACGGGTAAATGTCAAAATATTGTGCAAAGTAAAGCCATGCCAAAAAAATACCATCACCATCCAGCCCCAAATGAATTCCCGGGCGAAGCCGGGTATCTGAGCTAGTATATATATATAGTTATGAACGGACCTCATTTTCGTCATCTCCTGGGTTGGATCGATGGACATTTGAAGAAATCTTTCTAAAATTCCGTCATGAGTACAACCTCAATAGCTGATTTTCCTTAAGGAAAATCTGCTAAAATAATTTATATTTTAATAACTCAAACTTTAGTAATACAAGAACTAAAGAAGGGAGGGGGGCAGCGGATGAACAGACCGTATTTGCATACGGTACACACAAAGTAACGAAGGTAAGGTAAGGGTAGAAACGACAGGTAAGGTTAGAAGAAGCTTCCACCTGAGCCGAGAAGTTACGAAAACGGCTGAACTAATCCGAACAATACCCGACCACAGCCTTCATAAAAATGCAAATATCTCGGTTAATATTCAAGATAGAGAATAAATGCACATAACAATATTTATAGTAAATTTAATTCGCAATAAGATTGGTTCTATACAAGTTTTCGATCCGGTGCATAATAACGGAGATATTTCGAATTTTCGAAAATCCCCCCTCTAAACCCCCCCCCCTCCGACTGGTCCGATTTTAGCCGTGAACGAACTTGATCTTATTTTTTACATAAAACAATTAAATACCGAGTTTGGTGACGATTAAACAAATATTGCGACCACTAGAGTTAACAGACAAATATATCTATATATATATATATATATATATATATATATATATATATATATATAGTTATGAACGGACCACAATTTCGTCATCTCCTGGGTTGGATCGATGGACATTTGAAGAAATTTTTCGAAAATCGCGTCCTGAGTACGACCTCAATTGTTGATTTCCCTGAAGGAAAATACGCTAAAATGAGGATCATTCAACAGTCGCAATTTTGTTTTGATCGTTACCAAACTCTTTTTAGAGAGTGGTGGGGGGGAGTAGTATTTATGTCCTAAATTTAAAGTATTGTAGGTTTAGGGCTCGTGAAATCCTAGCGGACAGGATTTCGGCAGTGGGGTATATTATGTACGGAATATTTCCGCTGCTTAGCAAAGTACATGATAAAGTTTACTCCTTTAATATAGGTGTAAAAAAAAAGTATAGAACAATAATTAATTATCTGAAATAAATTTTTCGACAAGATTGACTATATAACATTTTTCGATCCGGCTCATAATAACGGATATATTTGGAATGGAAATCTTTTTTTAAACCCACTCCCGCACACTCCTGGTTTGATTTCAGTTGATAACGAACGTGATATTTCTTTTTAAATGAAACGATTAAATATCGAGTCTGGTGACTAGCAGACAATATTTACGATGACTAGAGTGGTGTGTATATATATATACATATATTTATATATATATATATATATATACATCATTTTGAACGGACATCACGATCAACATATTCTAAGTAGGATGAATGTGGATGTTCCAACAATTGTTTTCAAAATCACATCATGAGTATTACCTCAAAAGCTGGTTTCCCTTAAAGGAAGTCTGCTAAAAAATTGTTAACACTCTAATTTTTCACGGATGATATAGTAGAGTTTCATTTAAAAGAAACAAAAGTAATTAGGTTTTAAAAAGGAAATAATCTCCGGCAACAACGATGCAATAATTTGATCCCTATTCATACAGTTTATTCTTCACAAAGATGCAAATGGGTGTGACAATACACCTGGTTTAACTAGCAAGATTTTTTTTCTCCTGGGCATTGTGGAATAATATTGACTCCATATTGAATCAATAATTTAGAATTAATAATTTATTTATAGTTTCGCTGACTATTCAAAAATAGTATTACAAAGCTTCTATGATATAATATCTGACTACATATTTATATCAATATTGGTTTATGGCGAAAATATATATTTACCTGTGTATTTCTGTAGGCATTGCATCCCTTCGAAACCACATATCGGAAATTTACCTTTAAAAAAAAAATAGTATTATAAGCATAAAAATTGAGTCAATAATTGTTATTATTTACTAGGAATAAATCTACATAATCGTGATACGAAATGTGAAAATAATAATTTTGAATTACTTCGAATAAAATAGTTCCAACTTTGAACTTTGAATATTGAGGGATTTCTAATTTAAAGTACATGGTGTTATAAAAAAAGACCAAGCGGATATGTTTAAAATTTACCTCCTTTACAACTACCACACAGGGTAGATCCATATGGCCATGGCTGAAAACTACCAGTATTTACTACTTCTTTAAAAAATATTGTAAATAGGAGACTCATTCGTATAAACTTAAATTCTATGAGTTTATTTGATATTAACCAATTTCTTTCTAGTTATTTGAAATGGTAAATGCCGTAATCAAATTTTCTGTGATGACTGGTTTGATTGAGGGAGTAGAGACTCCCTCAACTAGTTAGCAACTATATGCATTAACCTATTTGCATACCTGTTGGCCTGTAGAAATATGGTATGCATTTGCATAAATCATAGCTCATCTTCATCCTGCACTCCATTCTGCAGAGGTTGTAGCTGTATATTGGGCTAGTGATGAGGTTAGACTCGTGCTGGAGTCGGCATCGCCTCTGCTGGATCGACAGCAGCTCAGTGGCCTTGGTGCTGACGATACTCAACACCGTTAGTTCTACTGATTTGTAGGTGTTGTTTGGACCGTCTAGTCTTGCCAATGCAATATCTGGAAACTCGGAGGGGCCTAGCACGAACATCTGGATTAAAAAGAGTTTATTAACAGAAGATAAGCAACAGCTATGAATACTGGGTATAATCCACTTGGTGCCAGTAATTTACTCCAGCAGCAGTACAATGACCGATTCCTCTCTAAACTGTAATTGGTCTTGTTGTCACAGTTTCGTTATAGTTTAAAAGAACTAGTTTCTCTCAATCATTCTGTTCTATTCCACCTATTTTAGAATACAATTTACAGGGTAAACCACCTTTCTGCTTTAACTGTTTTAAATTTTGTTAATTCACTATACATAGAGTTGCGATAGAGCTGTTAAATGAGAATATACATTCATAAATGATCAATGTGGCAAGATAAATCTGTGGCACAATACGAAGTTCACTTCATTATTCCTTAAACCTTATTATACTACGCTGTGAAATAAATTTTAATTGTATCTCTTTTCATGATTTTTATAGTTGTTTAATGCGATTTTTTCCTGATGGTGTGTTTGATTAATTTTTCTTCTTAGCTATACAATTTTCGATTTTTATGTTCCTAAAACTTTCATTAAACATATTTTTATATGAGACTGTATCAATCAATACAATAATCGTTGAATCCCCAAGCCAACCATTCTTATTCTGCGACGCACCAATTTAGTGAGAGCGGCGTCGTCAGTGGCTCACTTATTTATTCACTCTGCCGACATTTCACAAGACAAAAAGAAATCCGCAACAAATCCAGACGACTTCCTCTAAACCCACGACTTCCTTTCTCTAGCCCCACGAAACGTGGTAAGAAAAAAGGACGGTTCTTGCGGCCCTGTGGAGATTAAAGGATGCTGAACAAGCTAATGCACTGGGCAGTTATCCTTTACCCAATCTTTTAGACTTTGCAAAGGAAATACGGTTTGACGGTCTTTGCGTGTTGACCAAAACTTCTACCACATCCCTTTGGCCGAAGAAAATCAGGAAAAGACGTCTGTGAAATCCTCTTTTAGACTTATAGAATTCCTTAGGTGTGCTTCGGCTTAAAAAATGCAGCACAGACTTTCAGCGGTTCTTCAATTGTCCAAACCCCTTTGAACCAGTTCTTACGTAATAGAAAAAAGAACGACATGCGAGTATACTGAAGACAGCCAGGAAGCAATCCGGCAAACCAAGGACAGTCTGGCAGCAGCCGGGCAGCTAGCATACCAGGTCTAATCATGACGAGCTGTCTCTAGCCTGCGAAACCTCAGATATTGGCATTGGTGCAGTTCTGAAGTAGCGTAAAAATGGCACATGGAGGCCATTAAGCGTCTTTTGGCCCTTTTTTGATCTTTGTCACAAACCCAGAATAACTACTCTGCTTATCATAGAGCGGTGTTCGCAGGATACGAACCTGTGAAAAACTTCTGGGTACTACTTAAAGGACTGAACTTCACCACCATAGTTATTAACAAGCGACAGCTTATTCAGTTACTTCGACCACCAGTGTAAAAATGTAGGCTACGCTTCCACTATAATAATTTAATAACACGGCAAAGCGCTTTCGATGCAATTCATCATCGTCAGTGCCGTGTAATTTTTTCATCCTACCTACATTAGAAGTCACTTCCACCTGCCAGAATACCAACTCAGAATATGGAAGCTCGGCAAGCTCAACCTGGCATCAACCATTGGCACACTGTTACACGGCACTGACGATGATGGACAGCATCGAAAGCGCTTTGCCGTGTTATTAAATTATTATAGTGGAAGCGTAGCCTACATTTTTTCAGCCCATAATACCTTATAAAAGTCCTATTTACCCCCCTTCATGGACTTATCATCTCGTGGTTCATGCAACAAGAAAGCTCGTAGCCCAGAGGTTCTTCTGGCACCCAATGAATCGCGACATTGGGAACTGGACCAAATTATGCATCCCTGCCAGCGGTCAAAAGTAAAACGGCACATCTTGGTAACATTTCCAAGAGCACAATATTTTGAGCACGTCCGCTTGAACCCTATTGCGCCGTCCAATACCAATCGATATTCCTTCACGATGATAGACCGTGCTACTCGATAGCCAGAAGCCATACCGCTCTCAGGCATTACAGCAACAACGGTCAGTGAAGCCTTTTATACTTACTAGATAACGCGCTTTGGCACCAGACAAAATCACCACTTAAACCCACAGAACCGAGATCAACTATACGAAAGGTGTTTCAGTGCGAAGATCTGCATAAATGCTCTCATGTCTTTCTAATAGATGACGCAGGACGAAAATCTTTCGTCTCGCCTAATTCTGGGCCAATCCCGGAAGGAGAAAGGGATAAACACGCTTGAAAGGTTAAAGCCAGCATATCTGGTAATGGACGCCGAATATACAGCAACAACAATTGCTCCGTCAAAACCAACAATGATATCAGATAAACTCCTGAAAACCTGATGCGATAGGCAGTGGTGGTGACAAGCGCTTTGATAAACGATAGAGAAGGGTTTCTATGTATTTTTGATTGATTTGTTTTCAACCTCTGCTTGTTGTAAGAAAACAATTATAAAAATAATTTAGCAGAATAAAACTTCTTCAAGGGATACTGAATATTATTATTATAATTTATTAACGTCCACTTTTTGCAACTCAGGCTAATTGGGACGGGTTATCTACAGGTTACCACCCTTTTCTAGCCAGGGTGGGATTTTAGGATGTTATTTAATGAATTTCGTCACTAGATAATTTCCTTGGCCCAGGCGAGAATCGAACTCGCCACTCTAGGTTTGCCATGTGAGATAAAGGTCGGATACTGAATAAAATAAAATATAAATGAAATGAGAACCTTATAGTCAAATATGCTAAAATATTAATCAAATTTTAAAATATTTTTACTTCCGGCCTATTTTTCATTTTAAAAATCAAATATTAAGTGTAGATTTAAGCATAATGATAGTGAAATGGCTTCATAGGTTTATCATTGCCCCAACAAAATTATTGAACCTATCAAGAAGAGAGTCTTACAATCAATATAGCTGAAATAATAAATGGGATTGGTGCTGAAGGAATATTTTGGGGAATTTTTCACGCAAAGTACCTATTGAAATTGCATGTAGAAATAAATAGTGATTTCCTATAAGCGTGATAGCTTTGAAAGCATGACAGGTATGTTATCAGATAATAATTTCGTTCACGGTTATCGTCAGCGAGTCGAGGTATATAATGGTTAGTAGAACTGTCACGACATATAATCATCAAGCCATTGTATGTTCATGCCTTATCAGTCCTCTAAAAGGGCTATTTTAAATCATACATGACTCTTCTCAATTATTGTCCATATCACAATCAGAATATTGTCCTATATTACATGTTGAGCAATATATTGTTTGATTATGATTGAATTTGGAATAAATGACGATTTGCTTCTTTAGTCGACTTTACTCGTGTTGCCTACCTCCATGCATGCAGTCATTGTATAAACCTTTACCATCTCCTACAATACTCCATCTAAATGTCTTCCTCCTTTCCTGCTCCCGCTCTAGCCATCTTGCTCCCTTAGGGGAAATCAGCTATTGGCTCATGGCGCGATTATTGATCAATTTCCTCAAATGTCCATCGATCCTATCCAGGAGATGACGAAAATTACGTCCGTTAAAAGCTACATACTTATAAATACCTATATATATATATATATATATATATATATATATATATATATATATATATATATATATATATATATATATATATATATATATATATATACACATATAAAGTCCGTCACGTGAGGCTTCATAAAATAAACAGATTTTCCACGTGAAGTTTTCCAATAGATATATCTACATACTGGTAACACATAACACCACCTTGAATGTTAAGTGAAAAATCTTTCAGTCAATTGAATTAACCACCCAATGAAAAGCGTCTGAATTGTAAACAAGCAGGTATGCCAACCGCACAGAGCTGAACAGATAGAAATATTCATCAGCGGAAAGAAAAACAATTACTGAAATATATCGGAATATAACAAAAAGTATTTACTATATCTAATACAATAATTTATACTGCATCAGAATAATTTTTATCTCAATCACTCAAATTTTAGTAGCCCATGAGCAAAAGAAGAAGGCGGGGGGGGGGTCACCAGAACGTATGTGCAAAATGAACATAGAAGTTCAATGGAAACTATATTTGGTACTTAACCTTTGAATGAAGTGGTTCATGATATAACAGCTTATGACATGCTTAGGAGTGGGGGTTTACTGAAAGCCGAAAACAATAAAATTCAAATATCTCGGTTAATATTCATGATAGAGAAATTATGTATAGAACAATATGTATAGATAATTCAATTTGCAATAAGATTGGTTCTATACATTTTTTTGATCCAACATATATTAACGGAGATATTTCGAAACTTCGAATCCCCCCCCCCGACTACTCCGATTTCAGCCATTAACGTACTTGATCTTTCTTTTTACATAAAACGATTAAATATCAGTTTGGTAATGATCACACAAAAATTACGACCACTAGAGCATTGTCATATATATAATTTTGAACAGACCTAATTTTTGTCATCTCCTGGGTAGGATCGATGGATATTTGAAGAAAATGTTCGAAAATCACGTCCCCCTCTAGTGGCCGTAATTATTGTTTGATTTTTACCAAACTCGATATATAAACGTATGTTATGTAAAATTAAAGATCAAGTTCGTTAACCGCTGAAATACGATCAGAGGGAGGGGGAGTTTAGAGGCGGGGAATTTCGAAAACTCTTAGTACCCCAGTTATTATGCGTCGGATGGAAAAATTCTATCGAAACAACCATATTGAAAATGAAATGTACTATAAATGTAGTTATGTATGTTTTTTTCAGAATCTTGATCATTAACCTTTTAATATTTGCATTTTTTTTTGTAGTTTTCTGCGTCTAGTAAACCCCCACTCCAACTCATGTCATATTAACAATAAACAGTTATATTATGAAGCACTTTATTAAAGCCTAAATTCGAAATAGTGTTCTCTTTGAACTTTTTCGTTTTGAGATAAATGCAAATATGTAACACAAGCGGGAAATTTACTCAGTGAACGCTGCCCCTTGCGTGACGTACTCTAGTATTAAAATAAAGAGTAGATTTAAATTCAAGAAGATAGAATAAGTAATAGCCATACAAATAAATACGAATATCCCTATCGTATTTTAGGACTTTAAAGAAGAAAAAATTCAGATACTTCTTCATACCTCATAACCACTGTTGAGGTTTCTAAATTGTGCAAAGATGTCACCATCCAAAGGACTGTTTCGGAATACGGGAAATGTGCCGAGACTAGTCCAACGGTCTTGTTCCCAGTATCTGGAAAAACACAATGTTACATATAAGCATCATGTTAATCTGAATAGATAGGGCTTAAGATGTAGTAGTTTTTAAACAATAAAAAAATACTCATACAATTAACAATAATTATTACTAAATAATTATAACGTGATTAATTAAACTGGACAACGCGGTTATTGTGGCTGGCTTCTGTCAATATGTACTGGTTTGGCTAACGTCATAAGCTATCACACCCAGCTCTGTTTTTGGGTTTAGGTTCTCCCGGACGAGCTAGGAATAAAAATGGCTCCCTTTTAGGTAGGGGGAGACAAAGAAATGCCTGATAATTAAGATCTAAATGCTGTTTTTGGGAAGAATGCCAGGCAATTGTCCACTAGGAGTGAGGTATGGTCAACATTGTCATAAAAAGGAAGCAGTACTGAGGACACTGAAAGCAGGCAGACTATGTGAAGCCCACCTCCAAATTCAACAAATGGATTTAATTTTGATTTATATAATTTTTAGGATAGACTAGCACATTACTTTCTACATCAAGTAAAGTAATCAGGGTTTTGAAAAGGCATCAAAGTAGTAATGAACATAGAAATATTCATATATATTGAAGAGGAGTATTTAAATGGGTTTAAAGAAAGACAAGGAGCTTAAACATTAAGTTTAAATCATCATCTGTCTGCCTGCTGAGCATGAGACCATAAGCAAGAGACCTCAGATTTTAAAGTTCCAAAAAATAGGTGTCTTTCCTACTATAAGCCTAGGAAAAATCACCCCTTCGTACGATATTTGCAAGGTAAGTAAACAACTAGTTCTATAAGGTATTTTTAAAATTGGAGTATTATTGTATACCGAAGTAAAAAAAATAGTGGTTCAGTCCACAGGGAGGCATAGAACACTTTAAAATTTTTATAGAAGTAAAAGTAATGATGAAAGAGTTTTGTCTATTCGAAAAACTGTGAGGGTAAGGGGAAGACCACTATAAATTGAGGTCATCAAGTTTAACAAAATCTGAACAATTGATCACAAAGTTTATAATTATACAAAAGTCTCATTAAGTACCCACATAATTGTTTTTTTTTTAGTATAAGTATTTATATATTTATTTTGTCATAAATACATAGCGTTTCCAGAGGTCTGGTCATTTTATGTTAGTGTCGTTAGGTATTCTATTTAAATAATTTATAATACAATTTGGAATACTCTTGTAAGAAATGTATATCAGTACATATGCAACAATATACAATACTTCTGAAAAAAAAACAACAACAATTAAATGTTAAGGGACTGAGAATAATATTTATTTATTTTGGAGGTTTCGCAGCGAGGCGATATTGCTCATAAAAAAAACAGCAAAACAATTTATATAAACAAAATACAAAATGAAAATAGAAACAAGAAAAAATTAAATAATACAAAATAAGAACGCAAACAAATAACAAAATTCCACTAAATAACAGAACGCAACAATATAACAAAATACAACAAAATAACGGAACACAACTAAATAAAACTTAACTAAATAACAGAACGCAACAATATAACAAAACACAACTAAATAACGGAACGCAACTAAATAAACCTCATCTAAATAACAGAACGCAATAATATAACAAAACACAACTAAATAAAACTCAACTAAATAATAGAACGCATTCAAATTACAAAACAACGAAAAACAACAATAAACACAAAATAACAAATAAAATAAACAAAAACAAAAGTTTAAATTCAAAAACAAAAACTGTAAAGACTAATAAAATTACGTGAACAATTATATAATTTCAATGGATAAAAACTAAACTAAAATCAATTAAATATAAATTAGTATGTACAATAAAATGAAAATTTCTAAAACCTAAAATATTTACAATCATATGCTCTCACTTTCTATCAACTTACAAACATGGTATACACACTCACGCGCGCATGCACACGCACACACACGTATATTATTGAGAATAATATACTCTTAATAAAGGAAAATATGTTATTTAGCTTTTCAACACTGTTAATATTTAGTATATATTCGAATGAAAGTTCTTCCCAGTTTTTAAGTATATATTATTGTAAATATTACTGTCTGCGATTTACAAGTGTAGGGCAATGTAGCATTACATGCTTCAGACTATTTTAAATGCATTTTTTAAACCACTTACATATTTCGTCTGGTTTTATGATGTGGGCTTTACCTGTATGAGACATTTTAATGTATTCAGTATTACAGACCAGGTTGGCTTATGACCCTTAAATTTTCTATACTGACGTTAAATTGAAGGTTAATCATTGGTTCCAGATGTGAAAAGTTAAAGAATAGTCTATAAAAGGGATTGTATTTTGAATTATTATAAGTGCCCGGTCAATATCTCTGAAAACTAAATTACTTGTGGCTTTTACTATTATATTATTTTTGTTAGCAATACCCACATAATATTTGACGTTCAACAGTATTATTAATTGGGATACAAAATACGTTTATAAATCGATATTACATAGGGTCATTGTAGTGTGTGGCATCCGAGTTGTAAGAGTAGCAGATGCCGATTTCAGACAGGAAGGTGTTCATTCTAAATACGGAGTAATGATCAGGATTGGAGTTGGTGGACTTGTAGGTGAAGCCGTAGGCCATTTTGGAAATGGCTTTCCAATAGTCCATTTTCTTCAGCTGGGTGAAGTCAGAAGTCAAGGAGTCGAAGGATCCGAACGTCACGTTTCCAAGCTCCTTCAGAAATTTTGTTAAGTCATTCTTATTCTTGACGTACTCAAACCTGAAAACATCCAAAAGTAATTACGCCGATTGATAAGTAATCATTGGTCAAATTAAGTGACCGCAAATAATTTCTCATCTGCAATCAATGACCATTAATGACCTACAAACCAGTACTTGAGGAAAGACGAAGAGAAACTAAAATTAGAGACTTTGATTTGATGAAAGTTTTTTAATCATAGAGTATTAGAATTGAGATTTTCGGAATTACCTGCCGCTCTAATTTATCGCGGATAATTACTTTTGAATGAAAATAAGAATTTTGTTATCAATCTAATTTATCGATGAACATATCAAGTTATACCAATTAAAATGAAAAAGTCCGTCACGCAGGGGCTGCGTAAACTAAGCAGATTTCCCATGTGAAGTTTTACAATAGAGAAATCTGCATACTGGTAATACAAGCCCACCATGAATAAATACAAACGGTAATAAGAAAACTTTCAGTTAATTTTAATAAATTCCCAACTGAAACGGCTTCTGAATTGTAAAAATAATTTATATTTTAATAACTCAAATTTTAGTAGTACAAGAACTAAAGAAGGGGGGGGCGGCGGATGAACAGACCGTATTTGCATAAATCACACAAAGTAATGAAGGTAAGGTAAGAATAGAAACGACAGGTAAGAAGAAGAAGCAGATTACACCTGAGCCGAGTACTGACGAAAATACCCCCCCCCCCCCACAGGATAGTACCCGACCACAGACTTCATAAAAATGTAAATATCTCGGTTAATATTCAAGATAGAGAATAAATACAATATTTATAGTAAATTTAATTTGCAATAAGATTGGTTCTATACAATTTTTCGATCCGATGCATAATAACGGAGATATTTCGAATTTTTGAAAATCCCCCCTCTAAACCCCCCCTCCCACTGGTCCGATTTCAGCCGTTAACGAACTTGATCTTCCTTTTTACATGAAACGATTAAATACCGATTTTGGTGACGATTAAAGAAAAATTGCGACCGCTAGAGTGTTAACAGACAAATATATGTATATATATAGTTTTGAACGGACCTCATTTTCGTCATCTCTTGGGTAGGATCGATGGACATTTGAAGAAATTTTTCGAAAATCGCGTCATGAGTACGACCTCAATAGCTGATTTCCCCTAAGGGAAATCTGCTAAAAATTCATATTAATGGCATTGGTACTGATGACTGTGGAATAGGTAATAAGGAAATATTGAAATACATTCTCGTAAAGTCCTCAGCCTTTTCAAGCATATATTTGTGCAAAACGTTTATTAATAAAAAAACAATTATTTGGAAATGCCTATAGTTTGTAAACTGTCTTACATAACACTTCCAGGGTTAGTCCTTATTTTTCGCATTTCTACCTTTATACTGAGACTGCATAGTCCAGGTGATAAGAGTGTCTAAAACAATCAGAAACCGTAATTCTTGTGTATGGAGAAAGCGTAGTGAAAAAGGACCTTTTCTAGTACGACTATGGATTATCATACTTGAAATATGAGTGGAATCGAACACAGAAGTTGGTTTAGCAAAACGACTATTAATAGAGGTTCAGTGTTGTGTGGCTGAGGTTGCCAGAATCCCTAACGTTTATTTGATCTATACAATACTCGACATTTAAACCCTTCAACCATGTTGGTTCTACAGGGCATACTTGTTAATGCTGTAACGGGTGGAGGGGATTTAGAGGAGGGAATATCGAATATTCCAAATATCTCCGTTATTATACGTAGGTCGAAAGCTTATGCAGAGCCTCATCATATTGGAAATTTAATTTCTTATAAATTAATCTCGAATATTAACCGAGATATTTAGATTATTTTAGTTTCAGTCTTCAGTAAACACCCTGTTTATACTCATCCGATTTTCACTTTAGATACCTAAGTCACTAAATATCTCAAGTCCTACTAACATTTTAATTCCTTTTACATAGCATTTGTTACTGAGAGACAAATGGGTAATAGATGAGGTCCTCAGCGTTCCATTAGTTTACGTAGCACTTTAATGTACATTCATTTATAATACATACACAGTTTAAGGAATATTTGAAAAATTACGTCTTGCGCAAAACTTCAATAGCTGATTTTCCTCAAAAAAATCTAAATTGGCTAGTCAATTGGGAAAGAACACCTTAGATAATTCGCTGAACTTGGGCAATTCCTGTTCTAAATGGATTCCATATTTCTCGGGTTTTTTTTCTAGATTTGAGCCCAACATCCTTAAATTTTAGAGTAAGGAAGTTATAACGGTTGTACTAGTCGTCTTTCATAAGCTTGTAGATATAAAGGCTTTCAACTCTTTTACGTTTAAAAGGTTTTAAACATTATCGTTTATGAGTGTGTACAATGTTACATCATTAATCATTTAGGAGACGAGTTGATCCCCACAAATCCATGCGTCTGTAAGGAATGAAACCAGCTCAGTTATTTATGCACCATAAATGGATAAATGTATCAGATTTTAGTTTTCTGTCGGAATCGGAAATAAATGCTGTGAGTATAGAGGATGAGCGGTAGCATATGTGGTTGGAGGTGATTAACAATCAGAAGGTAGATTTTCAACCACAAGGATAACCACATTTGCCATCATCTCTCTTTTTAGTCGAGTCATCAACTGTGGTACTTTTTGGTGCCGGATCATGTTCAGGAAGAAGATGCACCTTTTTGAATCATATGCAATCCTCATAAGTCCTCAATATGCCCATTCATCATTCCATTATCAGGAAAATGAAGATGCCTCCCGAAAGCATTCAATACGTCACGTAGTAGACCTTCAGCGAAAGCAACAGGTACAGACAGCTTTAACAAGAAAAGAAGTCTGTTTACGATAGAACACTCCATAACTAGGCCATGTATGTACAAGTGATGTCCGCAATTTCCCAATTTAAAACTATACATTATATGTTTACAATAATAACTAGGAATGAAAATAATAAAACTAGAAGTGGACCTATATGAATGAATTCATAGAGCACAAAAGGAAGTTGGGCTGGCTATAATAGCGATAATAATGTCTGCCTTAACAATAATCATTGGGCCCACATCTTCACAGATTATAAACACAGACACACTCACTACTGAGTCCAGCTGGGATCCCTTGCAGGCATCCTCAGGCACGGGTCAGCAGAATGACCCTCTCAAACCATATATATATATATATATATATATATATATATATATATATATATATATATATATACCAAAGTGAACTCAAAGCATATAAAAGAAATGTGCCCGTTAATGCTTTAACTTGCATATAATCATTATCATTGATAAATTATTTTATTTATTTGGTTTGTGCCCCACAGCGATGGTGATTGGCATAATTAGAATAATGTATTAACTCCTTCATGCACTAACCTTTGTTGTAATTTATTTTTATTTTATGGAAAATATTTCTTTAATATCTGATTGCTTCTCATATCCGTGCTTTGTCCAAAGAATATGATAGAAGTTAACCCTTTTAAATCTTTTTAAGTATGCTGTAGACGTATTCTATTTTGCACTATATGTTTCTGTAAATGTTTATGTGTTTTAGATATGCTGGTATTTGTAGAATATATTGGCTGCTGTCAGTTAATAGATCTGTCATATCGTAGGGTATGTGAAGGTTTTTTCGTTGGATGCAGTCTGTCAGTATGTGTTTTATCGTAAGGAGTTTGTTGCAGTATTTGAATATAGGGTTATCAGTCCTTGTCATTAAGTGTCTATGTGTCAGGTATGTGTGACGATCCTGAGTCTGGCAAGAACTACTTCCTCCCGTCTAGTACTCCTATGGCTCGATGGCCACTCCTTAATAGTACTTTTGATACTGCGGAGGTGGTTCTTTACTTCCATCTATTCTGATTGCCATTTGTTTAGGATTCGGTAGTGTACATGTCTCACTATGTCTTCGTATTGATAAATTAATGTTCTATCATTTTTGTCTAACTCTAAAATTACTGGACTTATTAGTCTTTTCCTTCCGAATTCCTTAAACCTCCGCTCATATGCCATTGTCGTTCAGTGTTTAAATCTTTGTATTTTATATTCCGCAAATGTTTTGTTTTTTTCTTTAAGAGAGACCCAGCCAGCAACGTGGATACTCTCTAGGTGGAATCGAGAAGCGACACGCTCAAAATGGAAAACTTCCCGTCAGCTATCGTCTGAGATTAATGGGGAGGCCATGAGGAAATACAGAGAGAGCGCCAGAGATGCTTTGGTCTTAAAAAGACCGAATAACAATCGTCTTTTTTCATTTGACAATTGTCTAGAAGAAACTTCGAAATATTGTCTATTGATCTGCTACAGCTCTTCGATGACTTTAGTTAGGTGTATGCCATTGAGGATAAAATTAAGTTATAAAGAAATTGCGGTCTTTAGCAGATGTCAGAAAATTGTTAAATGGAGAATAAAAACTGAGGTTAAAGTAAGAATGGACAAAACTAAAGTCATAATGGGAGGAGTTAATAAAGTGGTGGTAGAAGCATGAACAGAGAGGCCTAAAAGCCACGCTGGGCTCAGGGACATGATATTTCTATTCCCTGCAGAAATCTCTTCAAAATACTTTGGCAAGAATCAAAGGTTCAAATTATGAAGTAGTCATATGAAGATCAGTTTTAAATAACAGTAAAACAAAGGCTATTACTAAGGAAAACAGGATAACCTGTCTGGCCAAGAAAGGGAGAGTCCTAACACACATACGGGTACTATACCATAGTATAATACTAATGATTTTGAAAGAAGGATAGAGCGGTATAGTTGTATTAAGATAAATATATACCGTTAGATGTCACAGTTTCAGGCTTATAAAATGATGTATCACGTCTGCATATTATTGATTGACCCAAACTGTTGTTAAAAGCCTAGGTTCTAGTGGAACTGCTAGTCCTGGTAGAAGGCAAGTAAAGTCAAGGGATTTTAAGGAGAAGAAGTTACGTATGCATTAAGATTACAGGTAATTATTAAAAGTCAGCTGTTCAGGTCATGTGGTATCAAAGGGTTATAAGAGGTGATTTTTTGGCAAACTTTTTTTGTGAGCCATTAACACAATTTTAAGGAACCTATAGATATTACATTTTATTCAATACCCAGCTAATCATTAACTAGCGGAAGTTACTCAACTCTTCTACTGTCTTGATTATATTCTCCTCGCTGTACTTTGCTTTGGGGCACAGTGTAATACAAGGAAATGAAGTATTCCAGTCTTTGTTGTTTCTCTCCATAGAAACGACTGTAGGATTTTCTTGAAACCTCTTCCAAGTCTGCCAGCTTAAAGTGTAGGCACCCCACAGTGCTAAGCTCACCGCAACTATCCATAGCACCCTGTAAAAAGTATTTAGTATTCCTAAATATAAAATAAATCTTATGACGAATATGACTACGTGGTGAGAAGCTTAAGATTTAATTTCTCTTTATCGTTGCTTATATTTTGAGAAACATATTTATATTCATGAATCGTAAATGTATAAGAATGGTCCTAAGTTTAAAAACATTTTAATGGATTTAATGTAACGCAATATGGTACTAATTTACTAATTTCCGAAGAATGTTTTTTATTTAATTTCTATTGTTTAAAATAATATATAAATAACATAAAGAGGAGCCTATAATATGACATAATAGTAGTGTCCTGATATCACAAAGGAGCAATAGGTACCAATTCATGAATGACAACTTTCTTCAGCTCACCTCATCAGAAGTCTTCTTTTTTACGTGTTTAATTCTGTGATGGAAAATATTGAATTAATAACAAAGGAGGGGGCTAAATTCTTTTCAGTATTTTTAACTATAACAAAGCGTATTTAATACTGGGATAAAAGACACTAAGATTTTTAAGTCTTTCAATGTAACTTTTTTTCAGGAATCTTTAAAGATACCTTTTAGTTTAAGGCACATTACAGAATTAATAATTAAATAAATTAATTAATTAGTAGTGGTGAGCTACCCTTTGAACAGTCAAAAGAAATAAGTCTCTAGTTTTAAAAAATAAACATTTCAACTAAAATTGATATTGCAATATTTACCCAAGCTTCTTTAATACTTTTTTTTATTTATTTTTTTAATTGGTTGGAGACCTATCCGAGCCAGAAAACCCTAAGTTACTGGAAGAAGGTTTTCGAAATAGTATAACGAAGCTTGCTAAGGTCAAACATTGTCCTTCGAACTAACTATTACTGTGGAGATGATGCGTGAACTAGTTTCTGTTTTTGCAAGTAATAATTCATGTGTTGAACCTTCGGCTAAAGGCAAGAATACAAGCCTTCAGTATCTTCTCTGCGTTTCCTCTGTTTATCATCTACCTAATGAAGCCTACTAAACATCTGAGGATCACTCACATCACCTCTCGTATTGTGTCATGGCGATGTGAATTTACAGAATCTAAATCCCCAAATAAAGACGAACCGTGCTGGAACCTTTATTTGAAAATTTAATTCCATTACAAAAAAATGCGTACTGATATACTAACCACCCGTACATATTTCTCAGTTCGTGAACGTATTTCCTTTGTCTTTACTTCAACACCTCAGCATTCTTTCGCACATATAATCGTCTTAGATTCCGAATTAGACTACCAGATACACAATTAGAATGTCTCAAATAGATGGCTAAACTATTCGGATTACATTTAAGACTAATTAACTTTAATGACAATTGCTGTTTAAGTCCATTACACTCCAAGAACATTTATACTCCACAAAAGGTTGTAAATCGATTTTTTATGGATAAGTATACTTCAAAAGTTTAATGTTGTGGACTTAAAAGCATTTCAAGTACAGCTGTTTGAACTCTTGTAAAAAAAGAACTGCACAAGGCCTTTACATAGCTTCACGCTTACAGATTGCCAAAGATTGTCAGCAACATTGGCATCTCTTCAAAACCACTTGCACGAATCAAGGTCTCTTGCAATGCTAGGATTCCCCGTCTTAGGCAGATGATATTGATAAAACTGATTATCAAACATGCAATAATACTAACACACTCCTTCTTAATGACTGCATAAGACAGAGCAATGTGTATCTACTTACAGCTGGCTTACCTTCCTGCTCCCTTCTCTAGCAGTACAGTGAACTATATACACTTCCTTACAGACCAGTTACATTTTTCTGACATCAGAAAAAACATACAAAAACAATAATCTATTTTACTCTCTTTTTTTTTTATTTTGTAGGCAAAGATTATATCTCCCCCGAGTAAGCTTCTTTATAATCCTTAGACTATTCTTAATACTCTAATCCTGAGTAAGTCCGTTTTTACTTGAAATTCTTCAATTGTAGAATTATTTATCTGTAATAATCCCAACAAGTAAAGTTAACTTATAAAATATATACATATGAAAAGTACGACTATTAATTTGGAGTTCCTCTTGATTAAAAGAATCTCAAGTTCGCGTTAACATCAAGACATCCGTGGCAGCTTGCCAGATGTTCTACATAGAAAACCTATCTCCAGGAGAAGTTGTGAGTAAATTAATATAATAATTTCTGAAATATTTGCTGATACGATTGGCCAGTAAAAATGCCATAAATAGTTTACATACTTCTCAACAGAATTCCTCCCCTTTGCTGTAAAGTGATTGAAACCATGAAGTGAAGAAAATGAAAAAAATGTACTGAATACTGTCCAGAATCCTTTAAAAGGTTTTATAACATAAACTTTCCATGATGGAGCATTTAACTTGGTTACTGCAAAGCCCGAAGAGTCTCTTAAATCAAAAAGCGAGGGCATCGTTGTTGAAGAACTCTAATAAATGACGAATTGATTCCTGAGGCTTCAAGGGTTGTATGTTAATATATGAACAATTTGAAGATAATGAATGGTTTTATTCACATAATTTCTATAGTCATGTAACGTGATGAATACTTTATTACATTGACTACATGATTGGCGCTCACGCTAAGCTAAAATGTCACGATATTGGGTTTTCTTCTCCAAGCAAATAGAAAGAGTCGGAGCGTGAAGAAGTATACGATTTCTGCAAAACTAAGAAGGCTGCAACCGAGAAATAATCCTGCTGTACCTCCAATGGAAACTAAAACAAAGAATTAAGCATTGTAACGTTTTAATATTTACTGCAAAATGTGAAAAATAATAGTGTTGTTATGTAATAGGAACAGCGATATTCGATTTTTTTTATTTCCGTTTCTGCGGAAGCACAAACCACCAGATATATATTTGAGTAAAATATAAACAATTATTCACACGTGGTCGCACGATTGGACACACGAACACACACACACACGCACATGTATTTGAACAAATTTCATACTTCCATCTATGCGCCATAAATCATAAAAAAATAACACTAAAACAAAACGAGCGGGAATGCGTGGACAAAATGTATAAAAATTATTCACTAATTACTTAAATGAATAATATAAATATGGTAAGAATACTACCAATAGCAAATACTAGAGAATTAAGTAAAAATATTGACAATAAACAAAGAAGTAGGAGTATAGAATAAATTTAAAAAAAAGATGAAAGACGATTATTTTTTTCTTATTTAAAGTTTGAACTAAAAGGACTACTTACATCTCTTAGAAAAATAAAACTAAAAAATTAAAAATTTGGTATTCTTTGTTTACAATTTTGAATAGAAGTACATAGTCTAAATGTTCGAGAGTAGATTGTTTACATGGTCTTCCCTTGATGGTTCATTGCAATATCTACAAATCGTCTTGCCTGATAAATATAAAGTTTACTGTTTTTGTAGTGGATACACAATTCATAACCTAATAAGTATGAATTGTTATGTCCTTACTAGTAGGGTTCTAACTTAGTAGGTTAGCAGGGCCACGGCTTCAATGGATCCTCGATATTATTATTTTTTTTATTTTTTTTTATTTTTATGAAACCTTAGAAAAGTTTGAAAAAAACAAAAATTGCTGTCCGTGCCTATCATGGCAGAGTAACAGATTAAATAAAAATATGTAGTATAATCATTGATATGAATTTTCTAATTTGCTCGAAAGTATTACCCACTTCTCTACTTAGTAAAAGGAATACCAATTTTGGTAATTGTCATTTCAAAATAAGATTCTATGACTTATTTGTAGAATTTTACATGTTGCAATATTATATATATATATATTATTCGACTAGTTTGACTTTTTATGAAATTTTGGGTTAAGTGAAATATTTCCTTAGTTTTCAAATTTATGCGTTAACCAAACATTCAAAGTTATAGAATACCACACAATTTTTCATTTGTAATATGTGTAATATTTGTTTAATCTCAACTGGATTATAAAAGTAATACTGTTTGCTAAGGTTGGTATATTACAATATTAGGGAACCATCTTAGCGCTTACCTAAAAGATCAGCTCTTCCAAAGAGTATATCTCTCTTTAATCTGAACTTGGGATATTTTATTAATCCCCACTTCAAGTTAGTCCCAAGAGTCCTAAAACATACAAAATTTGAAGGAGTTAGCTCTTTTTGTTTTCATGAATCGGGAAATAGAAGATCTTAGTTAATGAGAATGTCAGCAGGGCGTCGTTAGAAATCATAACTCAGGACAAATAATGTAGCAATTAAGGATAATGAGATTCCTGTTTACTAACCTATTTGTTTCTTACGCTTACTTTTCATTCCAAAGTGCTTGTTGTGGCTACTTCACTCAATCACTCAGTCACATGATATGGTAAACTATGTTGTCACACTGTTAAACTTGCCCAAAAAAATGTCCCTCACTTACACACACACACACACACACACACACACACACACACACGCCGATACACATACTCCTACACTTACTACAATTTAATGTCTTTTATTTAAAAGTAGTGTTGACATGAATAAGGTCTGCCCAGAGGTTAAATATTGAAGATTAACCAAGCCTTGTTTAATAATTATACTAAAATTTCGCCCTAACGTCATTGTTCCACCGGACGAGCGATATAATGATTGTAATCATTCTCCTTCTTCCACTTGTAGCTCCTATTTCTTTCTTGCTCAAGCTGTTATAAACATTACACATGGATGCGCGTTATAAATCTGGCCAAATGTGGAATCTATCTTTACTAACCTAAGACAGATAATATCGTATCAATGGCATCAAATTAATGCTGTGTGATCATTACTTGTTCATTTTTGACAGAAGGCCAATGAATTAAACTCTTCACTTAGATTTTTTATTTTTCTACAGGTTTCAAAACTGATTGATTCCTCACCAAAAGCCTCCATACACGCATATTTAAACACTACTTGCTCTGTATACTCTCACCTTCTACCAGGGAAGCTAAGCCAAGAATGATAAACATAATAATAATCAGTTGTCATAGTGAGGTGTCATAATCACCATTCCTAGCAACATTAGAAATATAGGTGAATGCAGAAAAGTTAAATTATTGATGAGAATAATTGAAAAAAACACACACATAAATACATCCAAACAGAAAGAAACCCACACAATCTCGAAAATAGAAACAAACCACAGCTGTTAAAACCCATTGTCTTGCAAAGGTCATTTTTTGTTTTATAACAGTACTTAAGTCAAGTTAGGAACCGCTAGAGCTTCCTACAGTCACCTACGGTCATTAATTCTGATTAATTTGAGATGATATTGTGCCTTAAACAGCAAGGAAGTGAATAAATAAAAGGCTCCTTTGCTTGAGAAGAATCCCATTGTAGTAAACGCCATTATAAGGACAAAAGGTATTGCATCACAAGAGCGATGTCTTTGTGAGAGTATAGACAGCGATGACGAAGCTAGTTGGAGTTCACCAAGGGTAATTCTTTTACTCACTAAGTTCCTTTATGTGAGAGACATTGACCTTTGTCTTCCTTTGAGATCTAGAATGACTCAGAAAAATACTCAGCACGCTGATTGATTTTTGAGTAGAATAACATTTTTTACAGAAGTAGAAAAAAGGAATGTTTAAAATAGCTTCGATGGAATATAAAGGATATTCCTCTCCAATAATTATTAGAAAATGGTTTTCCTCCTTCTAAAACTGTAAACATTGACAAAAATTAAACTGTGCATAGCGCGAAAAATAAAATCAGTGATGAGCAGGCCTGGTTTTTTATTCAGGTTTCGCCAAACGCTCTTATAGTTCCCCATTACGTCCCTGCGTGCCATTTTTTATTACAAACGAGCTGTTTTACCCGTCGTTGACGGTTTGAAATAGAAATGTTTTATCCTGAAAATATAAAGATTGGTTGAAGTAAATCATCCCGTCATATACATTAATTACATAAATGCCCTAGAACATAATCCATTTATTGTCTTCAAATTAATCATATTTATAGTTTTAAGCAAGAAGCGTGGAATGGCTATTGAACGAATATTGACGAATTTATTATCATCCTTGGGTAAACTGATTTTCCGAGGAAATCTAATTAAGGCTATTCCAATTTCCACTCCTATCAAAAGCAAAAGGGCATATTGTAAACCAAGTTGAAAACATTCTAGAAAAATATTGTAATACTATCTAGGTAAGTCTCTTAGAACACTAATGAAGTTTATTTAGAGACAGGATGTGGGAAGTCAAAATTTAAAAATGCATAATAATAAATAACGTTGTAGATTTAGAGACCGGGAATCCACAAGTCAAAATTTGAAAATTCATAAAACTAAGTAAGATATTAGGACGTTAAAATGTATTCTGAAGAGAATTCATTCTTTACATTTTCCCGAAAAATCTATATCAATGTTGACATTAACTAATTATGTTTTGAGCTATGTAAACCCTCCCTCTGAGGGTATTAGTAAAGTATTAAAGTACAGTATCATATTAATAATTCTCATTTTCTTAATACCTATTCAAAAAATTTCCCAATTCTATTCAGGCATTTTCATGAAACACGAACGAAGTATATAGAGCACGGAGGGAGGAAGTCGAATTTCAAAATGTATGAATATAAATAAAGATTTAGTACCAAAATTTCCTCTGATGAAGATATTGATGAATATATATTTTCACGTTGTGATAATTTCTCAAAAATATAAAAATCAAAAAAAAATTTCCGAGCCGTTTTTGCATGATTGAGTAACAAACGGTCGTACAGTCAGACAGAAAACCAGGGTTTTCAAATGCAATGCCATTGTTTTTAAAATCGTTTGGAATGTAAAAATAATTGTCTCTGTCGAATTTAAATAGAAAATTAGACAAAGCATAGAGTTTTATTTATACAGATATTCCGCAAATTCCAAATTGTTGACATTGTTATGGGAGATCTCTTGCCAGGTCTGCATGAAATTTTAACTCAAGCATTCCATTATTTAAATTTCAAAGCGTTCACATGGAGGACCACATTGTACATATTCCTAGATCAATTCAATTTATTTGTTCATTTTTTGAGTTTCACGCGTAAATACGCGGGTACATTTCAATCTTCAAGTTTCTTTCATTGGGGGGGGGGGGTCTCATTAATTGAGAGATAGAGAATAGAATGAACACACGACATTATATATGCTTGATTGGCATCCACTTAGCAACATTGCAGATCGTGGGAGATCTGCTCAGTTTATGTACCCAATACGTGGTGGACTTCCACAGAGGGGAGTCACAGGGAATCCTTCGTTCCTGTCACATCATTGTGAAGATCAGGGCACTGATGATGGAGCGTATGCTCTGAAAGCGCTCTGTCGCAACGAATAAAGAAGCGTGAAGGGAAGAGGCGTTTTTTTCTTACCTGTGACTAAAGATCATATTTGTTAGTGCATCATATCAGACCTGGAATAGTAGAGGTATAAAGGGGGAGGATTCGAAAATTCAATTAACTTACTTATTATGAATCGGATCGTGAAAATGTTATAGAACCAATCTTTTTAAATTATTGATGCTTCTTCAATAACGTTTAATAATAAAATATACAACTGCAAAAGGTCTCTGGATGACTAACTCAGTTTGGTGACATAATCACTCACTATTAAACACAGAACTCAATTCAGATCAGAATGCAAGTAATGTGAAATGTTTAAGGACTTTAAATATAAGAGGAGAATTATAGCCGAAAAGAGACGTCAGACAGAAGGTGATAAAGAGATTCTGGTTGCATAGTTCAATTTTCGTTAAACATCTAACTAAAAATACATAATTATGTGACTTACCATTCCATAGTGTTATCATTGTCTATAATATAGTTAACCTCATGGCAGAGCTGCAAACAATCACATGGAAGTTTCCGCCCCTTTATCGGGTCTAGCATTTTGATAAGCGTTTCTGACCAACAATAACAAAACAAAGTAATATTTCGATATGTTAAAATATAATACTTTGTAAAGTTGCCAGATATACACAAAAATGGATAACAACCTGAATATTTGTCAATGCACTTCATTCCCTCAGGGCCACAGACAGGGAAGTCTTCTGAAATATAAAATAGTTTCCAGTCATTTTTTAGTTTCATAATTCAAAATATCCTTTCAAAAATCAAAAGAACATCTAGGAACGTTTGTTTAATATATAAAAGGTAGCTTAATTATAATTAATTGCAATTTAGGGTTTAAATTTTACTACCTCACAAAATTGAAATAAAAAGAATAGATAAGCAAAAGGCTTAAAATGAAATCGATAAAAATATTTTTGAAGGAATATTTTGTAAGAGGCCTAAATAGATTTTAAAAGAACTAAAATTGCAAAACTAGAAACATAAAATATTTAAAAATGAAATATTTATCAGTCAGAAAATGGCAAAAAAGGTCAGTAAATAGCTAATAATAAATTCGCCTAGTAATAAATAAACAGCGAGTAAGTATGTACGTCTGTTACTACAATGGTTTCATGACAACCAGGATACTAATTCCTATATATCTTTGACCTGTAGAATGAGGTAATTCGTAAAACACGCTATTGATCAGTTTAAGCTTATTAAACTCCATTAACGATAAATGGACATAAAAGAAACGTTACAGCAGAAAAGAATATAGAATTCAATGAGAACACCAATATGATTATTATAAATCAAATAAATGAAAAAGCGTAGCAGTTTCGTTATTTAAGTCGCAACATTCCTGAAGATAGGGGTGATAGTAGATCTGAAGCTGATTAAAGAATATAACTAGATAAACGTCCAGGCCAAAACAAAAATATTATTTTTTTCTACCAAGCTTAAACAAAGTAAGGGTTCTTAAAAAAAAGAATATTTACTGAAACAATCGTAGTGGGTGCACTGGATTATGGGAAAGTTGGTACTCCACAAAAAAGAATGTAATCGATTTGGAGGTATGGAAACGGATTTGGCGCTAGATTACCTGAACCCGTTCAACTCAAAAAGTGCGTCACGCAGAGGCTGCGTTAACTAAGCAGATTTCCCACGTGGGTCACGTATTTGCATCCCGATTTACGAAAATCCCATCATGAGTACAACCTCAGTTGCTGATTTTCCGGTAAGGGAAATCTGCTAACGAGAGCTCACTAAGGCCTGCCCAAGAGATGCACAGTAATAGCGCACCCCCCTCCCCGCCCCAGAAAAAACTAAAGCCCATATTACTTTATAAATCAGTTTTGTCATAGAGAAGTAAAGTTTCAAATTGTACAAAATAGGAATGGAAATATAGGGTCAAGAGATTAAAATATATTACCAGTAGGCCTATAGAAGAAGGGGACGCAGCTACATATTTCTGTTTGTAGTTTTAGTAGGCTGTATCTCTAGGAGGAATGTCTTTTTTATTTTTATTTTTCTGAGTATATTTATGGTTAAGATGCATTATTTGTAGACAACAATGTATGAGGCGTTATTTTGTTGTTGTTCTCTTCTGATGTTTTTGGTTTTTTGTTTTATTTCATTATTCTTTGTGTTTTGTAAGTGCTACGTGTTATTATTTTACATCTTTATGGACTTTCAAGGGGTTATGGACCCCCTTATTAATTGTGTATTTTAAGTATTATAGGTTAGAGGAGTTGTTATTATTATTTTATTTTTTGTCTGTTTAAAACCCAAATAAACAAGTAAAAAATTAATCAGTTTTACCATAAAAAAGTAAAGTTTCAAATTGTCCAAATTAGAATGGAATGATATGGTCAAGAGATTAAAATATATTACCAGTAGGCCTATAGAAGAAGGGGACGCAGCTACATCTTTCATAACATGCCTTCATCCTGCACTCCATCCTGCATAGATTGTAGCTGTACGCAGGACTGGTGACGAGGTTCGACTCATGGGGAAGTCTGCACCGGCGCTGTTTGATACTGAGAGCCTCCACTTCCGGGCTGCTTACTATGCTCAGGGCGGTCAGGTCTAACGTCTTGTATGAATTATTGCCTCCTTGGATCTGTGGGATAGCAATGTCAGGAAATTCTCCTGGACCGAGAAGGTAGAGCTGAAAAAGGGGGGGGGGGTAATTATTCATTTTCGTCCACTTAACGCTATGGCTAGTTGTGAAGGGGACATCTACGGGCTACACAACTTACTAACCAGGGTGGTGCTATGGTTTTTATATAGAGAGCTCATCAATTCATACATCAAACAATTCTGAATAAATTTATCGAATTTCGCATTCGTTAATAATTCTTTAATGTCATTAAATTTTATAATGTTTATATTTTGGAATAATTTAATATTCAAAGTTGAAAATATATGTAATTATAAGTTTTAAATTATTTCAGTTCCTAAGAAAATAAGTTTCTAAGAAAAAAAAATAGAATTATTATTTTCTATGGATGCTACATATTTTCACATTCATTGAAAACGTCTGAATGTTTTATTTCAGGACATATGAAATATTCTAAATACGTTTTTATTACAATATATTTTTACTTCTATTATAATATACTCTTTTTTCTCTTTTTGCAACAGAGATTTAACCATGATAGACATTCCTCAAATAATCATAATAACTTAATCAATATTTATAATTTAAGCTTAAAGCTTTATTTTGCTTGTTTATTTTATTCCTATTTTTTAAATAGTTGTGTAGTTTAAATTATATTGATTAGATGGATCTTTTGAAAGAATAAAAAAATCAGTATTTATGCAATTGTTACGATTATTAAGTAATTATACCATAGTCCGTAAAAATATGTGTTTAATTGCCAATGTACAGTTAAATGTTGATAAATAGTTTTTCGTGATCAGTCAGCAAATCTTCATTTGCCAGCTGTAAATGTTTTATTCTTAATTGGGTGAAGATGAACTTCTTTTTCCTTTTATTCTCTTACTTGAAAGCCATTTAAAAACAATATGTTTTGGTTCTCATAATTTTTTTTCGTCCGTTTCCATTAAGGACTTCAACCGGTTTCTGTCCGGTTTGGCTCCTAATTTTACAGTGTGTAATATGTATTCTTGTTCAGGTAGCCAGTTAAAGTCATATATTTGTTTATGTAGGAGTCTTATTAATGGATTTGAACTGCAAATATCCTACAATGAGTGATGTGAACTGAGGGAGTATGTACATATGATGGAGTCATTGTGCTCGTATTTAGATTTATTTTCCAAGCAAATCTTCAGGGCTTCCACACCCCAGCTGTCCCAACAATACTAATATTAGGCAACTTTATATATTTACTAGCGGGCCCGACAGACGTTGTCCTGTATGATATGTCAAGCGATTAGGATATTAAATTTAATAACATTATGTTTAAAACAAAAGCCACTTTTAATAACACAAAAACAACTTTTGTTATGTGCACGTTTGCCTAAAAACATATTGAAAATAAAATCCCGAATTCATTACTCAGCCTCCCTTATAACCCCCACTCCCGTTCGGACCTAAAAAATTTAATATAGCTTATAATCATGAAAGAATTAATGCTTATTTACATATAGAGTTTTGTTAAGTTCGGTTCATTCGTTAGTGCCCAATAAAATTGTTGGCTCCAACTTTAATTTTTTAATGTATATCTCGTTTATACTTTGTTCTACGACAAAGTATAACAAAAGTTACTCTATATAACAAAATAAACAACTTTTAACCTGTGTATATTTCCCGAAAAACCAATAGGAAACGAAAAATCGCTATTTTAAATTTTAGGCCGCTAAACTATCCAGGGCGTAATACAAAAACATTCATTGAAATCGGTCCAGCCGTTTAGGAGGAATTCAGTGACATACACACGTACAGTAGAATTATATATATATATATATATATATTTAGAATCCTTACTATTGCTCCTGCTTGAATGCATGTGTTCTGTCAGTGAGTAGTGATTTGGAATTAGAATGGAAAGAGGATTTTATTATACATAAACTCTGTCGAATTCGAACATGGTGGCTTTGCATATATACATACAAACATGCACACACACAACACACACACACACACACACACATATTTATATATATATATATATATATATATATATATATATATATATACTAGCTCAGATACCCGGCTTCGCTCGGGAATTCATTTGAGGCTGAATGGTGACGGTATATTTTTGGCAAGGCTTTACTTTGCACAATATTTTGACATATACCCGTTCCAGTGTTTAGGGGTAATACCCGTTGTTGGCATTTGTTAATAATAAAATTATTTTTTTATGTAAGACTTCACTGTCCTGCATATTGTCATATTTCCCGTCTCCTGTGCATTATGCATAGATTTGAATTATTAAGGAGAAAATATTGACATACATTTGAATTAATTTTTTCAGGTGTGGTACCTGGTAGTTCATATTGAAAAGAAGTGTTGAGCAAATTTCTCTAAATTACAAAATAAACCACTTTTGTTATGTGCATATTTGCCGAAAATGCAATAGGAAACGAAATATCACTATTATTAATTTCAGGCCTTCCTTATAACCCCCACTCCTGCCCGTCCCTAGAAATGTTAGTATAGCTTATTATAAGGAAATCGTTAGTACTAATTCACATAGCGAGTTTGGTTTAGTTCGGTTGTGTCCTTTGTGCCAAATAAAATTGTGGACTCCCGCTATAGCTTTTAGCGTATAACTCATTTATGCTTCCGTATACAGCAAAAGTGCATATAACAAAGGTTACTCTAAATAACAAAATAAACAACTTTTGTTATGTGCATATTTGCTGAAAAAGAAATAGGAAACGAAATATCGCTATTTTTAATTTCAGGCCTCCCTTATAACCCCCACTCCTGCCCGTCCCTAGAAATGTTAGTATGGCTTATTATAAGGAAATCGTTAGTATTAATTCACATAGCGAGTTTGATTTAGTTCGGTTGAGTCTTTAGTGCCAAATAAAATTGTGGACTCCCGCTTTAGTAAATAGCGTATAACTCATTTATGCTTCCGTATACAGCAAAAGTGCATATAACAAAGGTTACTCTAAATAACAAAATAAACAACTTTTGTTATGTGCATATTTGCTGAAAAAGAAATAGGAAACGAAATATCGCTATTTTTAATTTCAGGCCTCCCTTATAACCCCCACTCCTGCCCGTCCCTAGAAATGTTAGTATGGCTTATTATAAGGAAATCGTTAGTATTAATTCATATAGCGAGTTTGGTTTAGTTCGGTTGAGTCTTTTGTGCCAAATAAAATTGTGGACTCCTGCTATAGTTTTTAGCGTATAACTCATTTATACTTCCGTATACGGCAAAAGTGCATATGTGTATAACAAAAGTAACTCTAAATAACAAAATAAACAACTTTTGTTATGTGCATATTTGCCGAAAATGCAATAGGAAACGAAATATCACTATTATTAATTTCAGGCCCTCCATATAACCCCCACTCCTGCCCGTCCCTAGAAATGTTAGTATAGCTTATTATAAGGAAATCGTTAGTACTAATTCACATAGCGAGTTTGATTTAGTTCGGTTGAGTCTTTTGTGCCAAATAAAATTGTGGACTCCCGCTATAGTTTTTAGCGTATAACTCATTTATACTTCCGTATATGGCAAAAGTGCATATAACAAAAGTTACTCTAAATTACAAAATAAACAACTTTTTTTATGTACATATTTGTTGAAAAACAATAGGAATCGAAATATCGCTATTTTTAATTTCTGGCTTCCCTTATAACCCCCACTCCTGTTCGTCTTAGAGAATATTAGTATAGCCTAAAGTTTAAGTTGGGTTAGTAGTAATATACATACTAAGTTTCATAAAATTCGGTTCAGCCGTTTATGTGTGAAACGGTAACAAACAAATAAAAAAAAACAAACACACACGAAATAAACAAAATGCAGTTACGGTGTCTATGCCATGTGAAACGAAAAGTTATCGTGAAGTTTTCCGATAAAAATCAATGTACAGACAGAGGTTACAATTTTATATAAATATATACTAGCTAAGATATCCGGCGATGCCCGGGAAATCATTGCTGACTGACTAATGATTGTATTTTTATAGCAAAACTTCAATGTGTACAATTGCACTTCCCTGGAATATGCTGGATGGTAGAGGAACCAATTGATCAGGATCAATAAGAAGGCCAACTCCTCTACAGTTTTTTAATACAATGCAGAGTGCACTTTCGGAGTCAACGCTCCATCCTCAGTGCCTGCTGACAAACACAAACCTCGAGTTAATTTAACATTCACAGCATGGCCAAAAGGCAAAATAAGCAACAGTCATAAAAAACAAACACAATATAAATAGTAAAAACAATGTTAATTCTTAAAACTAGTCAACTAATAAAAATATAAAATCTAATCCTAATCAACTACTATAAATTAAAGCCAAATCAAAAAATATAATAACAAGTCAAATAATAAAAACAAACAACGGTAAGCATATGTCAAAAACTATAAAATAAAATTAAAAACTAAAAAACTACCTACATTTCAGACTTATATCACAGTGGGTTAGAACCTCGTAAAAAACAACCCAGAGCAAGAGAAAGAAACATCTAAAAAATAAACAAACACCACATACAAATAATAGAGAGAAGATGAAGGAGGTACCTGAATAAAGCTCCGTTGCCTGGACCACGACTGCCGGGCGACTGAACCTCTGCCCCCGTAGAGAGGACAGGGCCCCGTCACCGACATGTCGCAGCCTTACCGCCTCCTCCTTCTTATTAATATTCCGATCTCCATTCGCCTGTCTGTCCAGCCTTATATGCAGCCCCTCAGCCGTATTTAATCTTTTGCCCTTCTTCTCCTCATACAGCAATTGATACTTTATGGTGGACATGTCATGGCCCTCTTTTCTGGCGTGTGCGGAAAACTCAGTGTCGCGAGTGATGTGCTCCTTAAGACGCGTCCTTATCTTTCTACCACTTTGCCCCACATAAGAGGCATCGCATCCCGTGCACGAGATCCTATACACGCCAGATCTATCCAGGGGGTCCACATAGTCCTTAACACGGGGCAAACAATTTTTCAGGGACCGCTTGCTCCTGTAGGCAGTAGCCAATCCAATTTTCTTCAACCTGGATCCTATCTTTTCTGAAACAGGGCCCAAGTACGGGATGGAGACAGGGAACGACTTATTTTCCTTCTTTTTGGCCCGCTCTTCAACCGTGGCATCCTCCAGCTCCTTGGCTAACTTCCTCTTCAATCGGCGTTGGATAAGCCTGTCCACCAACTGTTCCTCGTACCCGTTTGCTTTACTAATATGCTTAATGCAGACCACTTCCTTGGCGTAATTTTCTTGTGTTAGTGGGGTACTCTCCACTAAATAAAGCAATCCCGCCATCTTGTATCTTGGGTGATGAAAAGAATCGGCAGGTATCAATAAGTCGGTTGATGAGGCCTTCCTATAGATACCGAATTTATGACCCCCTCCATCTCTCTCTATCTCCAGATCTAGGTAGCATAGCTTCTTAGCTTTTTCGTTCTCCAAGGTGAACTTAATTGTCTCATGACAGCTATTTAGGTAGGAAAGCAACCCATTCAAATCGTCCCTAGTACCGCTAAAACTGACAAAAGTGTCATCAACATACCGGGCCCAAAAATCAATGCACTTATAGAATGGGTTGCGTGCCGATAAAATGAATTTCTCCTCAAAGAAATTCATAAACATGTCGGCGGCAAGTGGGCTAATAGCAGAGCCCATGATCAATCCCCGGTCCATCCTAAAGCATTTCCCGCCAAACTTAAAATAATTCTGTTTCAGACAGGCCGACAATAAGTTTATAAACTCTTTTGCCACCACCGGATTAAAATTTTTGGTCTCGAAAAACTTTTCAAAAACCCAAATGACATGTGTGGGGGGAACATTTCCGAACATGTTAATTATGTCAAACGAAGCTAAAATACGGTTCTCCCCGAATTTAGAGGCGCTTAATTTTGATATAAACTCTTCTCTGTTAGCCACGGTGTAATTGGGTTTAAAATTCGTGAGCCTCTTAAATGTTTTTACCAAAAACTTCGCTAGCTTTTCCAAAGGTGCCGATTTAAAAATGGCGAATGGAGATAGGAATATTAATAAGAAGGAGGAGGCGGTAAGGCTGCGACATGTCGGTGACGGGGCCCTGTCTTCTCTACGGGGGCAGAGGTTCAGTCGCCCGGCAGTCGTGGTCCAGGCAACGCAGCTTTAATCAGGTACCTCCTTCATCTTCTCTCTATTATTAGTATGGGGTTTTTGTTTATTTTTTAGATGTTTCTTACAGTTCCTCTGGGTAGTTTTTTCCGAGGTTCTCACCCACTGTGATATAAATCTGAAATTTAGGTAGTTTTTTAGTTTTTAATTTTATTTTATAGTTTTTGACATATGCTTACCGTTGTTTGTTTTTATTATTTGACTTGTTATTATATTTTTTGATTGTTTTGGCTTTAATTTATAGTAGTTGACTAGGATTAGATTTTATATTTTTATTAGTTGACTAGTTTTAAGAATTAACATTGTTTTTACTATTTATATTGTGTTTGTTTTTTATGACTGTTGTTTATTTTGCCTTTTGGCCATGCTGTGAATGTTAAATTAACTCCAGGTTTGTGTTTGTCAGCAGGCACTGAGGATGGAGCGTTGACTCCGAAAGTGCACTCTGCATTATATTTAAATACTGTAGAGGACTTGGCCTTCTTATTGATCCTGATCAATTGCACTTCCCTCCACGATGTATTGTTTTTTCAAAACAGCCAATCCTAAAGTGTAACTTTCAGGGTTAATAGAATAGAAATTTTAGTTTTGAAGAATATATGAAAATGGGTTCCTAATTTATCCCTCACGACTTTTTGACTCACGGTTTTTGAATAATTCAAACCATAATCATGGGTAGCATTTATCACAATTAAATGTCATCTATAATGAACATATTTCCTGCCAAAAATCAAACCAAACACATATAGTTTTAGCATAGTTTTATACATAAGATTATATTCGTATTAGTAAGCCTCAGTGGAAATCACTTCCCGTCGTGGCAGCATTCCACAGGAAATAACTAAACTCAATTACCTCCCGTCCATTTCCGCTCTCGCAGGAGCGTTATCATCGTTGTTTTCCTTAGAATATTGATTCAGAATATTATTTTAATAATTTATCTCCCTGATGGAACTAAATAATAGATCCCTAAACATAATTTCATTTATGTTCAAAAAGCTAGATGAGGGGAAGAGAGCCCCCCTGCAACCTAGTAATACTTTAAACATTCATATCGAGTATATATTAAATACCAGAAATGCTCTTATAGTTTATATTCTATTAGAAATAAATAAAAAAGTTATAGGGAAAATAAATAAATAAATGAGGAGGCGACGGAGATTTATAAGCTCACTAATCCGAATCATACTTGCAACTATCATGTAAGACTAAAACATATCATCTTTTGTCATAATATCCATTTATTAAAAACACTTAAATAAGCACTAATAAAATTAATGACTCCCGCAATGGATTTAGCGTATATGCCGTGTTAACTTCATTTACGGCAAAAGTGAATACAACAAAAGATACTTTAAATAACAAAAGTAAACAACTTTTGCTATGTGCACGTTAGCCAAAAAAAAATAGAAAATGAAAATTGCGAATTTTTATCTCAGGCCTGTCTTATAACCCCCACTCCCGTTTGAACCTAAACATTTTAATATAGCTTATAATCATGGAAGAATTAATGCTAATTCGCATACCAAGTTTTGTTAAATTCGGTTCAATCGTTTGAGCTCAACAAAATTGTTGGCTTCCGCTTTAGATTTTAACGCATATCTCGTTTATGTTATACAGCAAAAGTGAACATAACCAAAGTTACTTTAAATAACAAAATAAACAACTTTTGTCATGTGCATATTTGCAGAAAAACCAGTAGAAAAAGAAATATTGCTATTTTTAATTTCAGGCCTCCCTTATAACCCCCACTCCTGTTCGTCTCAGAGAATATTAATATAGCCTAAAGTCTAAGTTGGGTTAGTAGTAATACACATACCAAGTTTCATAAAATTCGGTTCAGCCGTTTATGCGTGAAAAGGTAACAAACAAACAAATAAACAAACAAACAAACAGACACCAAAGAAACAAAATGCAGTTATGGTGTCTATGACATGTGAAACGAAAAGTTATCGTAAAATTTCGCGAAAAAAATCAATGTACAGACAGAGGTTACAATTTTATATATATATATATATATATATATATATATATATATATATATATATATATATATATATAGATATACTAGCTCAGATACCCGGCTTCGCCCGGGAATTGATTTGAGGCTGAATGGTGATGGTATTTTTTTGGCAAGGCTTTAATTTGCACAATATTTTGACATTTGCCCGTCCCAGTGTTTAGGGTTAATACCCGTTGTTGGCATTAGTTAATAATAAAATTAATTTTTTATGTAAGTCTTCACTGTCCTTCAAATTGTCACATTTCCCGTCTCCTGTGCATTATGCATAGATTTCAGCTATTATGGACAAAATATTAACATTGATTTGAATTAATTTTTCCAGCTGAGGTACCTGATAGTTCAAATAGGAATGAATTGTTGAGCATATCAATATTTCTTCGCAAATTACTTGCTCCACACATCGTTCCTGGAGAAATGTATAAAAAAAAAAAAAGTTAATCTAATTAACAAAGTAAACAACTTTTATTATGTGCATGTTTGTCGAAAAACAAATAGACAATGAAATATCGCGAATTTTTATTTCAGGCCTCCCTTATAACCCCACTCCCGTTCTAACCTAAACATTTTAATATAGCTTATAATCATGGAAGAATTAATGCTAATTGACATACCGAGTTTTGTTAAGTTCGGTTCAATCGTTAGCGTCCAATAAAATAGTTGACTCCCGCTTTAGTTTATAGTGTATATCTCGTTTATACATTGTTAAAAGACAAAAATGAATATTACAAAACTTACTCTAAATAACAAAATAAACAACTTTTGTTATGTTCATATTTGCCGAAAAACGAATAGAAAACGAAATACCGCTATTTTAAATTCAGGCCTCCCCTACAACCCCCACTCCTGCCCGTCCTTAGAAATGTTGGTATGGCTTATTATAATGAAAGCGTTAGTGCTAATGCACATACCGAGTTTTATTTAATTCGGTTGGGTCGTTTGTCCCAAATAAAATTGTTCACTTCCGCTATAGGTTTTAGCGTATATCTCGTTTATAATTCGGTATACAAAAAAAAAAATTATATAACAAAAGTTACTCTAAATAACAAAATAAACAACTTTTGTTATGTGCATAATTGCCGAAAAACCTATAGGAAACAAAATATCGCTATTTTTAATTTCAGGCTTTCCTTATAACCCCCACTCCTGTTCGTCTCAGAGGATATTAATATAGCCTAAAGTCTAAGTTGGGTTAGTAGTAATATACATACCAAGTTTCATAAAATTCGGTTCAGCCGTTTATGCGTGAAAAGGTAACAAACAAACAAATAAACAAACAAACAAACAGACACCAAAGAAACAAAATGCAGTTATGGTGTCTATGACATGTGAAACGAAAAGTTATCGTGAAATTTCGCGAAAAAAATCAATGTACAGACAGAGGTTACAATTTTATATATATATACTAGCTCAGATACCCGGCTTCGCCCGGGAATTCATTTGAGGCTGAATGGTGATGGTCTTTTTAGCAGGCTTTACATTGCACAATATTTTGACATTTACCCGTCCCAGTGTTTAGGATTGATACCCATCTTTGCCGTGGATTTGCTAATAATAGAATTATTTGTTCGATAAGGCTTCACAGTCTTCGATATTTTTATATTTCCCGTCTCTTATACATGTAAATATGGTGAATTTTTATTTAAGGCCTCCCTTTTAACCCCCCTCCCGTTCGAACCTAAATATTTTAATATAACTTATAATCATGAAAGAATTAATACTAATTGACATACCGAGTTTTGTTAAGTTCGGTTCAGCCGTTAGTGCCCGCTAAAGTATTAACGTATAACTCATTTATACTTAGTTATACGACAAAAGTGTATATAACAAAAGTTACTCCAAATAACAAAATAAACAACTTTTGTTATGTTTATATTTGCGAAAAAATCAATAGGAAACGAAATATCGCTATTTTTAATTTCAGGCTTCCCTTATAACCCCCACTCCTGCCCGTCCATAGAAATGTTGGTATGGCTTATTATAATGAAGGTCTCACTGCTAATACACATACCGAGTTTTATTTAGTTCGGTTGAGTCTTTTTTGGCAAATAATATTGTTGACTCCCGCTATAATTTTTAGCGTATAACGCATTTAAACTTCGGTATACGACAAAAGTGCATATAACAAAAGTTACTATAAATAACAAAATAAACAACTTTTGTTATGTGCATATTTACCGAAAAACCAATAGAAAACGAAATATCGCTATTTTTAATTTCATGCTTCCCTTATAACCCCCACTCCTGTTCGTCTCAGAGAAAATTAATATAGCCTAAAGTCTAAGTTGGGTTAGTAGTAATATACATACCAAGTTTCATAAAATTCGGTTCAGCCGTTTATGCGTGAAAAGGTAACAAACAAACAAACAAACAAACATACACGAAAGAAACAAAATGCAGATATGGTGTCTATGACATGTGAAACGAAAAGTTATCGTGAAATTTCGCGAAAAAAATCAATGTACAGACAGAGGTTACAATTTTATATATATATACGTATATATATATATATATATATATATATATATAGATATCTATATATCTACATATATAGATATATATATATATAGAAATATACATAGATATATATATATATAAATATAGAAATATATATATATATATATATATATATAGATTATCAGATCTAAAAGACGAAATATACTATAAATTGACAAGTTAAAATAAATCAGTGAAAAAATAAGATGCTAGTGAGCGTTCTTTCAAGATGGTATTAAAGATGCAGGAATGCCGAGAGAAGATAAGAGATTGCCAATAAAGTTTTTTTTTTTTTTATGTGAAACTGACTAACACTTCTTTGAAGGTCACTCACTAGCATACTTTGAAGTATAGTATGACAGTTTTTCCCTAAAGAAACATTACCGCTATAGTGAGAGCAACAGTGAAAAAATGGCTACTTTTATTCATTTCTTTTTTATTTGACAACATTAGTAATCACTATTTACCCTATCTTCCGAAATTAGTAACTTAAAGATACCACAAAATCAATATAACGTAACATATATACATATATATATATATATATATATATATATATATATATAATCTCCATAATTAATTCTGCTTATAGCCTATGCTGCTTGCTCTCTACCCGTTAATTGAATGACGTCACTAGTCGGCTCTAGTTGAATTTTAATGGCCGCCGAAATCGGACATGACACAGTGCAGAAATAAAAAATATTTCATTGGGATGATATTTTCAAAATACTTCTGAGTATTTATTTAGTTAAATCCAAAAGTAAATAAATACTTGTGACCAAGCTAAAAGCTTGTTATCATGAACAATTTTTCTAGCAGAGGAGGCAAATTTGAAAGAAAGCGTTATCATGTAGGGAATAAATTGTTTTCATTAGGCGTTGGTTTTTAGGTTGTTTTGTAAATTAGTGAAATGAATTATAATTAGTTTCCCAAACTGTAAATGTGGATATCCCTAATGTTTATGTCATGATGATGAATGAATGTTTTTTTCATTAAGAAACCCCCTCAAACAAAACCCATGGGATTTTTAGGTGGGCAAATCCCCTTGGTTTTTCTGGCCTATGTGTACTATGCTTGTTAACTGAACAAAATTTAATCAATCAGACAGCTAAATGATTATTTAGCTGTCATTAACTCTTTTTATTCGCAGATAAGATTTCTTATCAAAACCTCTTTATCAATTCACAAATTACGTAAATTAATTGTCGATTCTTTACTAAAATAAAATTCCCCTACACATTTTTTATTAGGGATAACATATTTTGATAACGATCGTCTTCGAATATTTCCTAGAACAATATTTGCAAACAATAATCCCAGGAGGTAAAGAGGTTGTAATCTATTTACTTATTAAAAAAATACTCTATACCTCTTAACATTGAATGAACTATTAGTATTAATGCTTCGGTTTACAAATAACAAATGTCGTTATAGACGTTGCAGAAATTACAATTGTGACCTAAGTGAGTTATCGGTCTCCTCCAGATCCCTTTGAATAGGGGCTACGATCTTGGAATTTCTATATAACATCTGGTGTATCACGGATTGCCATGGACAAACTGCAGTTTTCTATTCTTTCGATATCCCTTAACAAGTGCAACCAACTCTCCCTGAAGCCACAACAGTTAAAGGCCCGGCAAATCTATTGCTTCTAATTCTTCTCCGATATTTAAACTTCCCCCTTCCCCACGAACTACATCTGCCTCCCTGCCCTGTCTAGATGTTTTCATGTACTTTTCTTTTGCTATATTCTGTTGCATAGACATTGATTCCCTAGTTTCTATAAACCCACTTTCGTCGTAATCCATCTTTCTGGGCCTGCCTAAATGCTTTGGTTCTTCTTGCATGCCCATTAGCCATAATATGAATTATATGTTCTTTTTAATACCATAAATACAAATGAGACTAGGAGAACTTATATCGACTGTTCATAAAGTTTGGTCTAATTATAGATTTACCGCGTTTTGACGTGAGAATGCTTTTATTTCATTTGGCTTATGAAGGTCTTCTGAATTCTATAATGGCTGAAATGTGGGCAGGGAAATTGAATGACAAAAGGGAGTGTAGAGATAGGATAAAATAAAAATAAATAAACTTTTTAATGTTTAGACTTTTTTTTCCATCATGGAGTATTAATGAGTTAGTCCCCTTCATTGGGGGTTTTATCGTATTTAACCTTGAACCACAAAATTAAATGTGAGTCCAGAAATATAATTTTTCTTTATGTCCTCTGTTACTTATAATTTCCTAATCAAACTTGATTTGTCTGTAATAGTAATGATAACTTCATAAAGAATATTACTCAGAAATAACTCCATCAGCACTAAAGTTACATGTCTTTGTACATGTATGCATGAATACATAAATATATGTATGAATATGTAAAACATAAATTATTAAATTACTTACTCCATAACCGGCGTTCATGTTCATCACCTGTGCAAATATATCCCCATCTAGTGGACTCCCTTCGAAGATTTTAGTCTTCGAAATATATTTCCATTTCTGTGACTCCCAGACTCTTAAAAATAATATAAACACATTAAACTCTGTTATTAAATAAAATACATTATTGCATAACCCTATTATATTAATATTATTAATAATTTTTAAAATTTAATAAAACAGGATGAAGATAAGGAAATATTTTCAGTAACAGTATTTCCTTTAGATACTAAAAATGTAGTAGTGATCTATCGGAAGGAAGGTATATTGCAATTTTAGCTGTGATTGAAAGAATTACTTTTTTTTTGTCACGAGTGCGAAACTTGCTTGAGCGAATAAAACTTTTAACAGATTGAGTATATTATGTGATACCAGAGACAGAAAATAACATAGAAATTCTAAACAAATACAATTTATATCTAGACATGGACCTACAAAAAGCTACTTGTACAAACAAACACACATACATCCAAATGTGACAATGAGACTGAACAGACATATGAGCATCTCTTATATGACTGTAAATTACTTGACGGACCATGAACAAAACTCAACAAGTACATTGCCTTACAAAAAGGAACTTCGCTGACGGACAAAAGGAAACTTTTACACACCATTTTTTAGATCTACACCTAAATTGATACAAATTCAAACAGTGGGGGGGGGCACACTTATTAAAAAAATTAATCAGAAAGAATTAAAGAGAACTAGACATACTTAGGATCATTGTAAACGGTTTTGACTGAGTTGTAGGAGTAACATATCCCGACTTCAGTGAAGACTGTATTCATCTCAATCTGATTATAGAGGTCGACGTTGCTGTTGCTCAAATTGTAGAGGAACGGGTAGGCTATCTTGTGAACGACTCTCCAGTACATGGAAGGCTTTAGGTCTGCAACTCCAGATTTTATTTCGCTGAATTTCCCGAACGTTGCATTTCCCAAGCTTCGGAGGAATTCAATCAGCTTTTCTTTTTCTCGAACACTGGCAAACCTAGGTTGAAGAAAAATATATATAAAAAAAGAAAGTGACTTTATAAAAATAATAAAGCAACATCAATTAAGTATTTTCTAAATTCAAGTTGCATATTCAATATGATTAATAATTAGTAATATATATTATGACTAATAGTATAGTTTTCAATGTAAGGGTTTTGAATACCATTTATCTATCGTATTCTTTCTCCAAAAATCACAATTTAAAATTACTCATTTCTTAAATCATCATTTAAATGGTTATTTAATTAGTTAGTGTACAAGTCAGAAAAAGTTTAAAATATCCTATTTCCTTCTAGAAGAGGATAATCAGCTACTCAAAGAATTTCTTCCAATGCTAAACTTTCCAACCTAGTTTGTGATAAAATGGGAGTGGAAATAAATGTAATTGTAAGTATATAACTTTATATATATATATATATATATATATATATATATATATATATATACATAAAAGCACTCGCGTCCATAACTTTCTTTCATGATTTCCAAACTCGATATTTAAAAGTTTTATATTAAACTAAAGGGGAACTAAGTTGTTGTTGGCTGAAATTATACAATGAGTGGGGGCTTGAATGGAAAATCTCTAATATATTTATTATTATATCTCGGAAAATTGTACAGCTATCTGTAAAATTGCGAATATAATGCCCTACAGTTGTTGCATTGTATTTTTCACGGATGTATTTACACTTTTGGCAATATATAAATCTCTTGCAGGTTCTCAACTCAGCCAAATCAGGTACATGACGTTTGTTTTATGACTATAAGATATTCTATGTACATCGAAAATGAAAAACTCTGCTATTAGCAGGATCCTATGGCCAACTAGTTTACAATTGAAAGCTGGAAAAAAAAATAAATGCCTAGATATGTGTTGTAATTCATAACGGTTCGGTACTTACTCTGTCTCGGCGAGCTTCTCTATCTTAAAATCATCGTACTTAGCCGATGGACAAATGGTGACGGAGGGAAAAGAAGTATTCCATTCTTTGTAGTTATGTTCCATGGAGATTACAGTGGGGTTCATGAAGAATCGTCTCAGTGTGCTCATACTGAGTGAGAAAGAGCCAAAGACAGCAAGAATGACCGCAGTGTACCACAATACCCTGTTACATATATTATAATTCAATATAATAAAAGAAAAATGAAAACTCAATAAATATCTAAGATACTTAATATTGTATGAAACTTCATAATGCCAGAATTCGGAACAAGATGATAGGGATTTAAAGAAGGGGTAAAATATATGACGGAAATTTCTTCATTATTAGAGTCAGGTCAATAAATGCTAAATGACCAATCTTGCTGAGACTTGGTGTGTCAAGATTGGGACCCATAATATTCCATAATATTCTGCAATTCAGAATGTTATCAGAATTTATTCTAACTCAAAAATTAATGGAGCTATTTCTAATTTTCAAAAAGTCGTCATCAATGTAGAAAATATGTACGTAATGTAATAGAGGCATTATTTTTAATTTGATCATTAACAAACTCGATATTTAAGCATTCCATGTTAATCTATAAAGAATATCTATTAATTTCCGAAATCAGAAGAAGTGGGTGTTAGGAGCTGGAATAAATAGAATGATAATAAATATCTCCAAAATTATTGAGATTATTATTACATCCCAAAAAATACGTAAGCAACCTAAATGATAAATTTATTTTTCTCAATTTCTAATGTCTCTAAATTATTTCGTTTTTCTGTTTTCACACTTCAGTAATCCCTATTCCACTATGCGATATTCACTCGAGGTTACATTGCTAAATGATCAGCTCTAAATTCAGGTACGATACATGTATGGTTTTTATTACAGGAAAAGCATAGTAGTATGTGCCATGTCTTTACAACACGAGGAAATTCTGCTTAGGTAATGACCCATTTTATTATATATGTGAGATACATGGATAAACTCCCGACGATACTTCATCAATGCATATTCTCTATGGATCTCTATTTTTGCAGATATTTCTTAAGGGAGATTGTGCTCAAAAATGTCTTCAAACGTCTATGGACCCTACCCAGGAGATGAAGAATATAAGATCCGTTCAAAACTGTATATATAACTAAAGATCATATTAATTAGTGACTGGTATCAGACAAGAAAGGGGTGGTTAGAGGGGAGATTTAAACATTCCAAATGTCTCAACTATTATGAGCCGAATCGAAAAATGTTATACAAGCAAACTTGGTAAACTAGATATCGATCACTACATATGCTGTTCAATATATTTTTTTCCTAAATGAAATATGAAAATTTTAATACTTTTCTGGTTTCATCCTTATACCTCTACTTCACACTTATTGTATTTTTACTTATAAATAAGAAATAAATGGTGAGGTGAGATAACTCAGTGTGTCATACCTGAACAAGGGCAATCTGCTTAGTTTACGCAACCTCTGTCTGTTAGGGTTTTCTAATTTCATTGATGCCAAAGCCGAGATTTCATGCAAACTGAAGGTTACGTTCTTTAATAATCGATATCAGACAAGGAGGAGCGGCTGATTAAAGGTGGAGGGAAGTGAATCCTATGTTATATAACGAAACATGTTAAGAAATTAGCCGTTTTAATTAAACTCTGCAAGCTTTTCAATTAGTGAGGATATTACAATTAATAGCATTGGGCTTGTGAAGAATACCTGGATTATATCTCAGTACTATCTTTCAAGGATAATACATTTGGACCAGTGAACCTTATTTTCCATAGAACCCTAGGAGCGACCGGCCTGTTGACCCGAAACACTTCTACGTGTTCCAGGCTTCTGCTAGATGCGAGAAATTTTAGGGGACAGGTACCTCAAGATTATTAATACCAAAAAAATTACACTTCTCGATATAGGGTTTAGGCTATCAGACAAAGTACATTGTGTTTTATAAAGCGTGTCTATGAGGAGACCCGGGTCATTGGTGACAAAAGTGGTCGAGACATTATGTTGGACCCAATAGATAAATCTACATATCGGTAACACTTAACACTACCCTGAATATTAATTAAATAAATACTAAAGTAATGAGAAATCTTTAAGTCAGTTTAAAAATACTCCCAACGGTAAGCATCTGAATTGTAAGCAAACGGGTCTGCCAACCTCTCGGATCGGAACAGATAGATAGAAATATTCTTCACTCCAAAGAAAACAATTACTAAAATATATGTGAGTATAACATTAATTTTATTGAAAACTATTTACTAGATCTAGTACTGTAATTTATTATGAATCAGAATAATTTTTATATCAATCACTCAAATTTTAGTAGTCCAAGAACTTAGGGGGGGGGGTCAATAGAACATATTTGCATGTATCTCGTATAATAAAGGTTTCTTGAAAACAATATTTACTACATAATCTTCAAACAAAGTGGCTTATTATATGACAGAGTATTGTTTTTGTGACATGAGTAGAACTGGGTGTTTGCTGAAGGCAGTGAGCTGAAAAATGCAAATATATCGGTTAATATTCATGATAGAGAATAAATGTATATAAAAATACTTATAGTACATTTAATTTGTAAAATGATTGGTTCTATACAATCATTTGATCCGGCGTATAGTGACTGAGATATGCCGAATTTTCAAAATTCTTCCCTCTAAATACCCCCCCCCCCACCCAGTCCTTTTTTAGCCGTTAACCAACTTGATTTTTAGTTTTTCATGAAACCCCCTTAAAATCTCCAATTATTATAATACAAAGCTGAGACTTGGTGTGCCATGATTGGGACCCATTAAGAATCCTTTCAGTCCATATTCAACCATGTAGCCTTCACATGTACTTCTCCAGCGACCACAACTTTGGAATTTCCAATGGAATGCCCTCCTTTTTATAGCGGATTCTTGTAGAAAATCAAATTCTAAGCTTTGTCTCAGCATTGTATTACAATTATCGGAGATTTTAAAGTGGGTGGCGTGGGAAGATGGGGCACCCTGCATTTATACTTTTTGTACAGGCCCCATTTTCGTGTTCTCCTAATTAGAATCGATGGCCATTTGAAGAAATATTTTGAAAATCGTGTCATGAGTACGACCTCAATAGCTGATTTCCCTTAGCTGGGGTGTGTCGGATATTGTCACTTCTGTCACATCAAGCTGGGGGGTTCATTATGTAAAGATTCTCATGGGTCCTAATGTGAAGATTTTTTTTTATTGCATTAAATTACTTTGAAAATCGTCTTAGTTGAAGTGAGGTTTACTGATGACGGAAAACGAAACAATAAATATAACTACGTTAATATTGGAGTTTGAAGAAATTACATTTTGGGCTATATAACATTTTGATGAGTTTATAGTAAGAGATATATATATAAACTACATTTAAACTCTAATTTAGTCCGAGTTTGGCCCCTTAACGATCATTTGTTTTCTATGAACATTTAAATATCTAGTTTGGCAATATTCTTATAAAATATATACACCTCATTTTTGTTATCTATTAGATAGGTTCCGTGGAAAATTCCAAAAGTTTATATAAAATCACGGTTATGAATATAACGCCAATGCCTGATTTCTCCCAAAGGACAACTGATAATAATAATTCCTGAGCTGAAGTCTTTGAAAAGTGATACGTCTTTCCATTTCTTAATTCTTTAAGTGACTCTTGAGAATAATTCTCAATTCAAATGTAAAAATACTTTGGAGCATGTCCAATTCATCAATAATTGATATTTAAATTAAAATAACATTCATAAATTCAATTGTATTTTAGAGGTTACGTCTAGTGGATTTAAGGCATACAATAATAATATTAGAGCAAAATAAAGCTTTAATTAATTGTTAAATGCATATTACCTTTCTATGGGATGGAGTTTAACAGTTGGTGAAAGATATTTGAAACCATGGATTGATGAAGTATCCATGAACAACCACAAGAATTCTCGAACCACTCCAATTGGACCCTTCATACTTCTGTTCCTTTGTGGTACCTTTAAATTGGATTGTCTTGATCTCCTCGCCGCCATTTTTACAACTCTAGAGTTCCTACTTCTTCTATTCATATCACTATGAACCTCCATAGCAACAGGTCAAATAGTCAAAGAAAGAAACTGTCTTATATGAGAGCTGCAAAATTGAATGTATGATTAGAAAAGTAAAATAGACTAGTACTGGTTATAAAAAAGATTACACCGACAGCAGTGCAATAAGAACCTTGACAATTTTATTCATCATTTTAATTCACTCTTCATCCGGCTCGTGATCCATAAATTATATTATGGTTTTCAAAGATATAATGAGGATGAATTGAACACGACAGAGAACCCCCCTTGGTTTTGGGCATATTTTGTCAAGAACAGTAGAAGCATATGATTTATCAAAAAAGAAAAATAAGTAAGAGCTTTAGAGGAAAAATAATAGGTACATCTGAAGTTTTGAGTACATACAAGTGTTTTATTAATATTTATAAACGCCCACTTTTTGCTACTGTGGCCAATTGGGAGGGGTTATCTGCAGGTTTCTACTCTTTTCTAGATAGGCTGGGACAAAGGATTTTATACATGAAAGAAAGACGATAACTTTTACAAATAATAAATGCAGTTTGTAGACCGTATGGGCTGTAATGGAGACCACAAAACAAAATCTTTAGTACCTTTGCTCCTACAAATGCGTTACGTAATAAAACATAACAAAAAGAAAAATATATTAAATAATTTGAAAGTTTATTTATTTTATTTTTTATGATAAACAAAAAAGTCTTGCACCAATTTATTACATTCTTCCCTCCATGTGATTTTGCTGGATAGCGAGCTTTGATGTAAGAATTTTATTCCTCTAAATTCCAATATAAGTGGGACAAGTTGAAAGACACCCAGAACAACTAAAAATAAAAACCCTTTAAGAAATAGTCCTCTTCTTATGGTGATTTCTATACCTGAAATGTCCCATACAACATTTGGGACAAGATCAACTTATCTCATGGGGAACAATTTACCTGCACTCACTTTTAAACAACCCTATTCAGACTCAAACATAAACATGCTTACAGGTATTTACACGTAAAACCCCTAAGAGGGATAACAATACACATAAAAGCAAATGACTAAGATTTAACAGGCTCAGTTTGACAGTTGTCTTGCTTGAAGAATGTGCTCTTCCATCGGAAGCTTTTGCCAGGTGAAATCATTGATCAGCTATTAACCCTCCGTCGAGCGCGTGATCTCTCAGATACACAGTTTCTAGAGAAATATTTGCCACTCCTCATAGCAGAGAGTGATGGTGTAGTGCTTCGAGTTATGTTCTTTATACGTCTCCCCCTCAAGGTGAGTAGTGTCACTTTGTTCGATGGAGTCGTGTGTTTCACCTGACATTCAGTTGTATCTTCTAGATACCACGCGCCCGATCTCGGAAGTTTTTTTGAAATCGGTATTTCATAAATATATAAATCAATTAAGTTTCTCTTTATTAAATGGAATCATATAAACCTATTCTTCTATTATATTGTTCATGCATGAGCTTTCAAAAGAACTTGTACAAGAAAATATTCTACGACGCAGACAACAGCAGACGTTTACCAACCGAACTAAGGATGAAACTTGAAGAATACAGAGACTCTTTGGACCATACATTGAACTCAAGTACAAAAACATGATAAAAAAAGTCATTCCGCTACAATGAACAAAAGAAAATGATGTGAACCATGCGAATCTAAAAAGAAATATAGGTTTACTAATTACTCTCCAAAATTTGTTTACAACATAGTTCCATTCTTTGTCCTAAATGTAATGCAACTCTGCAAAAGAAATAAAAATTAAACTGCTATTTTAAAAAGGATTTGTACATTAAAATTTAGATGATTTTTAATAAGTCTTATCTAAAAGTGATTTCTTGCTACTTATTTTTGAATGAAGTTATATTTAGATAATTTGTTTATATATTGTTCACAAACTGAAATGAATTATATATAATTAAGACATGTGCATTTAAACAATTTCTTTTGATATTTGTATTTTTTAATTATATCTTAAAAATTATTGTCCACGGTTTTAATAATAATGAATCTATAACCAACTTGATTATTTTATCTACCAAGATTTTTTTTATTATAATACTTGTCAATTTTGAAAATTATTTACTTCTTTCAAACAAATACTTCCTCTGTTATGGTTTCTAATCACACACTGGACATTTTAGAGCAAAATATATATTAAAAAACTGTATTTCCGTAAAAACGATTGAGGATGATCTCTCAGATACACGCGTCCGAAGACGGAACATTCTTGACGCGCCCGACCGACGGTTAATATTTCTTTGTGACAATAGTATCTTGTCTTCAAGCGGAACATACTCTTTAGTTCATATTTCAGTACTTTTTTAGGCCTTAGAAACTATATTTTATTTATTTTTATGGAGAGAATACACTGTCAGTAAAATACACCCAGTAAAGATTTAATATTGATGGAAACATTGGGTAATTAAAATAATATAACAATAATTAGTAAGTGAATAATGAAACCAAGTAAAATAAGTACAGAATACAAAATAAATAAATTAAAAAGCTTAGATAATTTCTAAAAAAAAAAAAAAAAATACTTTTAAATTTAAATCCCCTTATAATGGAATAGAGAAATATGTGAAATGTATGTGCTCCAAAGTACGGAGTAAGTATTAATGATTTGCGACATGTATTTGCTCTTGTAAACCATGTGGATTGCCTGAATCAACTCGTAGTCTACAGTCAGAGAATATGTGATTTGCAGTAAACGTTTCTTTACAGTGTCTCGAACGTGGTGTAATCATGAACTCAATTAATAGTACCAACTATTTCTGACGAGTACCTTTATGATTGGTATATTTCTTATAGAAAGGCGCTTCAGCATGAGAAGGACTGATAAAGTGAAAAGTAGCTTCAGCAATGAGTTGGACTGATAAACTGGCGAGCAATGAAGTATGGTCGTTCATTAATGAACTATTGACGAATACAATGACTGGCGACATCCATATAGAACCTGGATTGGTTAGCAGATAACTCTTTTCATTAATGTCCCCACCATTACTAAATAATGGTAAAACCCAAACTCCACAAATGACGGTAGCTTCCAAACTCTACTTTCATTTGTCATGTTTATATTACATTTATTAGGAACGAATAAAAGAAAAGGGCCATTAAAAAACTATTATCTTTTTAACTTTAAAATAAAATAAAATGTATTCACAAAGCGCGAGGGGAAATATATCAGAAAGAGATATTTATTCCATAATGTGCTGTGTAAACTAAGCAGTTTTCCAAGAGCTGGTGTGTCACATAAGTGATATCTCAGCACAACTTCTGACTGAAGACCAAGCACGAATTTCTAGCTTAATATTTGAACTGCGAAAATGCATAGAGCAATATTAGTCGAGCATCAAAATTTTAACAAGATTGGATCCTATAACATTTTTCGGTAACAGATATTTTGAATTCTTAAATTCTCCCCTTTCTACACCAATAACAAATTTGATCCTTAGTGTTGACTGAAACAGTTAAATGCCCAATATGGTATAGATCAAATAAACATTTTTGAGACTAGGACTTAAAATCTTAATTAATACATCATCGCACAACGATTTTGCATGATATCACATAATAACGGTCTCACGAAAACAATACTTGGCATTTAAGCTTAGAATAAGTAGCTTAATATTATTATGACATGAGTGGTAGGTGAGGGTTTACTGAAGGCTGAAAACTAATAATTCCAAATATTTCGGTAAATATCCATAAGGAAGGAAACACGTATATAACACCATTTATAGGCAATTAAATTTACAATATAGATTAATCAAACATTCAATCCAACGTATAATAACGGAGATATTTTGAATTTTAGTAAAATTGCCCTCTCTAAACCCCTCTCCCCGGGTCGATATCAGCAGTTAACGAACTTGTCCTTTAGTTTTACACGAAACGCTTATATATCCAGTGTGTGTGTGTGTATATATATATATATATATATCGAGTTTGTCGCAAAAAAATATTGCGAGTGTTAGTGCGGTAACAGACCTGGGTAGGATCTTTGAACATTTGAGGACATATTTCGAAAATCGGTTATGAGTACAGCCTCAATAACTGATTTCCCTTTAAAGAAATACGCTATAATAGAATTATTCAAAATAAAAAATGTTTCTACCCGACTGAATGTCGAATTTTCAACCATTACCTCCTCCAAGGTCGTTTTCATCCATTAGCTACCACAACCCTTAGTTTTGGAAAACCGAGTGCCAAAATGATGTACATTTGAACGTAAAATCTTCAATGACGTCGTCATACCGAACAAATTTGTATATATCTCAGGCAGTAAAAAAAAAGTTCAATGAAAACAATATCTCGAATTTAAGCTTCGAATAAATTGTTAATTGATAGGTCACCTTATTGCCAGATTTTCCTCAGGAGAAATCAGCTATTGAGGCTACTATATTATGAAGCACGTCATTTGAAGCCTAAATACAAAATATTGTTCTCATTGAACTTTTACGTTTTGAGATAAACGCAAATACGTGACGCACGTGCGGAATCTGCTTAGTTAACGCAGCTTCTGCGTGACGGTTTTTTTTAATATGACATGACCAGGAGTGGAGGTTTACAGAAGGCCGATTAAAAAAAAAATGCAAACATCTCTGTTAATATTCAAGATTTTGAAGAAATGTAAATATAACAACACACAGAAATTTGGATTTACAATAAGATTAGTTCTATACAAATTTCGAGCCAAATGAATAATTATGGAGATATTTTGAATTCTCAAACAAAGAATAATTTTCCAATTTTATGAAATATATTCACTTAGTAACATTTGGAAACTAATGAACAATTAAACTATAAATATGCATTAATACAATAATTGGTATGCAAAAAATCTAAAAAACGGTATATTAACACTACAAAGTTCATTGTGGGGTTGTTTATTGACTGGGGTAGCCATTGACTTGACATCGCCACTGCCTCGGGTATTGGCCCAGGGGCGACGCGGACCACTTACTTTCATACTTATTTTTATTTATTTCTTACATAAACTTACTTACTTTCATACATAAATTTTATTAATTTATGTCCACTTTATGCTAATGTGGCTAATTGGGGTGGGATATCTACAGGTTACCATCCCTTTCTAGTCAGGGTCGGACTAAGGAATTTATTTAATGAGTCCGTCACTAAATGAATTCCCATTACTCAGTGCGGGAATCGAACTCGCTACTCTGGGCTTACCACATGAGATTAAGACGCCTTAACCCACACGGCCAACCTGAGCCCCTTATTGACATTCTATACCTGCTCCTTTCTTAGAGGACATATATACCCTCCAATTCTTCTCCTTTCTTCATTCATAAATACATTTCTTCCATTCAGGGACATGGCAATAACCTTGGATTATACTTTATAGTCTTTAGGCTTTTCATTAGCCTAATTAAGGACTGAAACAACTTTTAGACTTACTTTGATATGAATAAAACAAAAGTTACTGATTATTTAATAAGTCATTCTTTATTTAACATTAAAATAAATGCATTCTTGAAGCATGAAAGGAAAAATATCTAAAACAGATTTATACTTCAAATAATTAATTAGAGAGAGGGAGAGAGAGAGAGAGAGAGAGAGAGAGAGTGAGAGAGAGAGAGAGAGAGAGAGAGAGAGAGAGAGAGAGAGAGAGAGAGAGAGAGAGAAAGAGAGAGAGAGAGAGATAGAGAGTGTGAGAGAGAGAGAGAGAGAATTATAATCATTGCAGTTCTTATAAAAATACAATCTTTCGACACCATTCTGATAATCTTACCCGTCCAACCTACTAGCAACAAATATCACCCTTTTTGGGAAAAGGGAATTTTGTAATAATTTTTTTCATTAATTTTAGAAATTTATATATATAAGTGAGAAAGTGTACACTTTTGAATCACAACTAATTGGGAATTCTCCAGGGGTTTCCCGGCAAACAAATACTTCGTTTATATCTACCTTTGGAACCGTTAATAAGTGTATATGAATAGATTTATAAAGCCCCTGTCTCCATTCGTTGCGCACTCTTTTTAGCTCAGCGACTGCTATTTTATTATTATATATCTGTGGATGAATATTATCTCGTATGTAATTGAACCTATTAGCCAGAAAACATTAATTAAAAACAATTGATTAGATGAAATGTATTTCTTTGATCACACACTAACTTACCAGGAAGAGGTTGATAGGGTGTGTAATAACGTGGAGATAGGTGTGGGAGTGTTTATCTACGAAGGGATTTGATTCTTCTAAGCCCGTAGTAATTTCTCCTCATTAAGAGTTTCTCCGAAAAGGTAAACTTACTAATCGAGTCTATTATAAAGTAGTCATCAGATCAAAGTTTAAGTATGATGGAATAACCCAGGGGTAAGATGAACTCAGAGAAAAATATTTTATTCATGAAAACCCTGCACAGAGGAGGTCCATGAGCGACGCCAGGTAGTAGAATATCATGGCCAACCTGATATCATCACTACTGTTAAGAATTGAGCAGGTTAACATAATGTAAAGTTATTAGGATCATCAACACCTGTATCAACGAAAATTCAAGTATAAAAAGGAAGATCTAAATCACTGTATGGAGATGTTACCTGGATACCTACCTATCCATAGAGTGACTCATATAATTTTTCCAGTAGATGTAGGCATGGCTTATCATACCTTTAAATTACTGTTTCCTGAGTTGGTTCTGATTTCTTTGTATTCGAACAATACATATAATTGCTCTTAGAAGTTATCTTTTATATTTATTTTTTTCTCGCATATTTCTTATTTATGAAATTGTGGCATTTAGACTCTGCAAGAAGAGACTTCTTCAGGACATAAATAATTTAATTTTAATTAAGCATAAAACAGGAAACAAAGAACAAATCATATGTTAAGAAAAATGTATAAATGGTATAAATTGAGAAACATCTGATGTATGATTTTAAATTAACAAGAAAATGACCAATGAAAAAAAAATTCTTATGAAGATGATGATTTTAGATTCGATATTTCATGTACGATAGAGATGTCATTTTCTCAGGAATTTCAAAATTACAGAACTTAAATAAGAATGCCCATTGCAGTACAAGCATTTCTGTATTACAAGATCGTTTATACTACTTAGGCCACGCCAAAGACAAATTATTAAATATTATTTTTCGTTTATATATAGAGTTCTGCTTTTTAAATTCATATTTGAACAGGATCCAGAATTTTCCACAAAACAAAAAAAAAAGAACATTGTGATGTTGGGTCTGAAACGTTCAAGAAACTATTCAAATTGCAATGAAGGAATGGCTTATTTAGGTTTTGCTGACTGGTATGGCTTCTAGAAGACAAATTGCAAAGTTGCGTATCTCCAACTACCAACTGTACTTATAGGTCAGGTACAGTAGAATTAATCCTACTCTTTACAGGCCAGATCTGACCCAGACCTTACCTGTGGAGGTATGAAGGAACCAATGGGGTGTCTGAAAAAAAAGAAAAGGTATATCCTTTACCTCTTCTGCATTAAGTAAAATAAATTCTTTTTTGATCGAAAATGTCTTTATCATTATGTACATCCTGAGTTCCTAGTCTCAAATTTTGGAAATCCACTTGAAGAGTGTAGACATAAGCTGGGACAACCCATGCGGGAAAGTATGGGATAACCCAAAGCCATTTTAGGGAAAGTAAAAAGTACTTTTAAACCCCTCATTGGGGTTTTCATGAAATTCAATTTCATTTCCAAAATATTGTGACTAAGAAAGTTTATTTCTTTTGCTTTAAACTATAAACCAGTGTGGCCCAGCATCATTCAGAATTGGAGTGGATGCTGGAAGGTCAAGTACCATTGAACTTTCAACCGTCTTTCCTAAGCACTCGGTATATTATGATTGATTGTCTCATCAGGAGTATTTGGCCTTAAACCTAAAACTACGTCGAGTCGATCCTACAGCCAACAGATACCGGCAAGCAGGTGGGAGCATTACCGAAGTATTGGATTATGATACAATGTTATCATTTCACCTTGTATTCTCTATTTTCCCCGTATTAAGATGTCTACTTAGACAGCACTCCTAAATAGGAATTAAAATATTAGTTGGGCATGAGATGTTTAGTGTCTGAAGTATTTTAGTAATATTCGAATTAAAGAAAACATGAATGAATGATTTAAACATTCATGAAAACATTTATAAAAGAATAGTCGTAGAAAATTACAATTTCCAAAAGATTGGTTATAGTTTTTCGATCCGACTCAAGTATCCACGATATTTCGAAACTTCAATTGTAATTTTTGTTTAAATAATTCCAAATATCCATGTTATTAAAAGTCGGATCGAAAATTTGTAAATAATCGATCTTATTGCAAATGTAATAACCTGCACATAAACATTTAAATGCATTCATATATGTATAACCTATATTTCTATTTATTTATTTATTTATTAACGTCCACTTTATGCAACTGTGGCAAATTGGGACGGGTTATCTACCGGTTACTACCCTTTTCTAGTCAAGGTGAGACTAAGGATTTTATTTAATGAGTTCGTCACTAAATAAATTCCTATTTGCCCGGGCGGAAATCGGACTCGCCACTCTAGAATTACTGTGTGAGATTAAGGTCAACGCTTTAAATCACATGGCTAACCTGAGCCCCTATCATCTATATAATGAATATTATCATCTATATAATGAATATTAACCTAGATTTTTTGAATTTTCAGCCTTCATAAAACCAATTTATTCTAAACTCACGTACCAAAGATATATATATATATATATTTTTTACCCGAGATCCAGGGGAATCAGATGTTGGTTGGGAGACAGAGTGACCTGCCATGGTTGTCCCGACAGTTCCCCTTCTACTGAACACTCGAGATACCAAATATTGTTTCCATGAGTTCTTTATTATACAAGATACATGCGTATTCGTTGTGCGATGACGTCATATGATTTTACGTTCTTGTCTCAAAAAAGTTCATTTTATCTATACCATACTCAATAATTAGCCTTTTCAGTCAACACTAAAGATCATATTTGTTACTGACTGAAATGGTACCTGAATTTCGAAAATTTGAAATATCTCCTTTATTATTGGTGGAATCAAAATCTTGTATAGAATCTATCTTGTTAAACTATTGATGGTCTACAATTGTTGCTCTATGCATTTTTTCGTAACTCAAATAGTAAGCGAGATATTCGTACATTCTTGTGTTCAGTCTTTATTAAACCACCTTTTCTGATCGGTTTCTTTTTTTTCTTCATAGAAATGGAGAACATGTAGTGACATGAGATCATTAGTGCATCATACCAGAAAGTAGGAAATATAATTAGTTTTCCCAGCCCCTGCGTAACGGACATCTTGTGTTGATGTAACGCTGGACTGTAGGACTTTTATTATTATAATTAATAAATTATTTTTGGGCTAAATACTTCAGAGGAGGCAATCAAAACTTGATAATGAGTCTAATAAAGTCGAGTAAAAGTCATTCATGTAGTGTTTTACCTTAAAAACGTCTGACATCTATTCCTTTTACTTTAAAGTATTGATTACATTATCAGCTTAGTGAATATGTAGTAGATAGAAAAGTAACAGACTGAATTGTAAACAAAGATGTCAGCCGACCTCTTAGAGTTGTTCATGGCAAAACAGCTTATTGTTATGACGTGAGTGGTGCTTTCCTGAAGGCCGGAAACCAAAATATGAAAATATCTCGGTTAATATATAGGGAAAATTGTGCAGAACAACATTTATGGAACATCACATTTACAACACGATTAACTCTATACAATATTTTGACCCGACACGTATTAACGGAGATATTTTGAAATTTCAAAATCCCCTTCTATACCCCCTCCACCTGTCCGATTTCAGCCGTTAACGAACTTGACCTTTATTTTTACATAAATCGTTTGGTAACGATTAAAAAAAAAAATCCGACCTCTAGAGTGTATTATAATATATATATATATATATATATATATATATATATATATATATGTTATCTTTTTTATTTTTGTCATCTCCTTGGTAGGATAGAGGGGCATATGAGAAATTTTTCGAAAATCGCGTCATGAGTACAACCTCAATAGCTGATTTCTCTTAAGGGAAATCTGCTAAAATATATAAGACTTGGGGAGGGGAGTGATAGAATCCACCTCCAACAATTTGATGTAGTCTCTACAGACTATTCGGGATAATTGTTCCCACGAACGATTAGTCAGTCATGCCTGAGAGCGAAATAGAAGTTACAATGTGCAGACAACGTCATCAGTCTCACTGGCCGCCATATGGCATCTCCCTGTTCCTGCCAGGGAGATGTGTTTAGTTACGCAACCCCTACGTGATGGATCTCGTTTACAGCCTTCAGTAAACTCCGTAATTATCAGTAATAACGATTACACTCCCTATAGTCATAGAACAAATATTAACCTTATTTGTGACTGATGCACTATAAATCGATGAAATATTTTCCAAGAATACACTTCATTGGAATTTTCTGGCCGGAAAAGGATGGTTCTAAAGCAACATTCTGGCAAAGATGAATGTGCGTTTCTGCTGATAAGCACTAATGGCATACACATGTCAGATAGTTAATGGCTTCTTCCTCTTGCTCCGATTGCAACGGCTTAGCCTGTGCTATAAGCTTATAAAACTCCCCTGTCATATTAATTCATAGCTGCCATTTGAAGAAAATTGTTGTTTTAGGGCGTTTTCCTGGAACCAAACATAAATAATTCGCTTGATAATAAAATCTGCAATAATGGAAATGAGCTTGATAATGATAATTCCCTCGTGTATTATTTACCAAGACTAATCAGTGGAGAACTATAAATCGAACTTGAGATGATCACCTTGTTATTCCAGCGGATTGGAAATCTCTTTTTCAACGTGTTGGGATTTTTTCTTAAACGTAAGAGGTATTTAATTGGATTCTACCCATCCTGGCTAGAAAAGGGCGGTAACCTGTAGATAACCCGTCCCAATTAGCCTGAGTTGCAAAAAGTGGACGTTAATAAATAATAATAATTGGATTCTATAAGTACATTGGCTTACTTCTTAAGTTCTTAAGAAAATTCTTTAAACTGTTTGGACTAAGTGGCTCCTAAGAACATTGGCCTTCGAATACCACGTATTTCTCGGGGCTGGTTCACGTTTTTCGTTGAGGGTGACTTAATCAGGTTATCAAGAACTCAATTTTGTGGCTACTCACCATTTATTTTTGAGGAGCGACAAAATTGAGTTCTTGGTAGCCCCCTATTGCATTATCATTGTCTATTATTAAACATGAGATACAAATCTTCAAAATTCTGCAGTCCATTTTAAAAGGAGGATTCTTAGAGAAAATAGAATTTTAAAAAGATTTTATATTGGTGATTTATTCTTTCTTATTAAAGCCAGAAAGAAGCAGTGTATAAAAAACACAATGATATTTAATGCAAATTATCTTAAAAATGAGGGCTTGTCAAACACTTTTAGTATTAATGGAGGTGATAATTATTCACCATCTAACCTGTAATTTTGTCTAGTTCTACAAACACCTGTCATGTGAGTCTCCTCGGCCGGCTGAGAGCAAGTTTTTAAGTTAAATCTAATTCTCAAACAATTTTTCTTTAAATGTTTCCTTTCGAATATGTAAAAAGTAACAGTTTTTCAAACATATCTTCATTAATATCTCCAGGAAGAGTATTTAACTGACCTTAATCCTTCTTTAATACTTTACTGATAATGGGTCGGTACTGTACGTAAAGCTGAGTGTCTTTGGCTATTGGTCTGTCATGGGGGATCATCAGTGGCGACAACGTAAATAATATATTTATTTATTAGATGCTGGGCGTTTATTAGAACCCGCGCTTGGAATCCCGACGCTCTTGAAAGACGCGTAAAAGCAAACGGTTGAAGGTGGTTCTTTACCTAGAAACTATTCACCCACCTGCTCTTGAAGATTCAGAACTTTCCTCAGAGAGACCGGAAAGTTCAGAATTTACTGATAACAAATAATAATAGTGTTATCACAAGGGCTTAAGCAACTAAAGCCCTGACATACACGCATTTAACAATACATTAATTTCGCCCAACCTATAGGCGACGCATTAGCAGCAAAGTATGAATAATGATTTAGATGAGTTAATGGAGTTCTGTTTAAAAAATGTCGTTTCTAACGCGTCTGAAGATACCCGCAAACGGCGTGAATGATGAAAGAAAACATAATGAAAAAAAATGAATTGATAACTGAAATTTTTTCCACTATTATTAGAAGTTTGAAAAATTTTATTGAGGAATATTGTTGAAAATTTAATTTCACATAAATGTTGTTCCATTAATTTTTTCTGTATCTCGAATGTTATCGGTTATATTTGCAATTTTTAGCATCCTTTAGTTTTCCGTAAACCCCCATTTTTACTAATCTCATATTATCAATAAAAGTTCAATAGAGAGTAAAATGTTCAAATATTGTTTGGCTTGTACTTTTACTTTGAGATATTCTCAAATATGTTTGGTGTGACGTTATCCAGGAAAATGTTATGTTCTAGACTACATGATTTTTTTTATCTATGCAATACTTGACATTTAACTATTTTATTCAAAAATCGATTATAGTGAGTCTTATTAAAAATTTCATTTTCTCTAAATGTTGTTCTATACATATTTTCTGTACCTCAAACATTAACCGAAATATTTGCATTTTTTATTGCTCAGGTATAATAAACCCCCACCCATACTAATGCGATTTTCTCATTGAGTAGCTGACATCTAATAAGTTGCTGATATTTTGATTCCCTTTTAGATAGGCATCCCATTAAGGGAGAAATAGAGAAAGGATGGTGAGCTGAGGTCATCAGCTTGTGGTGCGTAGTACCTCTTTGTAGTACTATGGCAAATTGGAACGGGTTATCTACAGGTAATCCGTTTTTCTCTAAACAGAAGACCAAGGATTTTCTTTAAAGTGTTCGTCACTGACTAAATTACTAATGCCACCGCGTGAATCGAACCTTTCACTCTCCGTCTACCACAGCCACGTACCTCAACTATAAACTGTTAACATGAATCCTCGTATTAATTTGACCTTTATTTTTTAAATTAAAAAGCACTCTAAGCCACTTCAGGGTACCTTATAGGGATGAATTATGTCCACGTTACCTAAATTGTCTGGCCCGATTGAGTCAAATTTTTCTAATTTTGTTTAGTCAATACATAGATCCTTCTTGCTTAGGTTTACCAAGAACAGTATAAAAAACATTTTTTGTGAATCATTATTATATTTACATAATCTTAATAAAGCCCGTGGGAGCTCAGGTTAGCCGTGTTTTTTTTAGTTTTTTTTTTAAGTTTTTTTTTTTTTATCTGAGACCCAAGTTCACATTAAAGATGGTATTAAGGTATTGTGGCCTACCGGGGGTAAGAAATGATAGTTCCCCTTCTGCTGAACTATAGTTCCATCATAAGGGTGGTAGTAATTGTGATGCGGTGTAATGGAACACTGTGGGTGGGTTACCCGGTAGCTGGTGATACCGGGTGGGTTAGCCATGTGAGTTAAATCGTTGACCTTAATCTCACATGATAAACCACGAGTGGCGAGATCGATTGACGCCTTGACAATGAGAATTTATTTAGTGATGGAATTTATTAAATAGGATCCTTAGTCCTAACCTGACTAGAAAAGGGTGGTAACCTGTAGACAACGCGTCCCAATTAGCCTTAGTTGTAAAAAGTGGACGATAATAAATAATAATAATAAAGCTCGTAATAAAGCATTGCTTGTATTTTAAACCTGGGATGCTATCCAATTTTTTCCACTTATCAAAAAAAATATAAAATATCACCGGTTTATTATATAGTGCATAGTAAGGGACAGTGACCTTTTACTATAGAATTATAGATAGGATAAGAATAGATTTCAAGATTATACAATTGCGCAGTTTTTTCTTATTAAAAGCTAAGTTTATTTTTAATATCCATATTCAATATTCTGCCTGATGAAAAATAATTCTAACTTGCGAAATTAAAGGTAGCATGGGCAAAAAAAAATAAATACTGTTTTTATTGGAATTAAAATGAGCGGCATCTGGTTTGCTATTTATTCTCAAGGCTATACAGATGGACCGAAGTGGTTTCCTGTTACGAAAGAAGCTTGGATCCAGTCCGGTCTGCCCAGTCTGGTGGATAGCTTAGGCCACTCAGAGACGTCATCACTCAACGGGTTTTGGTGCAGCGCGTCACACGACGCCCAGGTTTCCAAGAGGTAATGTTATTCCTGCTCTTAGGGGCTTTTCTTATCGAGGGGGTGTATATATAGCTCTTTCTCTTGTAGTTCCCGACCCCTCCCCCACAGGAAAGTCTGCTCGTGCGGCCTTCTGCGTCACGATTATAACCCCTGATAAGGGGTCGCTTGGTCAAGTAACGAAACGTGACGAGGAACTGCCAACAAGCGTAAAGTATGTCATGATGGAACTTAATTAATTGAGCTGTTTTTTATTAATCTGCTATTGAGGTACTACTAATGACGAGATTTTGGAAAAATCCTTAGCCAGTAGACGAAGAAAATGAGGTCCGTTCAAACTCTCTCTCTCTCTCTCTCTCTCTCTCTCTCTATATATATATATATATATATATATATATATATATATTTATGTGTGTGTGTGTGCATGTGTTCGCAGACACACGTCTTTGTATATATAATATTTGTCTGCTAGCGCTCCAAATTTGTGTTTGCTCACTACCAAACTCCATATGAAACTTTTAAATTAAAACTAAACATCATGTTCGTCAACTGCTGGAGTCGGATCGCCCGAGAGAGGGGATCAGAAAAATCCAAATATCTCCGTCATTATAGGATCGATAAATTGTATAGAACCAATCTCATTGAAAATTTAATGTCCTAAATCTTAAAACTGTTATAAACACTTTTCCTTTGACTTGAATATTGACCTAGATATTTTCATTTTCATTTTTCAGCCTTCATTAAGTCCTACTGTTTTCATATTTACAATAAACTACTATATCATGAACCACATTAATCGAAGCTTAAATACTAAATATTGTGTTCATTGAGCTTTTACTGTGTGAGACACGTGCTCGTATTTGTGCTGTGACACAATTATATAAGATTTAACATTCTTAACTCGAAAATATTTATTTGATCTAAACCATATTCGATATTTAGCTTTTCATTCAACACTTAGTTCTTAGTCGTTAATGACTGAAATCAGGCCAGGATTTTAAGGGGGGATACGAAAATTCCAAATACGCCTTGTGATGACTTTTTTTCTTTTTATATTGATGCTCACTAAAAACACAACTTTAATTAATATCGGGCGTTATTAGTATTTAAACGACTGACCATTGAACAGGAGCTATAATTCTTCTATTTGAGACCACCCCCTCCAGTAGTCCTTTCTCATGTCGAACCATTCCGTCTTGGGTCTGCCTCTCTTTCTCACCTTACTTGTTGTAGCATGCCAGATTCTTTCGTGGAACCCTAAACACGCTTTATTATCAATTCCATCATTCTAAATCAGAAATAAAATTAACTAGTGTATTAAATAGTATGCTTATACATCCTTATTGCCCTAATAATTCTAGAATGTCATAACACCTTTTGTAGTACATCTTCAATATATTCCGGATATTTTTTGCTTGAAGCACTTTTTAGGAAACCAGTTCGATATATCTAATGGGCGAAAATTACATAAAAATACGATAATGTATATGACTTCATAATTAATTCAGATAGGGATATTAAATTTTCCGTGAGGTTCTAAGTTTCCCAGCAAAGATCTTGAGTTCAAAAATTTGAGAAATATGGACTCCAAAAAAAAAACAGTTGAAGCACATTAATAATAGAATAGAAAACTAAAACGTTATTATTATTTATTAACGTCCACTTTCTGCAACTTAGGCTAATCGGGACGGGTTATCTACCGGTTACCACCCTTTTCTAGCAAGGGTGGGATTTTAGGATGTTATTTAATGAATTTCGTCACTAAATAATTTCCTTTGCCAAGGCGAGAATCGAATTCGCCACTCTAGGTTTACCATGTGAGATAAAGGTCAACGCTTTAACTCGCATGGCTAACCTGAGCTCTACCAAAACGTATTTATGGACGTAACAGTTTGTTTCACGTTATTTAATAATTTAATTATTAAAATTTTAAATCTTGTAATACGTACTTATGTACTTAAAATAAAAACTCCTATGTAAAGGTATGACAGATGAAGATCAGAACCACCAAGGGGAAATTTTTTATCATGAACTAAGGATCATCATCTAACTAATTATTTTCGTTCTGGCTCAGCACGAATTGAGCATTCAATGAAATAGTGATCTCTATGCCTTCATCAGCGAACACTTTCATTAGTTAAGTTGTTCAGTTATAGATTATATACACTACTACAAAAAAAAATTATTTTAATTTTTCATTTTCTCGTAATGTACACAGTGCATTTTTATCGATCAAAGGAAATTATTTGGTGACGGAATTCATTAAATTACATCCAAAGTCCCACCCTGACTAGAAAAGGGTGGTAACCTGTATATAACCCGTCCCCATTAGCCTTAGTTGCAAAAATAAATAATAATAAATAAATAATAATATTAATGATAAGTAGGGCCATTTCTCATAAAGGTAATGAAAAACAGAGAATTGTTAGTTTTTATTATTAAATAATTAACAATTATTTTAATTAATAAATTTTTTTCTACATTGCAACTGCCTATGATCTGAAGAAACTGGCAGCTGTTTTGGTAACATGAAAACTTTTTTTTAGGCTTCATTTATAGTTTTCACAGAAACCTAATTGAAATTTTCCACCACTTACATAAAAAATGTAAGCAACTTTTGAAAACAATAAATCATAATTTTAATATGCACCAAAACGTTTTGTGTCATTTGTCCAAATAAGAGTATTACTACAACAAAAACAATTATTCTTATTACTTCCAAACAAACTATGTAAAAATTGACTATTTTTTAACTTGCAATCAGTATTGCTAGGTAAACTTCACAGAACTCAGGAACTCAGTTGAAATGTTCCAAATAGTAGAGTAATTTATGGATATTATTGATTTGGAAATTCCCAACTTTCAAAGGCGCACTATACATTAGTTTTTAGAATTTAGGGAAACCCTCATTTTGTATTGAAAGAGAATTGTTGTGCCAACAAGTGTTTATGTTATGAATCATATGCTTACTTCAATAAGATTCTATTTTTTTCTGAGAATCCTAGAGATGACAATCGTCTATTATTCCTAAACTCAAACTTCACATCTAGTATTTCTAACCACCTGAATTTTTAGTTAACAAAAAACAAATTAAATAAAACGAATTCCTGAAGATTAGAACCATGATTATTTAAGTCTTGTATAAATATATTACAGCCAAAACATTATGCCAGTTATTTTTAATAAATATTTCTCAGAAATTTGATGTTTATTGTTATCTCGAAGTCAAAACACTTTTTATATTTGCAACATTAATATTTATAGCTGTACACAACACACTTATAGCTCTTGACAAATTTGCGCTGACAATTTGACTTAACAACTACGAGGAATAGAGACAAAATAAAAAGTGCGTCACGTAGGGGCTACGTAAACTAAGCAGATTTCCAACGTCCACCACGTATTTTCATTGATCTCAAAAAGTAAAACTCCAATGAGAACAATATTTGGTATTTAAGCATCAAAAGAAGTGCTTCATGATATAACTGCTTATTGTTAATATGAAGAGTCTGGGTTTGTTGAGGGACAAAAACTAAAAAATGCAAATATTTCGGTTAATAATCAAGATAGTGGGGAAAAACATATTACAATATTTATACAACATTTAGTTTGCAATAAGGTTGGTTCTATACAATTTTTCGATCCGTCGTATAATAACGGAGATATTTCGAATCTTTAGCATTGTATAAAAAGCTTATCGAGTTTGGTAAGATCAAATATGAATTGCGACCGCTAGATTGGTAACAGACAAGTATATATATATAATTTTGAACGGACCTCATTTTCGTCATCTACTGGGTACGAGGGATGGACATCATGACCTCAATAGCTGATTTCGGTTAAGGGAAATCTGCTAAAATCCGTGTGCTGCGTTTACTATGTATATTTCCCATGAGGAGGAATAATACGTTGATGATGTAATGCCACAATATTTTCTTTCTCTTCCGAGAAAAGAGGCAGACGTATACAAGTCTGAACATTTTAATTCAACATTCAACTATTAACGACCTTGATCTTTGGTTTTACTGTCGCCGAGGTTCCAGTCAGACGAAATTTATCCAATCAGGCTGATACTACGCAACTTTTTCATGTTATATTTTATATATATATATATATATATATATATATATATATATATACTCACATATATACATGCAGAGAGAGTGAGTAAAAACTACTCTCGAAGTAAATAAGAAATGTTTCCGGTTATCAAGAGGTGATGACACAACTTTAATAAAATAAATTGAACTATTGAAGTTTTAATATGGACAAACTCTGAGAGACCGTATTGACAAGAATAGGAAAGGAATTAATAATAACATATCTTTCTGAAAAGATAAACTTCAACTTAATATGATTCAGTAGACAGGGCCACAGTTGATAACGTTTATATATAATATTCTGCTATACATCATATATTATACATACATCGTTAACAATAAGTTTGGTCTTATTATTAACGATCTATCACTTTCGTTAACGCCTAGATAGTTACGATTTATATTTTACATTACATGTTTTAGTAATGGCCTTCCATATATAATCAGATTTTCCATGTTGTGGCTTGTCTCACAGACTACTTCATACTGCATTCTAATCTGTACTTCTCCTTTAGAACAAATGATCGGAAATTTAATATGGGTCAAAGGGATAAATTCTGAGAAGTATCAAGAAATGTTCTGGCATGAGTAATAGCATTTTATTATGCAACCATAATAGCATTTAGGTAAATCCGTTAAATTTTAAATAAGTTAAACTTTCCTCAACATGGACGAGTAACTGGGCTATATGAGCCCTTACGTTTCATTGATGCCCTCTCTGCTGATTATTCCCCATATTTTCAAAATTAATTTATTGGATATTTAAGAGTCATCGTTAGTAAAACGTATTTTTGTGATATGGATCTTTTCGTCTCTCTCTCTCCCCCTCCTCTCTCTCCCCCCCCCTCTATATATATATATATATATATATATATATATATATTCGCACATACACATATAAAACATTCTACATTCTTGTACTTAACTGGTAGTATTAGGCAATTATCTCAACTAGTGTTAGAGTATGTCCAGAATTCGAACTCTTCTCTTGAAGAGCTCCTTGGATGACAGAACATTCTAACTAAGCCGACGACTAACCAGCTATGCAAATTTCATTATAAAATATATCAACATCAAAAAATATATCAAAAAAACCCAATGTCAAAAAGGTTCGCAGTTCGCCTTCTAATGTCGTGTTGTAGTGAAACCATGGTGGGCTTGATCTGAGAAGGATTTGTATGTTGCGATTTGAAATACTAGACAATTTGCCATGATCTTCGAGAACCAATTTTATGGATGGAGTGATATTTTTTGCTGAGTATGAACAGTTAATGCGATTATTATGGTGCGGAAGACGTTTAGCAGATTTCCCAACCATGGCACGATATTGGAAACATTTCCTCAAATGTCTATCGATCCTACCTAGTAGATGAAAAAAATGTGGTCCATTCAAAATTATATATATATATATATATATATATATATATATATATATATATATATATATTTATATACATATACATACAAGGGTGTGTTTGTGTGTGTATTGGGTTGCCGGTGGTTGTAAGGCTTGGGTACACCTACCAGTACCGTCAGCAAGCAGAAAGTAAAAAAAAAGTCTGCCACGCAGGGGCTGCGTAAACTAAGCAGATTTCCCACTTGACGTTTAACGATAGATAAATCTACATATTGGTTACACAACACCACCGTAAATAATCAGTGAATAAATAGAAACGGTAATTAGAAATCTTTCGGTCAATAACCTCCTGACGGAAAACGTTTGAAATGAAAACAAACGGGTCAGCCAACCTCTCACCGGAAAGAAAACCAATTACTGAAATATATTAGAATATGATGATATAATTGAAAATATTAACAATATCTAGTACTGTAATTTATAATGAATCAAAATAGCTTTTATCTCAATCAATAAAATTTTATTAGGCCAAGATCATAAGACGGGGGAGGGGGGTCTACAGAACATATTTGCATGTATCTCGGATAATGAAGGTCTCTTGCAAAAACAATATTTGGTATTAAAGCTTTGAATAATGTGATTTATATGATAGTTTCTTGTTAATATGAATGGGGTTTGCTGGAGTTTGAAAACTAAAAAATGCAAATATCGCTGTTAATAATCAAGATAATCAAAAAAAAATGTACATAACAACATTTATAGAACATTACATTTGCAATGAGATTGGTTCTATATATTTTTTCGATCCGACGTATGGTAACAGAGATATTTCGAATTTTAGAAAATCCGCCCTCTAACCCCCCCCCCCCCCCCGACTTGTTCGATTTTAGCAGAGAAATCTGCAAATAGGTGCAGGTTCAATGCACACAAAGGGAGAATATTAGTTCACGAGGTCGCTAACAGAGTGCGCTAGTGTTGTAGTGCTAGTAGATCAGTGGGAGTCTAAAGAGTATAAACATCTAACAGCCCCTTGGCCCATCAGGCTACTCGAGACAACTTATCCCAACCTCTGATCACGAATCCCTCCAGTCTCAATTGGGGGAGGCTGATCTGGAAGGTCTATAATGCCACCCGAATATATATATATATATATATATATATATATATATATATATATATACATATATATGTATATATGTAAAATAATCCATTGCCAGTATGACTCAAAGAAAAGACTTAACATACAAAAAATTACCTGGAAAAAAACGATTTAAAAATGAAAAATGTGAAACCCAGGCAACGACTGATTTTATTCGTAGGTGTGTTCATAACGTGGAAGCTTTTCTGCGTTTGTTTATAGTTTTATTATTAAAAAGTGTATGTATATATTTATGGGAGCAAATGCAGGATATTAATGTTACAGAAAATCGCGTCATGGGGACAGTTTCGGTAGTTGATTTCCTTAACGCAAATCTCCTAATAAGGAGCTAGAGAGATTTCCTTTTTACTAAAAGACGTCACTGTCTGTTAAAATAGGAAGTAAAAACAGTAGTTTTTACTGATAAGAGCTCGGGATTGATCGGGAGTTTCCGGACCGCTTCGAGAAAGTGGACTTCCCAGCGGGAGGGAGGGGTACTCCCGTTGGCTGACTACTTATCCAGCCGCATCCCGCCTCCTGCCATCATACAGCTCCCAGATGTTGAAGTGTGTGCATCTAGTTTGTCTAGCGCTAGTCCTCGCCGTAAGCATCGACGGCAGGACACTGTTCCCCTACCAACGAGAGCTGCAATTCTATTCGAGACCAGAAACATTTCGCTCCACCGTCGAAAGAGGGCTCATCAACCTTTGCCTGGGACTCGAGAAAATGTCAAATCTTATGGAAACTGAGTCGAACACTGTCATTGCTCCTCTGAGTGTTGCTTCTGTCACTGCTTTGTTGCTTGCCGGAGCCCGCGGTGTCACCAAGAAGGAACTTGAGATGCTCTTCGGCATTGACAACATATCTCATAGGTAAATAATTATCTTTTAACTCATATTTTCTTATTAGAACTTATAAATATGTACTTTATAATTATTTCCAAGTCTGGGAAACAGGTCTCAATAACACGAAGTCTTCCCACCAATTTATTTATTCACGCACAAGGCCTTTCGGCACTAACGTGCCATCATCAGGTGATTCTGCTGTATAATTGACGTTAACGCCACGGCTTTGGCCCCAACGTTAGTGCCGAAAGGTCTTGTGCGTGAATAAATAAATTGGTGGGAAGACTTCGTGTTATTGAGACCTGTTTCCCAGATCTGCACTCCCACATCCAGCAACATACGAATTATTTCCAAGTCGACTTCACTGCAAGAATTATATATAACAGTGGATGTGTTTGACCTTCATCATATCCTTCTGTTGTATACAAAATATCTTTATTTGAGAAAGGCCCTATTATACTAGTTGACAGAAAAATAAATAACCAAACACAGACATTAAGGTATTGTTTTTCTTCAATGTATCTTGAAGTATTTATTTTTATATTAATTTTCTATTACTCATTAGTTAGCTGTTAAATCAAGTTTCGAATTATTGGAGGGAAAAATACTGGCATATAGATTGAAAACTGGTTTTAAAAAACAAAAGAAGATACCAACTGTGAAGATATATTCTACTTTTTAGTGAAGGGTTCTAAGATCCATTATCCAGAATTTATAAAATACATTGACGACATTCTTAAATTAAAAATTTCTCATTTTTAAATCTGTTATAAGAGCCTAATCCAATTATTTAATCTTATTTTGTTTGGAAACAATTACCAGTCTTAACATAACTTTGCTAGCCTGGACAATGTGGGGCCTTAACTTAAAAATTCTGTGGTAGCCCCAGCATAGTGTAACTGTAAATAACAAAAACATGGATAAAAGTATTTAAATAAAAAGAATATTTAACTTACATAATGTAAATCTGTAAAAATGAAACACTGAAAGTATGCAGATGTAAAATTTATAAACAATTGAAGATATAAAGCTCATTCATTGTGTGGTAAACACTTAATTGATACTTTTACTTTGATACGATCATTGTAACTTTAAGAATGTTAAAATTTTTAAATAGAATACATTCTCCAGGGCTCTTATTTATATATGGTTAGTTATAAATCACTTGACACGAGACACATCGCTTATCAAGGGATCTACTGCATTGAATCCTGACATTCTTATCAGAATGACAAGACTATTATCAATTTGGAGTCTTGTGGTCGCACATAAAATATAAATATCGTGTATACTGATAAACGCATTGACTCATGAATGGAGTTGTTGACGCAATGACGCGAGGAAAGCTCGTTTTTGAGATAAACCTCCAGCATATTTCGTTCCTTGATTATATCATTGATCATTGATAAGGAGGCATGAATTATAAATAACTATACATCGAAGATAAAGTGATGTTAGTCATTCTAATGGCAAAACTATATGTCATGACTCTCATCTTGGCAATAGGGTCAATGAACACTTTCTCTACCAATTAATTAAAAGGCAAAACATTGAGCCAGGTTGTAACGTTTCGAGATGAAATTTTGTATAACATAATAAAACAGGACGCTATTAAAATACGTCAATTGATTGTGTCTGTAAAAATTCATTTACGAGTATTGGAATATTTAAAAAATATATCTGGGAAAGTAGTATTAGTAATTTTATTTTTCATTTAAATCGTTGCCTGGCTTATATATTTTCAAGAAAACAAGAATATTTAATATTAATTAACCATTACTATTTATTCATTTTTATCCTTGATTTTCCAATTTGTGGTTTTAAAATCTGGCCCAAAGGTTGATCTGTTAAAATTGTTAACATCTGGCGGTATTTCGGTTTCCTCTTTCGGACTGTAAGAGAGTTGTAAGTCGATTGCATAGTATTTAAAGTATTTATTATTCTGAAATTTAGTAGTTCTGTAGATTGGAATGTCAAGTTCAATGACATTATATTTTCAGCCCAGATTATATTTTTATTATTTGCTTATCGGATTTACGATTAATATTTATTGTGTATCCACTTATATGACACTGAAACAGACATTTGACACTAAATCCATTATATATACTAACAGGGCTGCCAATATCCCCGTACTTGATAACAATGATAAAAGATTTCAACTCCAAACGGCTGATTAAATCTTAAAAAATAAAATTTTAGTTTTCAAGGGCAAGAACAGCGGTGTAAAAAATAAAATAAAAATTGTATTAAAGTCCTAGTAGCTTAAGCTATTACCTATTTGTAACTGATTTTTGCTTACCATTTGGTTTTTATTTTTGCTTCCTATTAACTATGGAATTAGGTCGTAGCGTACATTGATTTCAGGAAATGTAATTCAATTCCTGTCAGACCTTTCTTTTTCCTCTGCCCATTCTATTGTATGTTGGCAACAGGCTTCATTTCCTGCTTTGAGAGGAAACTGAACAGTTGGAGCAATGGAGGTTTTCAAGGTCTTCTAATTCACTTGGAAATGGATGCCAATTGTTTGCTGATCATTAAATAGATTCTTACAGTAATAATGAGAACGGAATAGTTAGCTACTCCATTTCTATAAAATGATATTTTCCCCATTAACTTGGAGTCAGTCATATCAATGGATCCAAATATTTTAAAGAATGTATTAAGCATTTCTCTGTGTTTACGGTGAATTTTTCCCATTCAATTACACTACTCTCAGATGTTACCAACTAATGGTCTGGAAATTTAATAAAACAAAAATTACAGCTTACATCTGGTTGAAGAATATAGTGTGAAGCCGCTCAAGCAGCCGCAATTTTTGTTTGATGATTATCAAACTCGATATTCTAACGTTTTATATAAAACTAAAGAGCAAATCCGTATAGAGTAGTCATGAATTTAAAGTTGTATATATTAGCAAATTTCCCTCAAGGGAAATCAGCTATTGTTTTCTATTATTATGAGCAGCATAAAAAGGCATTAGCTAACAATAAATGTGCTTTCAAGGGTAACTTTATCAAGGATATCGGTTGTAGAATGCACCTGCATTAAGTGTCTCTTTAAATTATTGCTCATGATTTGCCATGAATGTAAACTTTATATGTATCGTCTTCTTTTCCAGTGAAGAAGAAATTCACAGAACAATGGCTGCTATCTTCTCGGAGCTACAGACGAACGGGGCCTCAGAGAGCACTATTTCAAGCGGATCTGGCCTCTTCGTTCAACATGGCACTGTAAATTCCCCGGACTACATGAGAATTGCCAAAGAATTGTATCACAGCGAAGTAATCCCAGTAGACTTCAAAAAAGCAGCATCTCAAACAACAGACCTTATTAACAAGTGAGTATTCTTATTTCCATCATGTCTAAAATCATTTTATCTGAACGCCAGCAGAGTGAGTGGGCGTAAATTAAAGTTGCAACATAGATAAACATTTTAGTTAATGGTAATTCAAATAAAGGGTTAGAACAGTATAAAAGATCCTGTTGTCATACCTGTCGGTGGAGACCATCGCCACTGGTTGATGGTCGAGTACAGCTTGCAAGCGCTTTCTATGCGATGGCACCATCTTCAAGCCCGTCAAAAAGTTGTACCCGTAAAAAGTAGTAACTTGTTGACGGGCTTGAAGATGGTGCCATCGCATCGAAAGCGCTTACCAGCTGTACTCCACCATCAGCCAATGACGACGGTCTCCACCGACAGGTATGACAACAGCATCTAGTCAATGCCTTTCATAATCTTATTTATGTTACGGAGGATAGAGGGAAGACCCCTTTTCAACTCTGGCCTGAAGTAAAATTATCTGCTCTCTTCCCGATCTCTTTCAACGGGGAACTGCTGTTCACCCTCGGGACCTTCTTTTGTTCGTATCCATTCTTAGCAGAACTTAGTGTTCACAGGAGTGCCCTGTAGATACAAGAACGCCATGTAATTAGAGCTAAGTAGTTACGCCGAACCCCTCTGGGTGGAATAACTGAAGATCCATACATTAGTGAGCTCAATTTTCACAAAAATATCGTATGGGCTTATGCCACAAAAAAGGAGGAAAAAATTCCTAACAAAATTAAATTCAAGGCCTATTTAACTTCTTTGAAGTGGGTTGAAAGACATTTTGTGATATCTTTTACCCACACCATTTCAATAGCTTTTTCTCATTTCAAACTGAATAAAAAATCTTGATGCGACCTTGTAGATATAATCACATGTATTTGGAGGGCAGGTTCCTCTCTTCCTGGTAATCATAAGACGATAAAACTTTCATCAGTGAAAGTGAAACTATAAACCATTGATTGAGTGGGTTCCCAATGACAAATATTACATTCCCACAAGATTCTACCTGCTAAGATATAACGCACTTTCTAAAAAATTACTCCTCCAGAAATAAAATACTCCACCTATATGATATTTTAAAAATGTGAAACTTTATATTTTTCAGATGGGTTACTAAGAAGACAGAAGGAAAAATTCATAACCTGATAAGCGATGGCGTTGATCCTGCTACAATAATGCTTATTGCAAATGTGTTTTACTTCAAAGGTGCCTGGGAAGAACCTTTCATTAAAGCAAGTACGAAGATGTAAGTAATCAAAACGTCAGTTGTCCAAAAAGTTTTTACATTTGCAATATAATGCCTAAATTACTTTGCAAAGTTAGACCAAAAATCTTAACTTTTGGAAATAAAATATGCTTACTTAAATGTCGGGATATTGTTTCTGTTACTTGTCGAACATAGAAAATCGTATGATGTAAATCATAGCACAAAAAAAAATACTTTTTTCATCTTGTTATTTGTATTATACTCTTAGTTTACGGATTTGCGTTATTTTTTTTCCATCTATGTGATTACATTGTTGCTTTCGACTGTGTATTGTAGTTTTTACAAGGGAAACCCATTGATAACACAAATTCCTACTAAATAACAATGTAAAAAAATTTAATCATTTTGAAATAACAGGGTAATTATTCAGAAGTGTTATTAACTGGTCACACCACCCTTCTAAAGTCAGGGTGGGACTAAAAACGTTATTTAGTCAGTTCTTCGTTATATTTCCCTTGCAATGCTGGATCCAACCCATGACTCCACTTGCACGGTGACTTACCTTACTCCACAGACAAAGTCTAATAATCCGGATAGAATATATAAATATATTCTATCTGTTAAAAATTGTATTTGCTTTGCCCAAGATTAGTTAAATTTAATTATGAAGAGTGCATAATTACTTTAGTAAATGTGTGACGGACTTTATATGATTTTGAAAAAAATTGTACCAATGCGAGCTTTGTTACTAAATTTCTATAACTTCAATGACTAATTTTTTCAGTTAAGGAATTTATTAACTTGGTTAAAATTGGTTGAGAATAATATGAACTCCTACTAAAAGCAGTGTGTATAATATTAATGTTTCTACTGAGCGTACAATAATAAGTGCAACTCCCTATTTTATTGTGTCTTAAGTTTTAACTTGAATACCGTTTCTAATATAATTTTCTTTTTTCAGTGGAAAGTTTCACGTGAGCAAGAAGGAGACCATTGCTGTGCCCCTCATGGTCAGCTTGAAAAACGCCCACTACGGTACAGTCCGTGGCAGCCACTCTGTCCTTGGCTTGCCCTATAAGGGAGGTGACATCACTATGTACTTCGTTCTTCCTGTCGGTGATCTACGGAGGTTTGTCAACTCTCTAACAGACGAATCGATGCATCATTTCATCAACCAGACTGTCAAACAAGATGTGAGTTTGATATGAATATATTTTATAATTTCCTACGATCTTTTAACTGTTAAATTAATAATATTTTACATACAAAATTTCTGTATAAAACTCGAAACTGAATTCAAAAAAGAAAAAAAAATAATATAAAAGACATATGAAAATAATTGTATTTTCATTAATGATGGTCGACTGGGACCCATTTAACAACCTGGTTCAAATCCAAATAAGAACCTATGGTACCATATTATCAGTCACGTTTGGTTCTGTTCCTGTAAACAAAAATTAAAAATTGAATTTGAACTCAGTCTCATAATAAATGTTATAGGTAATTGTCATATGCACTTTTTACTGGTTACAAGTACAAAATTTAAGTGCATACTGAAGCCTAGAAAATCGAATTAAAATGAATATAAGAACTGCAGAATGAAAACAAGTAATTCTTTAGTTAACCGCAATTTTTGGTGGAGGGCCAGAAAAAAACCATTTGGAAGAGAAATCGAGTTAGATCATAACATAGTTAGGAGAAGCCCAGACATTTACAAACACTTCAGCTGGTCTTGGTAGGTGAAACGCAAGCCGAGGTCGACCCCTATCAATATCTGAATTAGAATAAACACTGGCTCACCTTGGTCAACAAGCTTTTCCGCTCCAATTGGGCATTGTTCAACTTTGCCATGGAGCTCTTCTGCCAAAGGCTTCGTGCACGGATACTAGAATACATGTAGTGGAAACATGCTTACTGGGCCTAGTTTTCGGCTGTTACATTAGGAAAATAAGCTTTCACCTTCCTGAAGTACAATGCCGGTCCTGATAACCTACTCGTTAAAGGCCCCTATGCAAGCCGAAATATCAAACAAGACCTTTTATCTAACCTACACGAAGAGCTTAGCACACCTCAAATGTTTTCCATGTTCAGATCCATTAAAAAATATATAGTTTAACCAGTAAATTCTATAATTTCAAAATAATGTAGGGAAACAATTAAATACTCTAAATTGTAGACTTATTGTAATAGTACAAACATGTTTTCTTTTGCTATCCCTGAAATTCCAAAACCAGGACCATGTTCTAATTTTCTGAGAAAACAATAAGTATTAACTTATTATTCTTGCTATCCTACGTAAACAAATTAAGAACATGTTGCTACATAAATAAAATGTGTTTTATAATTTTATAATGAAACAATTTTTGATTCATAATTGTACATTATTAATAATGGAGTAATGCTCCCATTTCATTCGACCTTCCACGGAGAACAATGGTTTTCCTTTCCCATGTTTAGGAAATTCCGAGTAATTTTTAAAGGAAGAACAAAGGCTAATTAATCAAATTTGTGAACCCCATCAAATAATAAGTCTACAACCTTAAATTTATACCCATGTGTATTTAAACAGGCTCAGAAGTAATAAAAAATCTTTACTATATAATGAAGTAAGAATATTTTTATTTTTAAATCCATTAAGCATAAATAAGAGTAAATATTGGGGGGGGGAAATAAACTATAGTAACTCGCATAAATTTAGTTGTCTTAGTAAAGCTCTCAGCCGACTGGGAACTTAGCAGGATACAATGCTAAGAGTAGGGAGTCAGAAGATGACGAATTCTAAGAAACAAAGTTTTACTTATGAATTTAAATTCAGTCCCGTCAGAGACTTAATGTACACGCAAACAATCCTAATCGAAAACTGCCTATGACCTCTAGGTCCTTAAAGTTGTGCCGTAAAGAATAGTTTTACAGAAACAAGATAATATTTTGACATGAGGGAGAAATCTCTTTAACTTGTGTGTGCTAACAAATTGTTTTAATTGTGCCTTAACCTGAGCATAATTATTTTTAATTAAGGTCACGCAATTACCTCTTGCATATTTGTTTTTTTAGACGATCGTTGCCATCCCACGAATGCGAATAGACGGTAAACTGGAGCTGTCAGGAGCGTTGTCATCACTTGGAGTGAGGTCTCTATTCGATCCTCGCCTCGCAAACCTCTCTGGTATCAATAAAGGACTCTATGTCAACGAGATGCTCCACAAGGTCTCCATAGAGGTCACTGAAACAGGGACTGAAGCGGCTGCAGCCACGTCCGCCATAGTGTTTAGGGACGGCTCCATTCCCATCTTCAGAGCAGATCGCCCCTTCCTATTTTTCATCTACCATCATCGATCAGGCACAGTTCTATTTTATGGAACAGTTTACAGGCCTGAGCCTATCAATGATTAAAATATCTCACAAGGTAATCACCACCAAAGTATTTCGTCCAGTTTTAGTTCCTATGCGAGGAGGAGTGCAAATAGTCTTGAAGCCAAGAACGCAGTTCCCAGACTTCAGTCGAGTGTTGGCTTTTATTAATATCGATGTTCCTATTATCTCATAAACCCACCCAACCACAAATTAAGAGCATTCATAGATCTGATGAAATAAACAGTTCCGATGATCATGCTGAATTTTAAATAGTAAGAAAAGCAACATTCTTGAATAGAGTCTGAGATTTCATTCATATACAACTTAATCAGAATGAAGTGTAAACGATCAATTCGTTTTCAAGTATCTTTAAATTATTTATTATGACTTTAATTGTGCAATAGTATTGTGGCCGAATGTTCGACACGTACTTATTTTTCTTTTATTACATTGTATGTACATGTATATTATGTTTATTACTTCTAATACTTTGAATAATTAATTTTACAAATTAACAGTTCTCACAAATGATAAAAGTTTCTAAAACAATTTTTATACTTCTATTGATCTTCAGTATTTATTATGTAAAGTTTATGTAGATGACGTAGATTTACAAAATGTAAATATTTTATTTACTGATAGTATTTTTCCTGATTGAAATGAGTAGAGTACTTGCAAATATGTATTCGTGAAACATGCCGCAGAATCAAAGATAGCCCCAATAACCATCATAAGATGGTTCTGGATTATGAGCTATTTAGGTAAATCTCCAGATTGGTTATACGCAACAGGAAAGAAAATTTAATTTAAATAGTAGTTCGGAAATTTCGTGGGAAATTCTGTTTTGGAAAGCCGCTTGCTAAAATGAAAAGAGTAGTTTATAGGAAGGAACAGTGAGATTGGAAAATCCAGAGAGTAAAATTCAAGACTTAGGTAAATCCACGTAACAGAGCACTGGGCTTCCCCCACCCCTTCTCTCTCAAAGTTTCCTAAGTTGTATCGTACTCTAAACAGCGGTGTTTCTCTAAAAATTGTTTTAAAGCGTTAATAATCTATTTGTATAATAACAATAATTTTAACTAACGTTTCCAAAATATTGTTACATTTTTACGGTTTTTATTGATTTCAGAATCATGCTCATAAATATTAATCAAGTACACTTAAAAAAAATTAATAACAATAAATTAAAATCGTTTACGATAAACTAGCTGCTCAGGAATTGTATGAATGATTGGTATTTTATTTATTCGTCAAAAGGCAATTGTGTATGTAATACACTTGCCTCTAATTACGATGCAATGAAAATCAATATTATTGATATTTATTTGCTTGTTAAGTTTTATATGACCTTTTGTAAAGTATGATATTCATCATCAGGATCTCTAAAGAGTTATAACATAACTTTCAAATGAGTTTTGTTTTCGTTTTATGGTCTTCAATGGGCTTAAGTTGGATGTGTCTAGTCCAACTTTCATTCTAGTCTACTTATATTTATTATTTGTTTTTACTTGTATCATTATTTATTATTTATTTATAACATTACTCCGTAATGGAATATTCAAAGTGTATATAAATTATATTTATAATGTTTTTATATAAGGAAATGAATGTTATTTATTGAATTTTTATTAAAAAGTTTATGTATGAATATATTGTTTTCATTTTTCCAGACCTATCTCCTCTTAAACGTAACGTAAATTTACAACGTTTCACCGAGTATATAATATACCCAATAATGAAAAAATTTTCTACGTTCACTTCACTTCTTGGTCCGTTTGAAAAAACTTCTGTTTTCGCCATTGTGCTTGTCACAGTCTTAAGGTTAACGTTAATTATAGGAATACACTTGGCCATGGTATTTGATCATTGTTAACGACGAAATCCGTCGGTAACCTACATGTATAAGGGCATGGAAGTTTCTGGTCGATTCTCCTTCTAATTGTAAAGTAATTTCGGGGCACTCTTTAATTTTTAATTTCCAAAATAGACGACTAAACTCGGCATCCCCCCTTCAATCATATGTGTTTCATGCCAAAAATATTTTCGTCCATCTTTCTTCTTTAGTTGTTGGAAATTGTTAATAGTGTGACTTAATATTTCATTTCATCGCCAATTCCACCACATTTTTGTTTAACTAATTTTTTGGTTCAATTGAAAGCATTTTATGTATTAAACATTATATTACTTCTTTTTTACTACTAGACATTTAAATGAATTTTAATTAAATTCAAACCATGTTAGGTAATATATGTACTGCTCAAAGAGCGAGAAGACTCCCCTCCTCCAACGTTAACAAGTTAGATCATGTTCATAGATATATTCAATCAAATCTTTTGTGAAATTTCTATTTTATTTTTATTTTACTGATTTTTAAGTGCAACATAAATAATAGAAGCCGAAGAGGTAAATTTTTGACAGGACTTCCTTTTTGTTTTGTTCTGGGTTATAGGTTTTAAAATAATAAAAAAATAGTAGGAACAATTCCATCCAAAATGTCGAAAGATTGATTTGTTATTCCCTAAAAAATGACGGTCAAATTTATTTATAATAGTGGGCATTTCTATTTCTAATTTTTTTTTCTATAAACCTCGATTCAGTCGAATTTGTTTATTTGAACTTTATGTTTTTTTTTTTTTGTTTTTTTGTAAATATGCTAACCAAAGATCGTCATTTGATGATTGGTTTTCATGTAAATATCACAGTAATAAAATAATTTAAATACCCAAGTTATTGCATTGCTCTTATGATCTCTTCCACTCTTCACTTTGTCTGTACTTTGATTTTTTTTCTCGAAATTTCACGATAACTTTTCGTTTCACACGTCATAGACACCATAACTGCATACTGTTTCTTTGGTGTCTCTTTATTTGTTTGTTACTACTAACTCAACTTAGACTTTAGGCTATATGAATTTTCTCTGAGACGAACAGGAGGGGGGGTTATAAGGGAGGCCCGAATTTAAAAATAGCAATATGTCGTTTCCTATTGGTAACAAAAGTTGTTTATTTTGTTATTTAGAGTAACTTTTGCTATATACCGAAGTATAAATGCCTTATACGCTAAAAATTATAACGGGAGTGAACAATTTTATTTGGCACAAAAGACTGAACCGAACTAAATAAAACTAGGTATGTGGATTAGCATTAACTCCTCCTTGATAATAAGCTGTACCAATATTTCTAGGGACGAGCAGGAGTGGGGGTTGTAAGGGAGGCCTGAAATAAAAAATGTGGCATTTCGTTTTCTATTGGGTTTTCTGCTAATATGCACTTGACAAAAGTTGTTTACTTTGTTATTTAAAGTAACTTTTGTTATACTCTCTTTTGTCGTATAACAATCTATAAACGAGATATACACTAAATACTAATGCGGGAGTCAACAATTTTATTTGGCACAAAATACTCAACTGAACTAAACCAAACTCGGTATGTGAATTAGCAGTAACTCCTCCATGATAACAAGCTGTACCAAAATGTCTAGGGACCAGCAGGAGTGCGGGTCGCAAGGGAGACCTGAAATTAAAAATAGTGGTATTTAGTTTCCTATTGGTTTTTTTGCAAATATCCACTTTACAAAAGTTGTTCAATTTGTAATTTAAAGTAACTTTTGATATATTTACTTTTGTCATATAGCAAAGTATAAACGAGATATACACTAAAAAGCAAAGCGGGAGCCAACAATTTTATTGCGTTCTAACGATTGAACCGAGTTTAACAAAACTCGATATGTGTATTAGCATTAAGGGAAATATAAGCAATATAAGGGAAGCCTAAAATAAAAATACGCGATATTTCATTTTCTATTTGTTTTAAGGCAAACGTGCACAAAAGTTGTTTACTCTGTTTAGAGTAGTACCCTGTTGATTTAGAGTAACTTTTGTTTTATACATTTTTTCGGTAACGATATATGGTGCAAGTAATTTGCGTAGAAATATTGAAATACTCAACAAATCTTTCCAATATGAACTATAGGTATTTAAGTAATGCAATGTTGATAAAACTCAAGCGGGAGCGGAAGTTGTCCTTAGGCTAACACGGTTAATTGTATTAACTAATTTCCTGTGAAATGTTGTATTTTTTTTCTACTCTCATTTACTATTATGCATATAATGTTCTGCTCGGATTGGTTTTTGACAGGAAATATGTACATTTAATTTACTTGAATTTAATTATAATGAATGCTATCCATGATTATTCATGGTGTATCAAACAGTGGATTGGGATTGATTAGGGACTAATATTCATTTATTCTTCAAAACTAAAATGTCTATACTATAAGTCCCCTACCTGACTCTTACGGGAAAACCATTAGACCAGACGGGAAGTGTAGTTGTACACATTGTAACCTTTCCAAATAAAAAGTACCATCACATTAAGACTCTAATGATTCCCAAGCGAAGCCGGGTTCCTTAGCTAGTATATATATATATATATATATATATATAATTTTGAACGGACCTCATTTTCGTCATCTCCTGGGTAGGATCGATGGACATTTGAAGAAATTTTTCGAAAATCGCGTCATGAGTACGACCTCAATAGCTGATTTCCCTTAAAGGAAATCTGCCAACAGCCAGTATGAACACTGTGAAAGGTGAGAACAGAACAAGGGATTTGAGATTAAGATTAATCTGTCGTTGGAAATTTTTATATGTTTAATACCAAATTTATCGCTTGTCTTTCGGCCTGGAAGATGTATGAGTTTTCAGATAATTTTGATTCGTGACGACCCTGTTTCATTTATTAACGTCCACTATGTGCAACAGATTCTCGTTGGGACTGGCTACCTATAGGTCATCACCTTTTTCTATCTAGGTAGGGACTAAGGATTTTATTTGATGAGTATGTCACTAAATAAATTCTTAAGCCCGAGTAGGTTTTCCAAGTGAGATTAAGATATTAATAGTTTAGAGCCTTTTAGCAGATTTCCCTTAAGGGAAATCAGCTATTGAGGTCGTACTCATGACGCGAGTTTCGAAAAAATTCTTCAAATGTCCATCGATCCTACCCAGGAGATGACGAAAATGAGGTCCGTTCAAAATTATATATATATATATATATATATATATATATATATATATATATATATATATATATATATATATATAAAATTGTAACCTCTGTCTGTACATTGATTTTTTTCGCAAAATTTCACGATAACTTTTCGTTTCACATGTCATAGACACCATAACTGCATTTTGTTTCTTTGGTGTCTGTTTGTTTGTTTGTTTGTTTATTTGTTTGTTTGTTTGTTTGTTACCTTTTCACGCATAAACGGCTGAACCGAATTTTATAAAACTTGGTATGTATATTACTACTAACCCAACTTAGACTTTAGGCTATATTAATATTCTCTAAGACAAACAGGAGTGGGGGTTATAAGGGAGGCCTGAAATTAAAAATAGCGATATTTCGTTTCCTATGGCTTTTTCAGCAAATATGCCCATAACAAAAGTTGTTTATTTTGTAATTTAGAGTAACTTTTGCTAAATACACTTTTGCCGTATACGGAAGTATAAATGAGTTATACGCTAATAACTATAGCGGGAGTCCCCAATTTTATTTGGCACAAAAGACCCAACCGAACTAAACCAAACTCAGTATGTGAATTATCACTAACGCCTTCCTTATAATAAGCCATATTAACATTTCTAGGGACGGGCAGGCGTGGGGGTTATAAGGAAGGCCTGAAAATAATAATAGTGATATTTCGTTTCCTATTGCATTTTCGACAAATATGCAAATAACAAAAGTTGTTTATTTTGTTATTTAGAGAAACTGTTTTTATACACACTATCGTCGTATACCGAAGTATAAATGAGTTATACGCTAAAAACTATAGCGGGAGACAACAATTTTATTTGGCACCAAAGATTCAACCGAATTAAACCAAACTCGCTATGTGAATTAGCACAAAAGCATTCCTTATAATAAGCCATACTAATATTTCTAGGGACGGGCAGGAGTGGGGGTTATAAGGAAGGCCTAAAATTAATAATAGTGATATTTCGTTCCTATTGCATTTTCAGCAAATATGCACATAGCAAAAGTTGTTTATTTTGTTATTTAGAGAAACTTTTTTTATATACACTATCGTCGTATACCGAAGTATAAATGAGTTATACGCTAAAAACTATAGCGGGAGACAACAATTTTATTTGGCACCAAAGATTCAACCGAATTAAACCAAACTCGCTATGTGAATTAATACTACGATTTCCTTATAATAAGTCATACTAACATTTCTAGGGACGGGCAGGAGTGGGGGTTATAAGGAAGGCCTAAAATTAATAATAGTGATATTTCGTTCCTATTGCATTTTCGACAAATATGCACATAACAAAAGTTGTTTATTTTGTTATTTAGAGAAACTGTTTTTATACACACTATCGTCGTATACGGAAGCATAAATGAGTTATATACTATAAACTAAAGCGGGAGTCCACAATTTTATTTGGCACTAAAGACTCAACCGAATTAAACCAAACTCGGTATGTGAATTAGTAATAACGCCTTCATTATAATAAGCTATACTAACATTTCTAGGGACGGGCAGGAGTAGGGGTTATAAGAAAGGCCTGAAATTAATAATAGTGATATTTCGTTTCCTATTGCATTTTCGGCAGATATGCTCTTAACAAAAGTTGTTTATTTTGTTATTTAGAGAAACTTTTTTTTTATATACACTATCATCGTATACCGAAGTATAAAGGCGTTATACGCTAAAAATTATAGCGGGAGACTACAATTTTATTTGGCACAAAAGACTCAACCGAACTAAATAAAACACTCAGTATGTGTATTAGCCCTAACGCCTTCCTTATAATAAGCCATAATAACATTTCTAGGGAAGGGCAGGAGTAGGGGTTATAAGGGAGGCCTGAAATTAATAATAATGATTTCCTATTGGGGTTCCGGCAAATATATACATAACAAAAGTTGTTTATTTTGTTATTTAGAGAAATTTGCTCAACACTGCTTTTCAATATGAACTATCAGGTACCTCGCCTGAAAAAATTAATTCAAATGTATATCACTATTTTCTCCTTAATAATTCAAATCTATGCATAATGCACATGAGACGGGAAATATGACAATTTGGAGGACAGTGAAGTCTTACATAAAAAAATAATTTAATTATTAACAAATGCCAACAACGGGTATTAACCCTAAACACTGGAACGGGTAAATGTCAAAATATTGTACAAAAGTAAAGCCTTGCCAAAAATATAACATCACCATTCAGCCTCAAATGAATTCCCGAGCGAAGCCGGGTATCTGAGCTAGTATATATATATATATATATATATATATATATATATATATATATATATCTATATATATATATATATATTTGTCTGTTAACGCTCTAGCAGTCGCAATTTTCGTTTGATCGTTACCAAACTCGATATTTAAATGTTTTATGCAAAAATAAAGAACAAGTTCGTTAATGGCTGAAATCGGACCAGTGGGAGGGGGGGTTTAGAGCGGAGGATTTTCGAAAATTCGAAATATCTCCGTTACTATACGTCGGATCGAAAAATTATATAGAATCAATCTTATTGCAAATTGAATTTACTATAAATAATGTTATATACATTTATTCTGTATCTTGAATATTAACCGAGATATTTGCATTTTTCTGTTTTCAGCTTCTGAGATGAGATCGGCTAACTTCGGGTTTAGTCGTGAGTTTCCGTCAAGAGCTAGTTAGGGCCGTTCCCGTAACTGTTTGACTCTCTATTCTGAAATTTCTCTATTGTAAAACTTCACGTGGGAAATCTGCTTAGTTTACGCAGCCCCTGCGTGACGGACTTTTTAAATAGGCACATCGGGTTCCTGAGGTAGTAAACGTTTATCTTTAAAAACATGTTTAGATTTATAGCCCAGTTTTTCAAATGTTAATAATTTAAAGATAAATGATATTTTAGTTTTTATTATTCCTTAATTCTTACTATCCAGAAAAAAGATTTAAGTAGATGGTATACGGTCACTGAGTATGTTTTATAGCTTTTTCATTTTAAAATATTCAAGCTTCCTTCCCTTGATATTGGACTGAGAGTATGTGTTGAAAAATAGGATTTATTTTATCGTTAAGTACATGATTGGTTACAAAATATCTATTAAGAATAATATCTGAGGTCAGAAAAAGAAACGATGACTACTGGGCTTCGACTTGTAGAATCAAAAGTAATTATACATGAAAAGTAATTAGAGTAGATTACTTGGAGAAAAAAAAGTCAGTCACGCAGGGGCTCCGTAAACTAAGCAGATTTCCCACGTGAAGTAATACAATAGAGAAACTCGCGTTATGAGTACGACCTCAATAGCTGATTTCCCTTAAGGGAAATCTGCTAAAATCAAAATAGCTTCATAAATTCAGACTGAGGGAAAAATAAAACAACTTTTAGAGAACAAGTATTCTAGGATGGCCATTATGAATGAAGTTTGCCAATCAAATAAATCAATTATAGAGTAAGATAATAATAGCCTGTGTTTACAATTAGCTTATAGAGGCAGATCCATGGAGATAAATATAGTTGAGTATAGGGTGTTGAAATTGACCCATGATTAGATAAGTATGCAAGTATCCTGGCAATAAAGTAAGTTAAGAGCAGGTGCTTTGCGGTTTGCTGGAATACGTGACCACTAGTTCTGGTATTTTGAGACTACCACTCACAACTATGACGCATTTACTTTCCACTCTCTAAAAATGTCTTATTTTTTTTCTGGAAAGAATACTTATATTTGCTGTGATTGTCCAATTTTATTTAATGGGGTAATAGTGCGAGGCAAAACACGAGTTCTCGTTATGTAAGTCTCACTCAGTGAACTGCGGAACTAACTCTCAAAGCATTCCGATTCCCGGTGTGTGCTCTAACCATACCAAATATACCGATAAATATGAAGCAATGTAAACCATGCCAAAAACCGAAATATATCAAGGTATGTAAGCCATGTCAAAATATGTAAAATGCATCTCGGGCTGCGTAAACTAAGCAGATTTTACGTGATGATACCTATAACACACTACTTATTATATTATCGATTCCTATCTCAGCATAAAGATGTCATTGTCTATTGTTTTTAATAAATTTAAGTGTTTTGAAATAAAATATCGGGACTTAAAGCTGATGTGGGAATATGAGTCTTTGTAGGTCATGAGGCAGTCTACATCCATAAATGAAGTGGCTGAATGTCTGTTCAGTGTAACTGTCGCATTTGCAAGTATTTGAGTACCTAAGTAAGAGTTTGTATTTCCGTGTCCAGTTAGTAATTGTGTTAGATAAAATGTATGTTGTATGATAGTGAGGTTATAGTTTTTAAAACAGGGATATATAATTTTAGATGTAATGCAAACAATTACCCCCAATTCTCCTCATCAGAGTTTTACTTACAAATATAAAATATTTGGTGAACTGAGATCAATAGTGTGCCATACCCACACCTGGGAAATCCGCTTAGTTTATACAGCCCCTATGTAACAGAATTTTGTTAATATGAGATGATCAGAAGGTTTATTAACCTAGAGCAGGTATTCTATACCTGCTATTTTCATCTACCCAAATTTTCAGAATGGCATATGGATGTTCTATCTTAAATTAATTCCATGGTAGGGGCACAACATTTGAATGAAGTCCCTACGTTGTTTTTTCCAGCATGGGGATTGTTAATAGTTATGCATTGCTTTAGTTCTTAAGAGTTTACTAAACTCTTCTACAGGTCCCCCTTCAGAACCATGGGCGACTTTCCACAATTAGTCTTAAATCCCAGGAAATTTTTCAATGGCAACTGGGGGAAGATCAGGACTCTTCCTCATTGGTTCAGTGAAAACCAACGTTCTGCCAAGTGTTCCACATATTATCAACAATGCCAACCCTACAGAATGTAGAAGTGTTTTAACTTCCATCCCCCCCCCCCATGTTTCACACATAGGTACTATTTGTAAGCTATCATCTAGTCTTCAAAAGCAATAAAATTAAGGTTCTCCAACAATACAGATTTGACCATCTTCAATTCAATCTGTATTTCCATAATACAATATTATGCCAGGACATCAGTAATATTAAAACTAATGCTATTTTTGGATACATAAAGACTTCAATGCTGCAATTAAAAATAGTTTTACCTTTAATATGAACAAGTATTGACAAATGTTCTCATAGACTTTCATGATCCATGCTATTTTTATCAAAGTCTTCTTATTTTGACCGCGTCCGGGTAATGTTGGTAGAAAATACCTTGTTGTCACAGTCAATACCAGAAGACAATCAACAGACAGTCTATTATAATCATCTATAGACAAGTAAGATTCCAAATGCTATATAAGCTAAACCTTGGAATGTTGGAACTACTATAGGTAACCCTTACTCAATACAGCTATGTTACACATTTGCTGATAAATTTCCTTTTATCATGTCAGAGTCCAAACTACTGAAATAACAATCACATCACAACCAGCAGAAAGCAACTAGAAAAAGAACAGTATCTAGAGTAACTAACTAAAGAAGAATTTTATATAGAATGATATGTACTTTGGCATTTAGCTAATCAAGTTCACCCTGGACTTCCAATCCTGATCATTGTAGGAGCTCTGAACTCTAGGGAGCACAATAATGGAGAATGCCTTTAAATACGCCTGAGTTAGTTGGGTGTTTAACCCCAGCACTATATAAAATGAACTCCAGCATATCTCAGTCTATTTTTTCCTTATAATCTGTAGTTCTCTTGTAGTTTATAAATTTCTATATATGATTACTTTTATTTACTGTTATTTATTAAGATCCTCTTATGCTATATATGAGAATTTATGTACAGATTACTACACTTTTCTAACTAGTATGTGGCTAAGGATTTTATTTAGTGAGTTTGTTACTTAATAAATATATATGTTGCCCACAAATGAATCTCAACTACAATTCTAGGATAAGTGTATTAAAACAAATGCCTTCACTTGCTTAGCTAGCTTTTTTTATGTTCGATTGTAATTGACTTTCATGATCTATTATTTTTAAGAAAGTATTTGGATGAGTATAGAATAATATTGATAACTGAACTTATTCAAATGCAGATAGTTCATTTCTTGATAAATAAGATGTACACTGGTCTATCTGCTGTTTAGATATTCTACTTAACCATTTCTGTCATTAGTTTGGAGGTAGTATTTTAATGTACAAATAGTAAAAACATGTTAATTTTTTAGCTTTCAATGGAACAACTAACAATAAATCTATTTTCTTTGGCCTTTTGTTGGGCTTGTTTATTCTTTTATATTTTACTATACTCTATATCAGGGGTGAACACACTTTTTAATCAACGGGCCAATTTAAATTTTAAAATATTTTGGTGGCCCGCACAGAAATAGTATTTACCTATATATATATATACTAGCACAGATACCCGGCTTCGCTCGGGAATTCATTTGAGGCTGAATGGTGATGGTATTTTTTTGGCAAGGCTTTAGTTTGCACATTATTTTCACCTTTACCCGTCCCACTATTTAGGATTAACACCCGTTGTTGGCATTTGTTAATAATAAAATTAATTTTTTATGTAAGTCTTCACTGTCCTCCAAATTGTCATATTTCCCGTCTCCTGTGCATTATGCATAGATCTCAGTTATTAAGCACAAAATATTGTGGTGAAACCAAATATCACCATTATTAATTTCAGGCCTTCCATATAACCCCCACTCCTGCCCGTCCCTAGAAATGTTAGTATGCCTTATTATAAGGAAAGCGTTAGTGCTAATACACATACCGAGTTTTATTTATTTCGGTTGGGTCTTTTGTCCCAAATAAAATTGTTCACTTCCGCTATAGGTTTTAGCATATATCTCGTTTATAATTCGGTATACTAAAAAAGTGTATATAACAAAATTTACTCTAAATAACAAAATACACTTCCGCTATAGGTTTTAGCGTATATCTCGTTTATAATACGGTATACGAAAAAAGTGTGTAAAACAACTGAGGAAAGAAAGAGGGAGTGAGAAAGGCTCTAGATTACAGGAAGGTCTCCCCACCCGTCCCTGACGCTCCAGGTTAACCAACAGAACATGACTAACGGCTAACTCTCAATTCCGCTAACATTACCTTATATTCAGATTCTATTTTCAATTCTAATTATGTATGTTTAAATACTTTCGTTTTTTGTGAATTAATTGATGTTTTAAACACATTAAAGGATGAAATTACTTACTTCCGATTAATTAATGTTCCAGTGAAAGACAGAGAAAGGGGGGGGGAGTAATATACTTTGCTCCTCATGAAACAGCTACTTGTTTTTAAAATGCTTCATACAATTGAAATGTTCTTGTTAATCGTCATGTTCATATTTGCCGAAAAAACACATAGGAAACGAAATATCGCTATATTTAATTTCTGGCGTCCCTTATAACCCCCACTCCTGCCCGTCCCTAGAAATGTTAGTATGGCTTATTATAAGGAAGGCGTTAGTGCTAATTCACATACCGAGTTTGGTTTAGTTCGGTTGAGTCTTTTGTGCCAAATAAAATTGTTGACTCCCGCTATAGTTTTTAGCGTATAACTCATTTATACTTCGGTATATAACAAAAGTTACTCTAAATAACAAAATAAACAACTTTTGTTATGTGCATAATTGCCGAAAAACCAATAGGAATCGAAATATCGCTATTTTTAATTTCAGGCTTCCCTTATAACCCCCACTCCTGTTCGTCTCAGAGGATATTAATATAGCCTAAAGTCTAAGTTGGGTTAGTAGTAATATACATACTAAGTTTCATAAAATTCGGTTCAGCCGTTTATGCGTGAAAAGGTAACAAACAAACAAACAAATAAACAAACAAACAAACAAACAAACAGACACCAAAGAAACAAAATGCAGTTATGGTGTCTATGACATGTGAAACGAAAAGTTATCGTGAAATTTCGCGAAAAAAATCAATGTACAGACAGAGGTTACAATTTTATATATATATATATATATATATATATATATATATATATATATATATATATATATTATAACAATAGATTCAGTGGAGAAAGTTGATAAAATAAATTCAATTTTAGAACTGCTTGGCGGATCGCATAAACATGTTTAAAGGGCTGCAAGTGGCGCGCGGGCCACATGTTGCTCATCCCTGCTCTATATGATAAGGTTAATTACTATAAAATAAACTCAAATAAGTAATGTTTCAATGAACATAAAATTTACATCATAAAAAGAAAAAGTATAAAAATATGCCGAACTTCGAGGGTTTTTTTTAAGGAAATGGTGGTCCAAAATTTCCAGAACAATTTTGACAATTTAAAATCCTTTAATGAAATTGTTTTTTATAAATAGTAAAGAGGTAAATGACAAATTGCTGTTGACTATTTAATTAAAAATGTTTATTTTCCTAAATAGAAAGCAATAACATAATTTTATAAATAATACATAATGTAGAATAATGTACACTAAATAATATTACAAATTAAATAGAAATACTACAGTTAATAATTACAATTTCGTCTAAAAACGATTAAAAAAATGTTTATTTTTTGTAAAAAGCAATTGTTTGATATTTATCACGTACACCTAAAAGTGCATTGTAATATAGAATTTCTTTAGTTAGCTCAAAGAACTGTAATTGATACCATTTTTGAAGTTTCACATATAATTGTATATTATCATAATATAAAATAATAATAAACAAACAATCAATTGTCCCCGGTGTGTGAATTTCATGAGTAGGCTATTCTAAATTTTTTTTGTAAATCAAAACAGATCAATTTTATTATTTTCTGGGTTCTATATTCTATAAAATACTAGCACTAACTAGAAACAATTAAAAAAATATATAATTGATATTTTTTATTATTGTGAACAAAATTGTGGTCGATGAATTTATTAGATATCACTAAATTCATACAAGTGACATGTCATAACTAATCAAGCTTGTTGTAGGTCAGTCAGGATTTAAGACTTGAATATTTTTAAGTAGTAGATGAGCAACCTTTATGATTCAAATTTCTTATGTGCAGTTTCCTTAGTCCGTTTTCTTAATGAATTGGTTGTTTCATTTTCTGCTTTTAGGTTGATTTTTCTGGTTGACTGAATCGAATGCTTACATATATTTAGTCTTAAGTATCTTAAGTACTGTGAAAAAAAAAACTAACAGACAATAGGAAAGCTTGTTAAAAATGAGTAGAGGTTCAAGGAAAATTAACACAGCTGTATAATAGAAGAAAGCTACAAGTAATAAAATTGTGAACACTTGCTCAACTAATTTGAGATTTCCAATCACATTGATCTTTGTTAAAATTGTTATATCCCTCAGGAAATAATCAAGGAATTAAATATCAACAGGGAATCACTCATGCTGCGAGTATTCTGGTAAACATACATTCACTGGACTAAATAATTTTATCTGAATTAAAAGGTTTAATGAAAAACTAATTTTCTGTCAAATGAAATTAATTAGTCTTTCTAGGAGTAATACTCTTAATAAGTGTAAATAATATAGCTTCTTGTAAATGTAAAAATGTATGTTTTTGCTTACATTTATGGTTTTTTTAAGGATCTAGCTATAAAAATAGTTAGTTTCAGTTTCTTTTACAATCTTCCACATTAGAAATTATGTGCAATTAATTTAATCTTTCAACACTCTGTGCTTCCGAATGTTGAAGGCTTAACTTCCAAAGAAAAATTGAATAATTTGGATATATTCATTATCAATACATTTGGTGCTTTCTTAAACATTGTATTCTTGAAAATTATAAACAAGTCATACCTGTTTTCTACAGTACAGTGATTTTGTATAAGAGATTTGGCTTATATATTATAAGATTGAGCAAGCAAGAAGAAATTTATGTATTGGGTTTACTTGCAGAAAATTTAAAATTAATTAGAGTTTACACATATTCTTCTATCTAATTTGTTTTCATTTTTCTTCTAAATTTTCTGTAAGGAAAACATTTACTTATGTGGTAAATTTTCATATCAACCATCAATCACCATATAAAAATTTATGTAGATGGAAAAACGAGATATTGATGTATGACTTTAATTTTTGTTAAAATTGGAAATAATATTATACATATGAAATATACATACATTAACAATATAATAACATTAACATTAGTGTATTACACAGGACAAAATTCATTACATTATCTTAAATATTTGAAATACTACTTATATGTATATCATAATTGCCTATTGATCAACTAGAAATCTAGTTGAACACTTAAATACAAATATCACAAGAATAACTTGTGTACTACAACTAAATACATTAAAATAAATAAATACAAAAATAAAATACATAAATATCCTCCTTTTAAATTCTTATACTCCAGAAGTTATGTACAATTTTTATCAAAAATACAATACTTAAATAAAATAACTGGTAATTGTTTTGTTTTTTATACAAAGTTATTTACATTTAATCTGGTAAAAAAGTTATTTTTAAATAAATATTATTCAAAGTAAACTGAAGATTTCACATGATATTCTGCATGATGGGAATAATCGTCATAGTTTGTAGCTCTGCAACAGGTCTTTGACACTCTTTTAGGATACCACTTTGGCCTGAAATATGAAAAATATTGAATTTTAACCAAATGGTAGTCCATATAGAGATATTTAATTGAAAATTAAACTATTCCAATGATCATTTGTGATTGATTATCTGGCGTTTACTACTATTATTATTATTTATTAACGTCCACTATTTTGCTACTAAGGCTAATTGGGACGGGTTATCTACAGGTTAGCACCCTTTTCTAGTCAGGGTGGGACTAATGATTTTATTTAATGAGTTCTTCACTAAACAAATCCCTATTCCCAGACGAGAATCGAACATGGCACGCTAGGTTTTCCATGTGAGATTAAGGCCATCGCTTTAACACATTGTGTTGACTAGGGACTCAAGAAATGAATAGTTGTCTGACTAAGAATCCCATTCAATGTACAGCTAAAAAGAATTCTATGGCCACTAGTGGGATTCAATCTCATATCAGACAAGTGTCGAGTGTGCTTGCAATGAGAAATGCCCATTCCCACATATTATTTGATCATTTAAAAGAAGATATTCATTACAATATTAAATAAACAAAGCTAATAGTCATATATGAATATAATATAAAACTGTATAATATAATATAAAACCCTGGCTAGAAAAGGGTGGTAAACTGTAGATAACCCGTCCCAATTAGCTTTAGTAGCACAAAGTAGACGTTAATAAATAACTATAGCAATAACAACATTATGACACAATTGAGGAACAATTAGAAAATAAGTATGGTACTTTGGAAGAGTAAGGTATAAAAACTGCAGGGAGATATCCTGTTTGATGGTTATAATACCATGTATGGCTATAACACTGCATGTCCAACCAAAAACCATTGAACCACTGATACTTCATAGGCTCTTGAGAAGAAGAAATCTAATAAAATCACCAATTAAAATTTAAGGACAAAAAAACAACCTTACTCAGGTGCTGAGTTAGACAATATCACAAAACTGAAAATAAAAAAACAAAACATTTTAAGCCTAAATTGACTGAAAAACAAAGTCTTACACTAATAGAACCAAAAAAACATGAGAAAATTAACTCCCCAAAAAGTTTTTTTTTTTAATTTCTACGTATGCAGAGATAGTATGTCAGTAATTACATCAGTATGCAATCTGAAAAATTCCAATTTCAACAAAGAAAGTTCACTTGTTTATACAGCTGCTGGAATATTTATAAAAATGTCGACTCAACATCAAAGCCAGAATAAAATCATATATTTCTTTAGTCATTCATATATATATATATATATATATATATATATATATATATATATATATATATATATATATATATAATAAATAATATGAATTGAGTATGCTCTGGCTTCCTGCTCGAGCTATCTCTATGCCAAGCGAAAGTTAATTTAAGGCAGCACTCTGGCTGCCTTCTTAAGATTGATCATTACTGCTGTTGTGGCCTGATCGCAAAAATTGATCCTTGAGGAAGATAGGCAAATCATACTAGATGGTACAGTTTTCCCATAAAAGGAATCTTTGAAATCATGATATCTTGATAATTAGATTCCTTTTTTTTATTTAGGTATCAACCCTTCATTCTATATAATATTCAGTCTTATAATTCTGCTATAAATGTTTAAAATATAATATTTTATACCTTTTAGAGCAGTTTTTAAGTAAAAATAATTAATACCAAAATTACCTAAATTCAGGATAAAACTCCACATCTTGAAAGAGAGTGACAGGGTGAGGATAGTTTGGATCCATGCCAGTAGCAAGGCACCTGTAAAGACCCCTTGTACGTGGAGTTGGAGACATTAGTTGAAGTCGTGAACCATTGGGCCATGCAATAACTCTGTACCTGTGCTCTTCTCCTGCAGCTTTGTAGTATTCATCAAGACTATGTAAGGCACCAAAGTCAGCTCGTTCCCAAATAATATTCTGCGAAAGTAATGACAAAAATATAGTAACATGACTTCTTTAAAATGTAATTGCAATTATTTTGTTGAAGGGCATATCAAGACATTTTTAGAATTAACTAGAAAAATTAAGATGAAAAAATGCCTCAACCATTTAGCTAATTTTTTTAAATTATTATTATTATGATAGAATAAATTTGTTTTCTTCTAATGAAGGCCAAAGGCGAAAAACTGAGTTCACTTATACTGTTCATGCCATATACTTAAATTATAAACAAGAAGTGAATGTGTTCTCTTCCAATACGGCAGGATCTATTAATCTCAAGTCTATCTTTACATTATCAGTTTATTTTTATTCATGCTTTTCCAAAAAGGAAAATCGGCTATTGAGGTAGCTATCATGTGCTCATGATATGATTTTCAAAAGTGGAGGTTTTCAATCTGTTTTTTCAAGAATGACGTTCTTTCCCCCAAAAATGAAATATCCGCCGTCAGATGATGGTGTCCACAGAACTATTTTGGAGGGTGGGATAGGGAGTCTGGAAAAAAAAGTGTACTGGATAATTGTAGAAATCCAACAAGTGTCTGGCTATATAAGTACAAAGTGGTTAAAATAAAATAGAAAATATAACTGAACTCACACAACATGCGGAAAAGGGAGATAAGGCTTTAACTTTGAAAATATAAAAATATTAGAAGCAGAAGGTACTAATGATATTTTAAGTTGACGAGCAAGAATTTTATGTCTGCCACACAGAAACAAGCAGAATTCCCACGTGCTAGAATGACACAGTGGTTGTCCCATCTCACCACCTAGAAACTTATACAACCAAGAATTGAAATGCTCAGTAACACAGTCACTCATAGTGAAAATCATATAAATCTTTTATATATATATATATATATATATATATATATATATGGGAAGGGGGAGGCGCTGGGGGACGTGTGGGTTGAGGCGTAGGTACAAGCTGAAGATAGTAAAAGTAGGTGCAAGTTCGATCCCCACCAGGGGTAACGATTTGTTCATGAGTTTGATGCCAGAGCACCATAGTGTCGTAGTGCTTATGGATCAGCGGGAGTATTACGAGTATATACTCTGTCATCCCCTAGAGATGGCCGATAATTATGACTTAAATCCCCACCACAGGCAGGCTGAAAGCGTCAGCCACTCCGGCAGTCCCAGATCCTCCTTGGATAACGGGGGCTGTACGTCGAGTTGATCACTCGCTACGTTAAAACTCCTAAATATAATAAAATAAAATAAAAAAACCTATTCAATTTCCCCTTCATAATCGTTAATAATTGCCCAAGGCAAAATAATGACCATCCCATAACCCGTACGTCATTATTAGATGAATGAATAGCATTTTTTAAATCATAATTTTCCACCATCTCGTCCATGTAATTAATTAACCAACGTAGAACTATCAGAGAAGGATTTAGGAAGACCTTCAGCGTATATAAAATAAAAGGCGATTTGCTACAGGTTCAAACTTCCCTGCTTTAATTAATAGTCTACGAAGGACTTAGCCGGCGAACCGGAGCTTTAAATATTATAAATGAATGGAATGCTTTGGAGCGTAGCGGCCTTACTTAAAAAATGCAAAAATATTTACTAAAAGTAACAACCTTCATTTCATAACTTTAATTAGTTTTGACATTAACGGCATTGTTTGGAAATAGATGTCTTTATCATTTTAACATCGCTTGAGTTCTCAAGAAGAAAAAACTAACTGCATTTGTTTACAAAACACCATACTTCCGGCATTATTAAACCCAAGATTGGGTATGCTGATTTGGCTTGACAGTTCGGGTACTTCTAGCTTCTACAAACATTTCTTTCTTCATAAATATGCTTCTAGTCTCCCCCATACGTTTTGAAGGAGCTTTCGTTAATTCAAAATGCAATTATCACTTCTCATTTTCGCATGTGATCGTAAATCTGCTGGAGCAAGAATGGTGGACACTGGTTAGGGGGCTGACTGAAGGTGCTTCATTTCGAAGCCAGATGTTAGTTTGTAATTCCTTCTTCTAGTTACAACCAGAGCCGCTTGAACGTATGTTAATGCAGCCTAGATCAAATCAATATATTATTATTATGCAAATTTCTGTAAGATCAAGCTCAAGCACGCTCACAATTATTTAAATAAAACTCTTAGGTTTGTTTGATTTTCTATTTAAATTCGGAGGGCGATATATATATATATATATATATATATATATATATATATATATATATATATATACGTGGAGAGCACGTTTCCAAGGCCTCATGTACAAATGTCCCTTTGCCTTTGGTGCTAACTTTGGCTGGGCGGATCCTCTCGATCGCGTCCTGTACTTCATTGATGAGGGTGCTTGTGTCCTTTGCTGGAGCTACGGGGGAGAAGTCTCCAGAGAGTCTGAGGGTTTGGCCATAGACGGCTTCTGTCACACTGTAGTTCGTACCGTCTTTAATTGCTGTACGAAGTCCAAGCATGACCGTCGACAGGTACTTGGTCCAGTGTTCCGAGTCCAGATGAGACATTAATGCACTTTTCAGGGATCTGTGCCACCTTTCTACCATTCCATTAGACTGGGGGTGATATGGTGTAGTTCTGATCCTTTCTGTGCCTAGGTATTTTGCCAGGCTCCTGAATAGGTCGCTCTCAAATTGTCTGCCCTGATCTGTTGCTATCTTGCTGGGGACACCAAATCTGCTGACCCAACCGTTGTAAAAGGCAACGGCCACTGTATCGGCCGTTATGTCTTCCTGCGGAATTGCCTCAGGCCATCTTGCGTGCCTGTCGATAAGGGTTGCACAGTATCTCATTCCAGCAGATGGTGGGAGAGCCCTATGAGGTCCATATGCACATGCTCCAAGCGTCCATCTTCTGTGAATTGTCCTGGTGGAGAAACGGTGTGTCGGTGAACCTTGGTAATGATTATTATCACGTCGGAGAGTCTCCACTTTAACGAAGGGATCACTTTAATATTCTTCGTTAAATAATTAAATAAACGTTTCAAACACATCACTTTTATTTTAGAAAGTTGTAATATAGTTAATGAAACATGTAACAAGAAAATTAATTAAAGCACACACAACTGGGGACAACACAAGCAACACATCTACATATATTGGTCTCCGCCATTTACATAACTGACTTAAATGTTGCCATGGCGGCGTATATAGTTCCTGTTTCCCTAGATCACTTCCCAGCAGGTTATCTTATGGTTACCTCTTCAGCTATTCAAGACAACCGTTATTATTATTGTTCCGGCACACTTCCGTCACACAACTAAGAGCGTTTACTTTGAGGTCAAAACACATTTTCGTCAATACCTGCGTTAATATTCATTTTTTCGAGAAAAAGTAGAGAGCGTATTATGTTAAGAATAACGACTAATGTCCAAAAATGTTATTCACTTCTATAAATTTCAAAGCTCAATAGGCTTCAAATATGTTTTGTATATGTATTAATGGATTGAATATTGTTAACATGGTGAATTTTATCCTTTTCTACCGCCCCGAGGAGGGGAGGATGATTACTTCGACGTCAAAACACATATTCGTCAACATCTATTTTAATATTGATGTTACCGAAAAAATATAAAAAACGAATTGTGTTTAAAATCCATTTTTCGGTTCTGAAACTGGATTTGACTTCCTCCTTCCGGTCACTAATTGAGTGTGCCATTATAAAATTAAATTATAAAATCAGTCCAATTTTATGTGTATTTATTTAGGCAATGCATTTTTTTCACTATGCGCAGTATTATTATTGTCTTATAGAGGAGTGTGTTTATTTGGAATAATGTTAATTATATTTCCAAGGGAAACCACTATTTTCTCCACTACAAGAAACACAGTTAGCTAACTGCTTACGGTTTCCGTCACATCATATTTCTTAGTATTTAAAGAATACCAGAACAGAATTTTGTCATATTTTTCTACTAACGCCAAGAAGATGAAATAATCTCTTTATCAAATTGATTTAAAGCTAACTCAATATCAAAAGTCAAACACTCTTGAAAATTATATAAGACATCTTTCGAGGCTGTTTCACAAAACCCTTACACTCTGCTCATTTTCATGGACGGATGTTTGTTTTTTTTTTTTTTTTGGCACCCTCCCCCCCCATATTTAAGGAGAGCCATGTCGCCACGTGCGGAGCTCTATATAATAAATGAATAAATATTTCTTTGGAAAGCCTAAATCTCCTATTACGGGAAACCAATTAATAAATTTGTTAATATAAGGTTGTTAATATTTGTCCAATAGGCATTTAAAATAACAATATGACGAAAGTAAACAGATTATTTAGTTCTTCCAGGAATTTCTTCATATTTTTATATGTTGACGAGAAAACCGGAACCGTTAACATATAACAGCAATTTTAAAAATAAATTTCTCCAATTGGCAGGTTTTCCTTCACTGGTACAACGACTCTATGACTGTATAATCATTGTATGATACAGGTCATTTCGTGGTATGTGTTGAAAATGACGGGATCATTTTGTGGATAGAGTAACCCAGCCTTTATATAATGTATACAAGGGTACCATTTCTATTTCAACCCATCAACGACGGGTACTACTCCTAGAATATAATGTAAATTTTATTGAAACTCCTAGTTAGGATTGGTGGATATTTGAATACAGTTTTACAAACATCGCGTAATGACCACAACTAATTCAAGAAAATCTTTTAAAAAGAAAAATGTAATAACTAAATATAGACTAAAATTATTAGCGGGATTTGGGCTCGCTGGTGGAGGTCCATCAACAACGGAAGGATAAGGAGGTCAAAACACCTCCACTCTTAACACCCTTGTGGAGGTGTTTTGACTTTCTTATACCTCCGTTTAAAATTATTAGATCTAATGAATTAATTATCAGGGTTACTAACTTTGAATCCTAAATAAATAAAACCAGATAATTTATTCTAATTAAATACTTAGCATATAAAATTAACTACTTCGTTTTACTACTAAGTTCACTTACCGACATGATTCGATAGTTAGATGGAAATTCACAGACCAGTTCTGCAATATCTTGAGACATCCTGTACCTTCCTTGGCCAGTCCGCACCCTGGCAGGCCGTCCAGCTTTTGTGACGCCCCATCTCCTGCAAACAAACAATTAATTCCAATTGTTTAAGACGTAACTTCAGTTTCATTTAATTACCTATGAAAATTGTCGTGAGCTGATTATTCGATGTGTATATTCACATCTATTTGCATTTTTCGTAGATACAAAAATGACAAGGACTAACAAAGATCCTAAGTTTGATGAAGAATTATGAATTTGATTTAGAAAATTCTGCATTTTACTAGGAAATGCGTTATACCACATTCACCCACGCGCACACACTCACACATACATACTATCTTATTGACCACCAAAACAACCACATGTGCATCACTGTGGTCTAAGAAAAGTAATTTGGTGTTAATATTTTTAGTGGATTAGTTAAGATTTCATTTACAATTGCTTACAGAATTATTCCCATGCAATTGGGGTTCAACTTATATAAGTGTGTTAATCTATTTTAGTTGTTTTATGATACAATTATTGATTATATGCAATTAATAACAAGTTTTTTAATTTAAAAAAAATCTTTCTTGGCTAAAGGATAATAAAAATAAAATGATTTAAAGCAATGATATAAACAGAAAAAAATATTAAAAATAATAAAAGCAGGGAAAAAACTGGGGGATTAGTTAGTAGCGTGCACATTCAATAAATTTGTTGTTCTGCATCGTGGTAATGTAAGATAGGTTACACATCTCTCTTGTCACTCCGACCATCTGATAAGTCGTCCTGGTTCTCTTGGCGAATCTAATTAAATAGAAAAGTAGATAAACTATTAAGTCCAGAAAAAAAAACTAAAGAAAAACTCCTTAGTTCATTTTTTGGATATTTAATACAAGAATTTTGTAAATCCTGAATGCTAGTACAAGGGTTTGTTTTTAATAAGTTTGAATTCGTAGAGCCCACTGCTAAAATAAACATAATATAAACAATCATTTCAATTTTAAAACTTCAAAATGGCGGATTTATGGACACTATTTGCTGTACCCTGTATATTTCCAACCCTATTCGATAACAATTATAAAGGCTCACAGCTAACAAAATCAAAAGTATATTGAAGCAAAAATGTTTTGATTTCATAATAAAGTTAAGTTGATGAAAATTTCTATTATTTAATGTACATATTGGAGTATTGCAACAAGAGCGACATTGTTCGATTGAAAAAATATCATAAGCGTAAAGCGCCCCAGTGGCATGAAACCAAAGTCGCACAACTTACCACGATAGGTTTGTTCAAAAAACCAAATTGTTCTCGGAAACGCTATAATCAAAATATTACTAAGAATTTTCAATAAAGCAAATTGAATTTGGTAGTAAATTCTGTTATGTTTTTATAATAGTAATAACTTCTATTATGTTGCCATGTGCCAGGGGCTCAGGTTTAAATGGGAGTTAAAGAGTTGGCCTTAATCCTCACATCCTTGAGAGGCGAGTTTGATTCCCGATGTACTCACCAAATAAAATCCTTAGTCCCACTCTGGCCAGAAATGGGTGGTAACCTGTAGATAATCCGTCCTAATTAGCCATAGTAACAAAAAGGTGGACGTTAATAAATAATATAATTTAATTTTAAGTTGTCTTTAAAACTAATTGTTAGTAAATTCTCCTTTATTGATATTTTTTTTCTCTTGTGGAGATTTGCAAACATGGGATCAAATCAATGCAATATTGCCTATTTAATATAAATAATAAACCTTAATGCTGTAAGAACGTAGACATCTACTCAAGAAAAGTAAATATTTTTCAGATAGACAATCAAGTATTAGCACATTTCCCTTAAGGGAAATCAGCAATTGATGTTGAACTCATGACGCGTTTTTCGAAAAATGTCTTCCAATGTCTTAAAAAATGTCTTACCCAGATGACGAAATTGAGGTTCGCTTAGAGCTATATATCTGTGTATATACATATAAACTTACCTCTTAACGCTCTAGTGATCACAATTTTGGCTGAATCGTTAGGAGACTCCATATTCAAACGTTTTATATAAAAGTAAACATCAAGCTCATTAATGGCTGAAATCGAACAAGTGGGGGGATTTTGAAAATTCGATATTATTATTCGTCGGATTGAAAAATTGTATATAATCAATCATGTTGTAAATTTAACGTCCTTTAAGTATTTTATGGATTATTAATATTTACAGAGATATTTGATTTTTTTTTAGTTTTCGGCTTACAGTAAACCCCCCTTCTTTATCATCGCACGTTAAAAATAAGCCAATATAACATTAACCGTCTTATTTCATGCTGGCATACCAACTATTGTGGTCAACAAATCTTTTCTAGATAAGATACATGAACTGATGACCCCCCCCCCCTTCTCTCTTTTGTTCTTGGATTACTAAAATTAGATGGATTGAGATAAAAATTATTCTAGTTCATCATAAATTACAGTACTAGTTATAGTAAGTAGTTTTCAATTAAATTAATATATTATATTCAGATATATTTCAGTAATTGTTTTTCTTTCCGGTCAACAATATTTCTATATATCTATTTGGCGCTGAGTGGTTGGCGGAACTGTTTGTTTACAATTCAGACGCTTTCTGTTAAAGAGGCGATTAAAATGTAAAGGGCCGAATGATTTCTCATTATTATTTGTATTTGCTCACATAATATTCACGGTGGTGTTGTGTTACAAGTATGTAGATATATCTATTCTAAAACTTCACTTGGGAAATCTGCTTAGTTTAAGCAACCCCGCGTGACGGATTTTTATTTTTTGTGAGGCAACGCATCCTCCCTTAAAAAATACACTTTAAATGAAATATGAGGGGTAATATATTTTAGGAAGATAGTGGATGTATTTTCATGGGGTAATAATAAATAGAAACAAATTGATAACGTTTTGGCATTTAAGGTCACAGTACATACCAAGTGATTCAATATATCATTCCTTACTTCTTCCATGTATAGGATAGAATGTTAAATTAAGGGATAAAAGATAATAATATCAAATCGAAATATGACTTAGATAATATCAAATTAAAGGTTATGTGATAACGTATGAAAATAAACTCAGGAAGATAAGGCATATTGTGAAATAGTTGAATATGATGTCTACTGCTTGCCTGGTCATATATGTTATAATTAAGACCGGAAATGCAACAGCTTTGTCTAAAACTAGATGTTCATTGAAAAATGTTTAAAGTTCATAGAATGCTGTTAAGTGTAATATATTCAATGCCACAATGATGTTTTTCTTTTATTCGATGAAGCTCTTTTCAAAATTAAAAAGTTTTTCTTAAAGTGAACTTCTTTAAAAATATATTAAAATATTATAATTTGCTCTCATAGTTAAGGAGTAAGGGGGGTATCTAAAAAAACTGATGCTTTCTGGAGGATTCAATGATTATATGTTTTGTGTAGCATATTATGCACATTGGGCCCGATTATAATACAAAGCAACGAATAATGCGAGCGTGGCCTAAGCACACAATACCTCTAAAGTGTGAATAATTCTTGATCATTTTCCTCGCCATATTAAAGTGCTAACTATGTCAGTTATAAATGCATATGAAGGTTGTCATAACAAGCCTTCACATATGACGGATCATCGCTGAAAGACAAGTAGAAGAATGGACAATGCAGTTTGAAGGTATTTAAGTACATTCCACATGCAATTTGTTTTTGTTGAGGAAATAATGCTTTTGTCAGATTTGTCGTAATAGCAATGTGCCCAAATATATCTATAAATGAAGTCATTTACATAAATAAAAGAATGTATCCGGAAATTATCTGATAAAGCAGATAAAAAAACATTAAGAGATGAACATGAATAAAATCAAAACCTTACTTGGATTAGTTAGTTTGTTTGGATAGAATTAAAACAAAAGTGAGTAAAACCAATTGTCACGTTCTGTATTGCTGATTATTTAGTTGGTTTTATTAGTTAATTCGTGTTACTAATTGGTGATATTAGTTGGCCATTAAAAATTTGTAGATAAGTGTGTTTTCTGAACTGAGCAGATTTAAAATTATCTCTTTTACCCACCCCCTCTGTTTCTAAATGGTGATCGAACCAAATATATCTTACTATTCTTTGAATAAAATAAAATTCCTGAGTTTTAAAAATTATTAATTATTAACGTTAATGTTACTACTTATAAGTGTAGAAAACAATAGTCTTTTTGAATATTGAAGGTAATACAAACAATAGGAAATTCATTACGTAGGATCTGTGATGGAGGTATTTCGTTTGCAATATCACCTATTTTGATTAAAACTGGTCCTTTGAAGTAGCCAATATCTATTTTAACCCTTCAAAAAGGCAAACCTGGAATCAAGAAGCACTGCTTCTTCATTTACTGTAAACTTCATTTTGTTGGTAATGACTCATGCAGAGCTAAGACCCTTCATTCATGGCTGTTAATAGTTATTATTTGGATTTTAGTCGTGTATGTAGTATATTAATACTGAGTACAGTTCGCAGGGTCCTTTATGAAATACCAATATAAAAGCCTGTCACGCAGGGGCTGCGTAAATTAAGCTGATTTCCCACGTTTGCCACGTATTTGCATTTATCTCAAAAATTAAAAGTTCAATCAGAACAATTTCAGTTTATTATTTAAACTTCAAATAATGTGCTTCATAATATAACTGTTTATTGTTAATATGACATGAGTAGAAGGGGAGGGGGGTTACTGAAGACCGAAAACTATAAAATGCAAGTATCTCAATATTTTATGGTTAATAATCAAGATAGTGAAAAAATGTACATAACAACAATTACAGAATATTACATTTGTAATAAGTTTGGCTCTATACAATTTTTCGACCTGGCGCATAATAACGAAGATATTAAGAATTTTCGAAATTCCTCCCCTCTAACCCTCCAAAACCAGTGGGGAGGGGGGTTTACAGGGGAATTACGAAAATTCTTAAAATCTCCGTTTTTATGCATGGGAACGAAACGTTGTTTAGAACAAATCTCATTGCAAACGTAATGATTTATAAATGATATTATGTACGTTTTTTCTTTATCTTGATTAATTAACCAAGGTATTTGCATTTTTAGTTTTCGGCGTTAAGTAAACCCTCCTAGTCATACCAAATTAACAATAAGCTATTATAATATGAAGCACTTTATTTGAAGCCTAAATACCAAATATTGTTCTCATTGGACATTTACGATTTGATATAAATGGAAATACGTGACGCACGTGGGCAATCTTAGTTAAGGCAGCACCTGCGTGACGGACTTTTTTGTATCAAACATGCGTGATTTCCAAATATAAATAAAACAAAAGATTAGAGCTACATGAATTACTTAATAATCTCCGGAAAGCTATCTAAAAAGATTCGCTCTCAACACTAGACTAGTGAGGATGTATATGTTTCATCATCAATAATTTTAGTTTAATACTCGCCATATCAATTTTGTTTTTCAGATACTACGTATCAGTGACAAAGAATGTAGGCAATAATATTAAATAGTAATTTTATAGTACATAAACATTTTGTGTTAAGTTAGACAATGCAGTTCCAATATTCACGTCTCATTGTTTTTCTCAGGCAAGATATTTACAGCAAGAGATTTATGATGCATGGGAAGGATGTTGCAATAATACTTCGTTATAATGCTCCTTGACATTGACATTACACAATGTAATGACTCAACGACAACTGGTACAGCTTTGATGGCGTGCAATTTTGAGTATTCTTCTTGAAGGTTCAGCAAATAAAAAAACAAAGTGCACTGAGCTTATCAATATTAATATCGTTTTGTATTTTGATAACTTGATAAAATCAACTGACCAATCCCTATAAGCTTCAAAGGCAAGTGTTCCGTAATCTGCGGGGATATTCACAATAAACACAGCTACAGACTGATAAATAAATTTAATTTAATTTATTTGTCGATCATATCCTGCAATTTTTGCTAGTAGAGAACATTAGCTTTACTATTAAGTGAAACTTATGTTTCGAGTATGACGATGAGCAAATAAAAAAAACAGTCCGCTCGCAGGAAGTGCGCAATCTAAGCAGATTCCTGAAATTGCAACTCTAATGACATCATTTGATTCCTTATTTCTCCCATAATGACAAGTCTAGGTATGCACGTCTTGAAATTTAATCTGGGTGTTTATCGATAAAGCTATTTTGAGAGACAATCACTCGAGTAGAAGAGGGCTATGTGAATACAAAAAGCTACAAATAACTCGATTCATAATATTCGAATTACAGGTAAAACAGTGTATAGAACAACTATTGAAGATATTTAAATTTTCAGTAAGATAGGTTGTATTACATTTTCGATTCGACTCATGATAACAATGTTATTTTAGTTGATTTTGATCCCCCCCCCCTTTTAACTCTCTTCCTCGCTATTGATTTTAGGCCATAGCGAACTTTGTCTTTACTTTGGCATTAAACTCCTAAATCGCGAGTTCGATTGTTCCAAAATTCAATATATATATATATATATATATATATATATATATATCTATATATATATATATACACACACATTGAATTTTTGTCATTTCCTAGGTAGGGCCAATGGAAATTTGAATAATTTTTAGTATACTCGCGTCGAGTGCAACATGAATAGCTGAGAAAAGCCCTTTAAGGGAAATATAGTAATTGAGGCATCTGGAGCAAAGAATAGACGTCACATTTGCCCATGTATCTATAGCAAGAGTCTGATGAACCCGATAAGTTATATGTTCAAAGGAGTCCTTTATTGATATAATGGCTTATAGTCAATGTGATATGAATAGGAGTGACGGCTTACTTGACGCGGTAAACAGAGAAATAAGTTAATTTTTGAAGTAGAGAAACGTGTAAAGAGCAATTTTAGAATATTGAATTTTCAACATAGTGGTAAAGTATTTCAATTATAACTGTTACTTTTATTAAATTAATTTTTGGTATTACGCCACTCTTTCAGGTCGGATTTCAGCCGACGAACTTGATCGTTTGATTTCGATAAATCATTAAAATATCGAGCTTGGAACCGGTCAAACAAAACAAAAATATTTGCAACCCCTAGACATATATATATGGATGGATTTCACTTTCATGAGCTTGGTAGAATGGATGGACATTGGATGATATTTTTTGAAAATTGCGTCATGAGTTCAATTTTGATAACTGATTTCACTTTAGGAAAAACTGGAAAAAGTGAATAAATTTTCATTTTTATTTTTTACTGGTGGTGAAGGCCATAAATCAGGTTCTTTAGGGCACAGTTTTGTCGCTCACAATTTATAATAAAAAGGGAGGAGCCACAAAAGTGCTATGAATAACCTGAAACAATTTTGTTACCTAGCAATACTGTTACGCTAAGCATGCTTTCCAAAACAAAACCTAAATTTAAAAAGTCCGTCATGCAGGGGCTGCGTTAACTAAGCAGAATTCACACGTGAAGTTTTACAATGGAGAAATTTCACGAGAGTCGAGCAGTTAATGAAACGGCCGAGCTAGCTCTTGGCGGGAAAGACACTTCGTCCGTTAGCTGCCCAGGATTTAATAAATATGCAAATATCTCGGTTAATATTCAAGATAGAGAATAAATGTATATAACAATATTTATAGTAAATTTAATTTGTAATAAGATTGATTCTGTACACTTTTTCGATCCGACGAATATTAACGGAGATATTTCGAATTTTCGAAAATCCTCCCGTTTAAACCCCCCCCTCCCCGTGGTCCGATTTCAGCCGTTAACGAACTTGATCTTTCATTTTACATAAAACGACTAAATATCGAGTTTGGTAACGATCAAACAAAAATTGCGACCACTAGAGCGGTAACAGACAAATATATATATATATATATGTATATACAGTTTTGAGCGGACCTCATTTTCGTCATCTTCTAGGTAGGGTCGATGGACATTTGAAGAAAAAGTTCGAAAATTCCGTCATGAGTACAACCTCAATAGCTGCTATAAAAATAAGAAGCATTATCAGTACTGAGGCAATAGTCTACGTTTTTATGAAAGCAAAATATGAACTCTTCACAAAAGAGAATATAATAGGTTAGAAAAGCAAAGAGAGTGTGAATTTGGTATCGAGTTACCATTAGAAGTTCAAAAGAAATCCAACGTGGTAGTAAAAATGAGGCTAGTAAAAGTACAATGTAAGACATGTCTTGGTCGTGGGGAAAAGGAAGTTAAAGTTACTAAGTTTGTCTAAAGATGAAAGGATTTTAAAAAAAAATTATAGGACGAACGATTATTGGGTAGAGGGGGGCGCCCAGGAATCCATTTCCAAAAACATGAAACTTCTCATAGTTTGCAATGGGTTTAGACCCTATGATGAAACGCAAGTACAAGGCGTATCTTTTAGATCTTGAAAAAGATATACAAATTTAAAGAAATGGACGTTTTTTCAACCTACTGCAATGCTATAGCTGTATTTCCTAGAGGGCAAAACTTACAAAAACTGCTTATGGATATTATGTGAATATATAAAAAATTAAATTAGATTTAGGTAGCACTTTACAAGCCTAAGGAGGCATCGGTATTGAATAACTAGTGGTGAAGAAATGGGAAGGTGCTTAAGGTGTGTATGAGCATAAAGAAGCCAATAGCAATACTAATTTCTCACGAAGATTCCCATGAAAGGAATTCACTCCGCTCTAAACCTGCAGGTCTAGATCTAACCTTGTGAACTAGCCCAGTACATCAGGTGTAATTACAGCTCCCTTTAATCAAAGAGTCAAGCAATTTGGGTCTGATGTTTTCACTGAGGGAAGGTCATTGGCTGACCCAGTGAGCGGTGGAAGGTCGGCTGATAACATCTGGAGGAGTACTGCCCGCCTTCCCTGTGCATTATAAAAGGCGATCTATCAGGAAGTCGGAAGGTTGCTACGGACGTCTTAATCAAAACGGCCTTTGTTTCACTAAACACATTTATTACATACTTATATACCCCTCTCTCTATTCATCAAATGTAAATTAAAGTCCGTCACGCAGGGGCTGCGTAAACTAAGCAGATTTCCCACGTGAAGCTATACAATAAAGAAATCTCTATACGAGAGCCGAACAGTTACGGCCGAACTAGCTTTTGGCGGGAAATGTTCGTTATCGGCCCACATTTAATAAAAATGCAAATATCTCGGTTAATATTCCAGATAGAGGATAAATATATCGAACAATATTTGTAGTAAATTTAATTTGCAATAAGATGGGTTATACAATTTTTTGATCCGACGTATAGTAACGGAGATATTTCGAATTTTCAAAAAACCTCCCCTCTAACCCCCCCCTCCCCTGGTCCGATTTCAGCCGTTAACGAACTTGATCTTTCTTTTTACATAAAACGACTAAATATCGAGTTTGGTGACGATTAAACAATAATTGCGACCGCTAGAGCGGTAACAGACATATATATATATATATATATATATATATATATATATATATATATATATAGAGATAGATGGATAGATAGATAGATAGATACACATACAGTTCTCAACGGACCTCATTTTCGTCATCTCCTAGGTAGGATCGATGGACATTTGAAGAAATTTTTCGAAAATCGCGTCAAGAGTACAACCTCAATAGCTGATTTCCCTTAAGGGAAATCTGCTAAAATGTTCGAACATAATAATGTTTTGCAAATACTTTTTAAATAAGAGCATATATATTATCTTATTATTGAAAACATTATAAGGGAATATAGAATTCGTCGAGTAGGTCCAGTGCATTCTTAGTATTCTTGGTATGTTTACGAAGCCAAGGAGGGCACTTGGAAATTCCAATAATCAGAATATCAGTTTTAGCACTTGGCCAAAAACATTACACATCTGAGAAGGATCTGGAGGGTTGGAAAATTTGTTTTCACGTTCCTTTTGTTAAACCGCCTCAAACGTCTAATCAAATAATAATAATTAAATAGAAACATACAGGAATATGGATATATAAAATAAGGAACCTATTTAATTACGGACGTATTGGAGTAAGCACATATTAAAAAAAAAAAACTTATATTTTACTGCTAAGCTTTGTAGACGATCTACAACTTCGATTCTCGTATAATGCAGTAGTTAAAACGTGTTTGACAATTTACGTATCTTGGAGATACATTCTCAAGGATTCAGACAACAAAGAGCATTACTGAAAATATGAAAATACGGTCAACTATTTTTATTCTGATAAAACGATTATTAAATCATGCGGCTAAACACTAATTATAATCGAGAATATTTTCCATTATTCAGAAACGTATATCTACACTAATACTGATTAAACATGTTTATATACTCTAAGTATTTAAATAAATGTGCATACTTTAATATTTTACTTACATTTCTAAAATATGCATATTACAATAGTATGCACTACTTGATTTTCTGCTGTTAAATAAATAAAAAGTGGACGAGAAAAACCAAGTAGAAAAAAATTGCAAAGGCGTGTCTACACGTGAAGAGTTCAAGCTATAACACCGAGAGGCAGTGCTGAGAAAAAGTAAACAGTTAGGAAGTAAATAAAAAAGATATAACCTTACAAAAAGTATCCTTTAAACAATTTCAAAAGGAAGATGTAATCCCATCTATATTTTTGAAATTTTATGAAAAGCTAACCATCAGATTTCTCAAGAGCATCTTTTAAGTACTTTTACTTTTGTGGGTGAGTGTAATGTTTATAAACGTTATTAATTATGCTCACTTGATCAGTTAAACCCATAATAAATGTAAGTATTAGCCGTAGATTGCGACGAAATGTGTTTGTAAAGTTGGAAACATTAAAATTTGAAGAAAGAAAAAATCGGCCATGTACTCGTATTATGTCTACACGTACTCAAGATAGTGGAGTTTTACTAACTATTCCAAAAATTAAAAAGGCATAACAAAATAATGTCACAGGAATTTTAGCAGATTTCCCTTAAGGGAAATCAGCTATTGAGGTTGTACTCATGACGGAATTTTCGACATTTTTCTTCAAATGTCCATCGATCCTACCTAGTAGATGACGAAAATGAGGTCCGTTCAAAACTGTATATATATATCTATATATATATATATATATATATATATATATATATATATATATATATATATATATATCGATATATTGGTCTGTTACCGCTCTAGCGGTCGCAATTTTTGTTTAATCCCTACCAAACTTCATATTTAAGCGTTTTATGTAAAAAGAAAGATCAAGTTCGTTAACGGCTGAAATCGGACCAGTGGGAGGGGGGGTTTAGAGGGGAGGATTTTCGAAAATTCGAAATATCTCCGTTACTATACGTCGGATCGAAAAATGATACAGAATCAATCTTATTACAAATTAAATTTACTATAAATATTGTTATATACATTTATTCTCTATCTTGAATATTAACCGAGATATTTGCATTTTTCAGTTTTCACCAAACCGCCACTTCTACTCATGTTACGTAAACAATACTCTGATACATAATAAATCACATTATTGGAAGTTTAAATACCAAAAATTGTATTCAAGAGACCTTTATTATACGAGATACATGCAAATATGTACTGGTGACTCCCCCCCCCCATCTTAAAGTTTTGGACTACTAAAATTTTATTGATTGAGATAACAATTATTCTGACTCATTATTAATTACAGTACTAGATATAGTAAATAGTTCTCAATAAAAATAATGTGTTATATTCTGATATATTTCAGTAATTGTTTTTCTTTCCGGTGTGAGGCGGGACCCGTTTGTTTACATTTCTAACCTAACGCTTCCTGTCGGCAGGCTATTGAAATTGGATGAAACATTTCTTATTTCCGTTTGTATTTATTCACGGTGTTGTGTTAGCAGTATGTATATTTATCTATTACTAAACTTCACGAGGGAAATCTGCTTAGTTTACGCAGCCCCTGCGTGACGGACTTTTTTGTTCAAGATGGTTTATTAATATGATTTTTATTATTAAATATATATATATATATATATATATATATATATATATATATATATATATATATATATATATATATATATATATATATGGTACCCAATATAATTGGAAATAAAAATAAGAAATATATTTTTATTATAAGCAATAAAAGTTTTCGTTGAAAGTAAATTTTTTTGTGTACTATTTATTCACTCAAAATAATGAAAAGAATTTAGTTGAACATCATGTGTACTATACTTGATTTCAATTACTTAACTACTTTTATGGCTAAGGTCAATTTAAATAAAATCAAAAACCAGGCTTTTTTGAAATTGTTTAATGTGTCAATAGTTAGGGGTGGGGTATATAAATACACATAAACAAATAATAGAACATGATAATAAATGTACAAACCTGGTTTGGTTTCGATAAAGGGCTCTTTAATAAAATTAGAATTATTTGAAGTAGATCATTAATGTATGGTAATGTTGGGCATATAATGAATGAATGATGTTTTGAATGAGGCGTCTCAATGCTGACATCTTTGCTGCAGTTTCGTATTTTTCTAGTAATATATTTGCATGATATAAAAATTAAAAAAATCGTTCGTTAAATCTTATAACAAAAATGACATATGTCTTCTTAAGCCATTAATGCCAGCTGCAGATAATCCAAAGGACTTAAAAGTTGCCTAAGCATTGGTGTAGTCCTCATTACCGAAAAGAAGAATCGTGACATTAAACGTTAATAGATCTGATTGTGACAGCTAGCTGGTTAATATATATCCCCATTGTTATATGTCAGAAAATATCTCGGTAATATCTTTATAATTGTGAAATGCCGCATTGTTTTGTGTAAACACTTCTGCCATCCACAAGGTCAGTATAAATCACCTGTGTTATTAGCTGGAGTTGACAGGATTAACATGACGTCTTCCTCGGGCCTTGGAATAACGTTTCCAAGGAGGATGACATTAGGTTTATGAAGGTGCAGGATCTAAAAAAAAGTAGTTCCTTTGGAAAAATCGTCTCTCTCCACATCCTTTACCAATTAAGATCCATGAGGCATTGAGGCCTCCTAAAAGCGGCTACCTTGGCCTCCGTCAACCCTTTTAACTACAAGCCCAATAATCAACTTCAAATAGAATTGTATTGAAATCCTTTTGGACTACAATTTTTCGAACTTTCTAGTATGATTTACTCTCAGCCCAACAGTTTCTAGTGATTCTACACCATATAACCTCTTCCATTCTTTCGAATCAATTATTTCCGTAAGCACGCTTGTAATATTCTCCTTCTACAATACATTTTTTGGGCATCTGTTATTTTCTTCACTGATGTTAAAAACTTCTTCACTTTTTAGGGAGAGTTGTCTTCGACAAGGTTTGCTAACAGCATCAACACGATCATTGTCATTATTCTTTCATCAACGTGTCTGTCGAACTTTTATATTTTCTCAGAATAAGATGATAAATTAAACCGCTATGGTAGATTCCTTTCATACATAAGTATTTCCGTTTTTAAATTTGTACTTTAATATTCGAATAGAATATGATGAAAATTATTTGAAAGCAAACAGAGCACAATAATCAGATTTCAGAATGGGTGGTTTTTATTTCTCTCTGAAATTATTATTTCTAATCTTTGTAACGGTGTTTTTAATGCTTACTTCTTTCTCCTCTACTGAAATTTTATTAGCATATGAAAACAACTGAGTGATATATACATACATACACGTGTATATATATATATATATATATATATATATATATACATACACATATATATTCATTTGTGTGTATATACACCATACCGTTTCTGAGTTTCTTATGTATATCTGAAAATATCACCTCGGTATAGTCACGCGATTCTGACTATTTGATTGATAAATTTTTTTTTCTGACATTGCGCCTGAAATTGCTTGTTTGCCACAACTGAATTTTGTGCCACATCATTGTCGAAGGGCCCACCAGAGCCTTTCGACAGAAGCGTATCACTTGTTTCGACCCTGAGATTTAAATTCTCGTCACACCTCCTTCTCCTGTCACCTTAAGAAAGAAGAGTTAGTCTCAACAGCTTTATTTATTTATTCGGTGGACTTTACATACGCTATCCATGAAGCATTTGGACTTCAAAACAACGTAGTTTACACCACTCTAATGTAGCAGTAGTCAGGAGTTAAATGTTAATTAAAATATTATACCAACTCGTTTCACTAAAGATTAGGAAAAAGATACGCTGTAAGGGCTAGACGTTTTCCAATACTAGCTATTAATTTCCAAAATTTAAGAAAGCCAATCACCAGAAATTAAAATTACGATGAAATTTATTCTTAGCAAAGCCACAGACTTTGAGCAAAAATTTTAGTTGCTAAGTGTTCAGGTAATTTTTAGTGGTTTGGATTAGCACTTCTAAAAATAGCTGTAATCAATTTATAAACAGATAGTTAGAGAGCCTCTTCACGTGCATTGGTTTAGAATACACTCCATGTACATAAATCTTAAATTCAGGTGAAAAATATAAAAATTGCATCTCAAAGTTGAATATAGAAGATATTATTTAACCCCGGTTACCAGTTAATCATAACCAGTTTATCCAGCTCTTTATATTTAACGATGGGATAATTAATGTTAGTGAGATAAACACTTAATTATAAAATCTTTTTTGAGATTGAGGTATTTCTTTATATAATCAATATAGTATAATTTCCTACTCATCTTGAGCATATATCGAGAACTTTAATAACTTGACTTTTCTTCAGCGATTTGGGAATTTGCAACAGAATTGCAATGCTTTATTACGAGGCTATGTGCAAGCTGGCAATATTGTTTGTTTGTATGTACGCTCGTGCATGTGCTTGTACGTATGGGACGCACACAGTGAATGGTAAGACGTCAAGTACGATTTTTCGATTTACAAATAAAACATTTCTTTCATCAGTCATGGGTAAAGATGTGTAGGAGCAATCAGTGACTCGGCAAGGCAGTATTTCTCTCGTTGTCGTATTGGTGAAATATCCGGACATTAGCAAACCTATCACTTCTTAACAGCCCACTGGCTTCTACTTCAATGACAGACCGCCCCGCCGCCCTCCTATTCCTCCTACTCTTAGGACTAACGAACATCACAACTACTAAAAGAGACATAGTTATTTGAACAGACTCATTAAGTTCAATAAAGTAACTCGAAGACATATACTCCACCAATCCCCTTATTATTGAATTTTTTAACAATATACATAGACTAAAAAAACACATTACTATTTATTGGTTACCCGGCCATGTGGGCATATCTCAAAGTAATATAGTAGACAAAGCAGCCAAACAATCAACTGAACTTGAACAAATAGATTTTTTGGACATACCTCACCAAGACGCTTTCTCTCAAATAAGAAAACTCGTAATTAATGACTGGAATAATTTATGGTATAACACTGACAGTAAACTTAGAGAATTCAAATCAAACACGCTCAACTGGACTTCAAGTAATAGACACTCTAGAAGAGAAGAAATTGTACTTCCACGCCTACGCACAGGACACACTAGACTAACACATTCATATCTAATGAGCAGGGAAGATGAACCTATATGTCGCTACTGCAACAGAACGCTGACTGTAAAACACATACTAACTGACTGCACACAAGTGAAAACGTACCCATGGCCCACAAATTGATGTGAACTACTCGCCGACAGTAGCCAATTTATAGAAGATGTTTTTAAGTATTTAAGATATATTGGATTATTTGATGAAATATAAAAGCTATTATTTACGATTAACATTAGTATAGCAATTAGTATTAGTATAGCAAGCACAGTACGTGGAATATAAGTTTTTCCTCCTCCCAGTTTAACTATTTCTTGTAATATTTTTTTTATTATTTATTTTTTTTGTTTTATTTTTACTTTTTTTCCCTCATGTTGTCAATATACTAACAATTTATATTTAGTTTTGTCCATTCTATTTATTTAGTACATTTGTAAAATTTAGCTGTGTAAAAATGTTAATATTTATTTAATTTTGTAAAACTATACTCAAACATGTTAAAAGATGAATCGCCACTGTAGCGGCATCTTAAATGAATAAATAAAAATATTCCTCATTCCAGACTGGATGTGATGAATGCCCATTTGGTTGCTGTCCCTAGATTTTGAATCTTTCAAACTCATAGATGTGACCACCGAATAGTTTCCAACTTAAGAGAAGACATATCGACAGTGTCGATCGGCAACCTCGTATGTCAAAAAAATGATATTTGTCAATATTGGATTTGTCGTATGTCAAATCCTGATTTTTGCATATTTACATTAGTTGTACTATTCTTGATGTTGTGTTTCAACCTCGTAAGTCAATACAAAAAGATTCAAAAGAAATAAAGTGTTTAAAATTTTCATTGTATGCCAATTGATCGTTATCCTGTGCAAAATACTGGTATGTCAGGACCAGCTGAGTTACGCTGTCCCGCAATTGCAGAAAATATCCCATTAAAGTTCGCCAAACACGCATGTTGAATTGTTCCCGTTTGAACCATAATTCACTTTTTAGTATTCTCGAGTACTACAAAGACGATCACAATGCAATCAGGGAAGGCAAGTTCATTTCTAAAGTTCATAAATACAGTTTTTTTACGGTACTGGTCAACTAGGGCTCCACTATGTATTTCTATTATTCTAGTCATATATATATATATATATATATATATATATATATATATATATATAACATGTACTTGCGCTGTGGATCTATAGCAGTTATTCGCCTGTTTTCACGGAATCAGATTTATATCATGAAATGAAATTATGCTGTCATAATCACACATATTTCAATATTGGAAATCAATAAGTAGTTTGCTATTGGTGGTATGAGGCAGAAGGAGAAATCAAGGTTTCAAACTTTACATCATGTTAATTGATTTTCTTAAGTAGGAGGTATTAATTGGACTGATGGATGTGTTTATCAAAACAAAAACAATACCTTAGTTTTATTAGTGCATTGTTTAGTCTTTCCTCAAGAACTAATTTCTTAATAGAGCAACAGTATTTTGAAAAATGGCATAGTCAGATGGAAGCTGATTCAGTTCATGCATGTATTGAACTACGACTCAAAAATAGAGAAATTCATCTTCCTTCTGATTACATATCATTTAGTAGATCAGTCATGAATAAAACTTCAATAGTTATCGTCCCTACCAGAATTCAGCTAAAAACAATGTATTAAAGATCTGTAGAAACTGAATAGATACAATAGAAGTTATATTTTTCAATAACCAAAAACATGGAGTTGAGATACGTATCCATAAGCATAATAAAGACAATACCTATCAATACTCCAAAAAGGTTCGATCTATTGTCATTAACATTTACCAACTGATCGCCCTGGAGGCGTTTACTGTTACATCTTGTTTATTTTCTCAGTACATTTTCTGGCTTAAAGTGACATATTATTAGCCAACAGTTACCTGGAAAACCATTAGGTAGATATAATTTTATAATAATTAGCATAAAAACGCATTTATTTTGACATAAATTCTGTCCATGAGTTAGTGAGTATACAAGGACAAACCACCTAGCTCATAGCAAAGTATTTTCTTCCGGACTGTGACCTACCTCCATGATTGTTGATTTTTTTTTCTCTTCCTTTTCCTGTTGAAATTTTACTGAATGTTGATTAATGGATGGCACTTTTTTTTTTTTTGTAAATTTAATGAAATTTTCCTTCATTAGTAATATTATAAATATGAAATATGCGAGTTAGATTCCCGCCTGGGCAAATTTGACTTGTTTTGGCTTGACGTCTGTTACGTGTATGTATATATATATATATATATATATATATATATATATATATATATCCTCGTAGAAAATCCTAATAGAGGATTGATTTCATTGAAGAGCTTTAAATGATTACAGGAATAATTAATCTATTCTAATTAATCGTTATTACTTCCTTTTAGGGAAGTGAATTGCTTCAACAATCACTGGGAATCCATTCACTAGAGGAATATAAAGGCCAGCTATACCTTCACTTTTGAGCTATACGTAACTTTAGTGCTCTTATAATTTAAAACAGAAATAACCCGCGTGTTTTTCGTATGAACGTAGCTATAGGTAGTGCTGACAATTTTATGGAGTCATTCATAAAACACTATTCTTTAAAATACGTTCAAATAACTACCCATCCTACTACATTGTAGATGGCAAAAATGAGTAAAGTAAGGTCCTTTTAAATATGTATACACACACACACACACACACATATATATATATATATATATATATATATACAATTTTATTGGGCACTAACGATTGAACCGAACTTAACAAAACTCTGTATGTGAATTAGCACTTATTCTTCCATGATTTTAATCTATATTAAATTTTTGTGTTCGAACGGAAGTGGGGGTTATAAGGGTTACCTAAATAAAAAATTCGCCATATTTCATTTTCTATTAGTTTTTAGGCAGTATTTACGTTTTAGGCAAACGTGCACACAACAAATGTTCTTTTTGTGTTATTAAAAGTAGCCTTTGTTTTAAACGTAATATTATTAAATTTAATATCCTAATCGCTTCAAATATCATGCAGGACAACGGCTGCCGGGTCCACTAGAATATATATATAAAACTAATTCGGTTCTAAACAGCTTTTGTTTCGTATATTTTTACAAAAAAAAAATGAGCCAGAAACGAAATATCATTCAATTCACGTATACCGTATATCGTTCTCTTTTGTTCAGTCGTTTCCGCATAATAGACCATAGCCATAGTTTTATGTACATATTTATAAATTACAATTCAGCAAGGGTGTAAATAATTGATATTTGTTTGGACTTAACGAATGTAGTATGCAAATGAATATCTATTAAGTAAAATAAAAAGAAATTAAAAAATGGGTTTATTAACATCCCCATTACGCTACAACAGCGAATCGGATGAGTTATCTCCTGAATACCATCCTTATTTAGGCCGGGAGGGTGAAAAGATTTCATTTAAAGAGTTCGTCAATAAATAAATTCATAAGGCTCAGGATTGGAGGAACACTCGACTCTACTGGAGTTTACCGAGAGAATTAAGACCAACTCCTCAACTCTAATGGTTATCCTTAGCCCCAAAGCAAAATTATGAACATCATATGTACTTGAGTCGCTTTGGAAAAGCTTCAGAGTGGACATTACTGACGGCTTTAAGTCCGAGCTGCCCCTGAGACAAATGAGATATTTCCGGTAAAATTAGTAATGACATACGACATGGGGCTCCTGTCAAAACCGTGAAACGGCATGACTGATTACAATAGTCAATTAACCTCGACTCCAATTAAGGTGCTGTCTTCTGATTAGGCTTTCGGTCAACGCGGTCTTCGCCACGGCTGAAGGCGCTTCTTCAATGATTGGCTAATCGAATGTAAGTATAACTGCATTGGACATAGCACCTGATCGCCTTCTAGAGACACCTTCAAATAGTGATATACTTTGGTGTTACAAAATAGTACTGAGGCACAAAAGTTCATAAAAGACACTCACCCATAAAGGGAAAGAGGCAGTATTAACCCATCATAAATAATTCTCTCAGTCTAAATAAATACACTAATAAAAATAACAAACAATAAATAGGCTTCATAAAACCCATCCAATAAAACAATGGGTTCCATTTGGGGTATTGTTGTGGAAACAGCTTATTTACTTCTTGACCAATGGCTTTAATATGCTCTAGAAATATTCTTCCACCCCTCCCAAAAATAATCTAGTCAGCAATACAGTTAATAAATAAATTGACTTTTTGGGTTTTCACGTGTGAAATAAACTAAACTTGATAACGGTTATCTTATTACAGATTTCGAAGATTCTTCACATTTAAAAAAAAAAAGAAAAGAAAAGTGTATAAGTAAACTTTGTCGTTCTAGTAACTTCGGAAAACTGTATAAAACATCGTGAATATAATTTTATAAATGATTGCTAAGTAGGTTATATCCGAGACTGTTCTGGGAAGTACTTTCATCCCTAGTAATATAATGAGGTTGTACAAAAACCTTGCGATGCCTTCACACCATGGCATCTTCCTTACCATCGATCCCAGGCAATAGCGGGACATCCCAGGGACACAGCTATACAGTGTGGGATTGGGCGAAGAAAGACGTATGCAGCGCTGAAACCACCCAACTAACTCGGAGAAATTTTCTGCAACAGTTTCAGATGCTTGGCACTGGGTAGTATGTGTTATACCGCAAGTTACAATGAAAACCTTGCTAAGGCAAATAAGGGAATCTTGTTATGCCATTAAATATCGATAGATCACGTCAGCTAGATGGGACATATACGTAATCTTTTTAATGTAAGTCCCAGGATTTTAGGTGAGCATGTAGAAGTTTTCTATTTTATGATAAGTGGGTTCTTTGTATAAAGAAGTTTACGCCAGGACTGTGCTGATTTTACCCACCAGAAAAAATCATCTAGAGTCTAGGGAAAAGCTAAGCCTATTCCAGATGAAAAACTCATCTGCTCAAACTGTTCTTAAAAGAAAATCTAAATGATCTTAAAAACCTGAAATGTCTTTCCACTTTACGGGTTCCTTATCCCACCCAGAAATGCATTAATCATTCATTAGTCCTTATACCAAAAGGCATTTTTTTATCTGATTACATAATTTATTCATATGACTATAGGTGTGTAAGTATGTGTATGTGTATATATATATACATATATATATATATATATATATATAAAATTGTAACCTCTGTCTGTACATTGATTTTTTTCGCGAAATTTCACGATAACTTTTCGTTTCACATGTCACAACTTTTTTTTATATACACTATCATCGAATACCGAAGTATAAAGGCGTTATACGCTAAAAATTATAGCGGGAGACAACAATTTTATTTGGCAAAAAAGACTCAACCGAAATAAATAAAACACTCAGTATGTGTATTAGCACTAACGCTAATAAGCCATACATAAGCCTTCCTTATAATAAGCCATACATTTCTAGGGACGGGCAGGAGGGGGGGTTATAAGGGAGGCCTGAAATTAATAATAATGATTTCCTATTGGGGTTTTGGCAAATATTCACATAACAAAAGTTGTTTATTTTGTTATTTAGAGAAATTTGCACAACACTTTTTTTCAATATGAACTACCAGGTACTTCACCTGAAAAAATTAGTTCAAATGTATGTCAATATTTTCTCCTTAATAATTCAAATCTATGCATAATGCACAGGAGACGGGAAATATGACAATATGCAGGACAGTGAAGTCTTACATAAAAAAATAATTTTATTATTAACAAATGCCAACAACGGGTATTAACCCAAAACACTGGAACGGGTAAATGTCAAAATATTGTGCAAAGTAAAGCCTTGCCAAAAATATACCATCACCATTCAGCCTCAAATGAATTCCCGAGCGAAGCCGGGTACTGAGCTAGTATATATATATATATATACATATAAAACATCAATCCATAGAAGGAATTAAAAAAAAAAGAAAAGATACCTAAATGTCTCAACATCTAGTTTTTATTATTCATGAAAGAAAAACTAGGCGTGGAGGTAGGAACATTTAACTGATGAAACTAAATAAATAGGTGTTGAGACACGTATCGCGAGCCTCTCTCTCTCAAAAAAAAAATTAAATTGACCACGCAAAAATTAAGTAATTTTATATTATCATGATTTTTCTTTTAATTCAATAGATTAAATGCAATTTTCATTTAGAGCACTGATCATATACATAGGTATTCATTATTTTATAAATGCTTTCTTGAGAGAAGTACTTGTATGAATTCCTGTTATTGCAAAATAAGCTAGCTCCATTGTTCAACTTCTCACAGTTTTTATTTTACATTTATCTCATAGAACCAATATTAAAGAAGATATTGTTGAATATATTTTTTAAAATGTTCATGTATAAAAATAAAATGTTACAACTCGGAATAGTTAAATCACACATATGAAAGAATTTCTGCTATGATGTCATTGTTGTTTGTACTCGATATTTCGTAAGCTACAGTAGAATCAATATACTATCAGCTATTATATATTAAATTGTACTCTCCTCCACATATACCACGCTGATACTTAGCATACCTTGATGTTTAGGCGGTGAGTTGGGAACTCTCGGTAAGGGCGAAAATAATTGACAATGGGCATTAATTAGACATAGGGGTTCCGAAGGTAGCGCTCCACCTAGAAAGCAGGAGGACCTGGGTTCGAATCCCAGGGATTCAAACATTTTTCCATAATTTTTAAGCATTGCAAAATGAAAATAAATGTTTCAGACATGACCTAGAGGTAGAATACAAAATATGAGGGTTGGATATTGGACACGAGAAAGGGTTAGTAGTTGAATTCATGGCTTGAGTAATATATACGTGGAATGTAATAATCTTCTTAATTTTCTCTGGAATATCTTCTACCATACCTTTACCTCTGAAACAGAGAAAGTCGCATTGAAAAGTTTATTACCAACTCTACCAAGAGGTTGCTTAACCACAAAGCCACACACCACACAGTAAGTAAAACATCTTGTCCAGAAGAATAAATAAACACAAGCAGTGACTCCATACTTCTAAACTACGTGTGGATTCCAACCTCTCTTGAGTCACCCGTACCGTCTCTTATTGCTTCAATTACCTTTGCACTGGCTACTGAAGATTTTTTTAATGTTTCCTGTAATATTATAAATGAAGCGAAATACACACGAAGATAGATAAAAGTGTTGCTACACTTCTGAGATTCGTTATAAGAGTATAATGGGCAGGATAGGGGTTTTAGCAGATTTGACTTGAGGGAACCCATCTGTTGAAATTTTACTTACATATATATATATATATATATATATATATATATATATATATATATATATATATATATATATATATTTATATACATACACACACACGCGCGCGTTCGCGCCCTTTCAGTGAACCCCCATTCCTTCCCGTGAGAAGTTATGCAGATTGACTCAATTGAAGAATAACACTCATAACGAGGGCTTGACACAGTAGAAAAATAACATTTGTACTCAGAGCTTGACTACAGAGGAGAATGAATGCTTAAGTAGGGGTTTGACTCAGTTGATGAATAACATTTATACCCCTAGCTTGACTACAGAGGAATGAAATGCGTAAATAGGGATTGACTCATTTGAAGAATGAAATGCATATGTACGGCTTGAGTGACTTAAAGAATAACATTCATATCCAGAAGCTTACCATATATATTGACTTGCAAGGGAAGTTAGGGGACCCGAAAGTTCAAAAATTCTGACACTTTGTGTGCAAGTAGAGTAGTTCACCCGTAACACAAAACGGAGTAAAATCACCACTTGAAATAAGTTGTTTTTAGTATTTCTGACTGAATATAGTTAAAACGGTAATAGATATTAAAAAAAAAAGTTTAAAACAGGAGATTTATAATTTTTAATATACTTTAAAACTGTGCAACCAGATTTTTTTTTAAACGACATTTTTCAAAAATATTCCCTCCCCACCTCAGTTTTTTACATCTACATAGAAGTACTTCATCTTTATATAAATTTCTGATATATCATAATATCTAGTATTATATATATATGGTTAACTTATGACTGCCGCTTCGCTGGGGAATTAATCTCAAGCTCAGTTTACGTCTCCAGCGGGGCTAAGGATCTATGAAAACTCCCAATAGATCTATCCTTCCTCCAAAACTACGGTTACGAAAATGTTTATACTTATTATCTACAAAAGGTTATATCACGACATTTTCAAAGCTTAATTAAAATTCACAAATGCTTAAAGAAATGGAGCAGGAAATGTCATCTGCTAAAATAAAAATAAAAATATATAAAGACAATCAAACACTGGGACTCAGAATGGAGGTTCTGTGTGCTACCTTTTCATAAGAGTACATTTTTTCTTCCTAGCAATGATATTTGTTTTTAATTATTTGGCATCCAATATATTATCATTTGAGCATAAAATAAACGTGGAGAACTATCGAGCAACTGAGATATGGTTTTATCCAACATTCTCCATAACTGAAGAAACAAATTATCCAACCAGTGAATTTTTCAGGACGATATTTCTAATAGGTTAGCAGATATGATGGGGAGGATAATACCAACTACTGTTGTTTATATTTCAGTTAGTCTGGATTTGAAAAATCTAATACACTTATTTCTAAAAAGGGAATACCACGGATATTACAATATGGGGACAGGGACAAAATGGACTATTCTCAAATGTTTCAATATTGCCTACTCACCAACTAACATCATTAATCAGCCAAATGGTTCATTACTTTTAGTGCACAAATGCTCGAAAGAGGATGAAGCATGTAGTACAAACCTAATTACTAAATGCAAAGAGCGATAAAGCGGTGTAGCCATTGTGCGAACCGCTTGTTCTAGATCTGTGATATCTCGCTTCCCAGGCCAATGTTCCTTCGTCTGGTGCAATGTAGCACTTACATGGATTTAACTCTCTTTGTGCAATTAACGTTAACCCCCCCCCCCGCCCTTGGACGTGCGTTTATAATTTCAAAAAGCAAAATATACTATACGTACTATAGCTGAAGGAAAGACTTTCCTCCCGTACTTGATAAGAGTAAGTGATACCACATCATTGGTCTCAGTGATCTAGTCAGGGGACTTCTTGATGAGTGTTCCCTAATTAAGCCCTCCCGACGTTTCTTTACCTTTTAATACGTAATTGCCGGGAGAAACTACTCAGCGATCTCATATTCCAAAATTGAAGTAGTTCAAACGATGTTGAAATAGGTATTTTTTCATTTTTTTTCTTAATGAGTGTGTATGGAATAGTTGAGCAATAGTTACCTACATACATACAACGCTATCTAACCAACTACTCAACTTTATGTGTAGTAATGGAGCAGCTGCTCAAACTACTTTCAGTGGACGTAGATGTGAGCTCGTGATTGCTATTTTGAAACTACACCTTTTATGGTTCACAAAAACAGACACAGCAGTTGTGGAACCAAGTATTCAACTACTAGGTGCAATTGTAGTTATAACTATACTTTGCATTGGATAGTAATTCATATGTTTTAATTAATAATAATACTTTTGGATTGATGACTGGGCCCTGGCAATGGTCCAAAATCAAAAACATTATCAGCCCTTTTTGGAGATAAAAATCACAATAACGGAGATATTTAGAATTGTTTTCATTTTACTGCTTCTTTGAAAACCCCACTTCTAATCTAGAGGTCGTAATTTTAATTTCGTCGATACCGTAACTGCTTCATGTATAACTGAAGATTGAGGCCGTTAATGGCTGAAATTAGACCAATAGAAGTGGGGGTGCAAAATCTACGTTACGATGATTCATTGAATTGAAAAATATTTTTAGACTTACTTATAAATACAATAGTGTGCCAGAACTATTGTTCTACAAATTTTTCTCGAATATCAACCAAGGTATTAGTATTTTTTTGGACCTTCATTTATCCCCACACCTGCTTAACGTAGCTGAATCACTTAACATTTCATGCCATGTGTTGAATAGGCTTATTACGGAGGATTTAGATGATACAATATAAGAAGACATCATCAGCGTCTCGTTTCAGTTGCTTAGTTGCGTTAGTGACAGCTATTTTTTTTGAATGTCAATAGCATAATATTCATAATAAATTTAGAGAAAAATGGATAAATTGTAACAAAATATGTATCTTCTATCTTGAACTAGTTCCTTGATCCTGACCTGGTTTGGAGGACCTCGAAAGCCGTTTAGGCGTAGAGTTGGCTGTCCGATTTTAGAGGAAAATGTTTTCCACGGATCTCCACTGACCGTGAAATCTGTGGGCTTGCATAAATACCTCAGTGGTCATTATTCGGAAGAAAATACTTTTTTTCTGTTGTCAAAAACATAATTCCTATACCAATAGCTGGTTTGATACCTATTGAGCTGACAATAAACAGAACTACATAAAATAAACAAAATTGAGCTTGAAATGATTAGTAAATATCAGACGTTGGTAGAGTAGAGCAGGTACAATGGCGCCCAATGAAGGCAGCAGCTAAGGCCATTTCTGGACAAATCTATAAATATTATCGTAACTTCATAAATAAAATATTCTACTACAAAAAGACAAGAAGACTTCAAAAATATTTAGGTAACTATGTAATTGAAATACTTAAACAAAACAGTGAACAGACATTGACAAAAGTCCGTCGCGAAGCGGCTGCGTAAACTACTAGATTTCACAAGTCCTGGAAAGACACACTGGTGATCTCATCTCCCCATCTAGAATCTGTTTCTAACTTTGTAAGAAACCTTTGTAAACAATAACGTGAATATAAGCTGGACATGAAACGTTTAGTGAGCCAGTTACTCAAATGAAATCGGATGGATAGAAATTGTGGTTGGTTTACTGAGAGCTAAAACTGAAAAGAAAAATCATCTAGCTCGATTAATATTTGACTTAGATTTAGTATGTACATAATAAATGAATAATGAATAAATTCCTGAGATAATTCAATTTAGAACCAGATTGGTAATATAACATTTTTCGAATGTTCTATTCTGCCTCACCCCATTCTAACCCCCCTATTTTTGGTCTGAATCAGCCATTACGGAATATATCTTTAGTTTTGCATAGAACGAGTAAATATGGTATTGACAATATTAATGTTGCGTAGTCTAGAAAGCAAAATCTTAAATAGTGACTTCAAACCGACCATATTTGTATGTATTTCACACAGTTAAGTCAAACGAAAACAACATTTAGCATTTAAGCTAGAAATAACATGTCTTATGATATACTGATTTAATATGCCTGTAAGAATAGTAGAAATGAACTCTTGAATGCACTGAAGGCTGAATTAAAAAATAAAGCACAACTATTTCGCTTAATAATGCGAGATGCGAATAACCTGTATAGGAACAACAATTATAGACAATTAAATTTCCAAGAAGAATACGCATATAACATTTTTGATCCGTCTCCTAATAAAGGAAATTTTTATTCTCCTTCCTTCAGCTCCTCCCCCCCCCATCCCTTGGTCTGATTTGAGCCATAAACGAACGTATCTTTAGTTTTACAATAAACGTTTAAATGTCGAATTTGGCAACGAACCAACAAAAATGACAACCTGTCGGTGGGTAGATGAAGTCATTACTGCCTTCTCGTCGAGTTCACATTGCAATCGCTTTCGATGCGATGACTCCATCCTTGTGTATCCACGTCTTCACGAAACAGGGGTATGTATGTATGACGATAAAAACCAGCAGGTCAAAATAACATAACTACATATATACTTATATTGCATTGAATGGACTCCATTTTCTTCATCTCCTATTTGCGTTCGATGGCTATGGGAGTACAGCCTCAATGCCTGCGATTTTCACTTAGAGCAACTGAGTCACTAAACATCTCACGGGCAGCTTAAATTTTAAGTACCGTTTATATATACTTATTATTACAAAAGAATATATTGTCAGATAATCAACTTGTTCAAAACTTGGAAAATCATCTCAGTTTGCGCCTCCCCTCCATTACGGAATTTTAAACTTTCTACTAGCTATAGTTAACCCAGGGACGAGGCTCTAAATGTTATTTTGTCGTGGTCTCAACACGCTTTGAGGTTGGACTTCAATCTTCTCCCCAGATGCAGACTCAGCACCGTGAGGAAATCGAGTATCTACTTGAAGAGAGAAGTAGCTAGCTAACTTTGGTCTATAGCGTCACCACAATGCAACTGGTAATGCTTCAAGGTGGCCACTAATGCCATAGGGCAAACCTTGGCCATTTTTCGGTTGCTGAGCAAAAGATTTGTTAGATATATGTTAAGGGTCAGTAGGATCATCGAGGGAATGTCAATATTTATTATTATTAAATTGGGTCTCAAGATAGCCAAGTGAGTTAAGGCATCGATGACTCATGGTGGTCAATAGGAATTTACTTACTTACAAACACAATTATAGAAAAGAATAAGAAATCTTAGTCTGTGTTTAGAAAGTATTTAATCTATAGGTAAACCTTCCCCAGCAACGTTTATCAGCATTCAGAGGGCATAAAGAAATATTTTTTCTATTATTATTATTAAAACATATGACGTATAAACATTTTTATCTAACTTTGAAAGCAACAAGTAATAAACCTAACTTTCACAGGTAAAACTAATATAATTTACTCAGGAACACGAGCATTTCGATTTATTTTAACAATTAAAAAGTAGGAAATACACTAATGAGGTCGAACAAGGTACACAAATCATTCAAATCTTCGCAAACCATAGTAAAAGGGAGCAAACAAAATAAGAATGAAGAAATGAATTTTAAATTGGTACAAGAATATAACACGCTCAATAATTCCTTGATCAAATGAAGATTATGAGACAGAGAGACTTTGAAATGTTCGAAAGGAGACGTGGCAGGGTAGTGAGCAAATTAAAAATGTTTAATAAAATACATTTTATGCCATTATTAACATGAATATTATTAATCAAATTTATTATTATTACTGTTACATTGTGTTATATTAGGTCAATTTGTAATTTTAATTATTTTTAATACAAATTTTAATTAGTTTTGTTCACATTATTTATTTATTACCGTCCACGTGTTATTAATATGGCTAGTTGTACTGAAAACTTTACATTTTTTGGTATAAAGTAAAATTTACTCCAGTAATGAATTATTACAATGTACCTCCATACAGGGCACATACAAAAAAACTCAAACCCAAAAATGGTCGTCACGTTGCGGTTACCTAACTACACAATTTCCACACATTATATAAAAAATGTTAAATAATTATTGTTGTACATCATATTATTAACGAGATTAATTATATCACATTTTTTAATCCAACTAATAATATCGGAGATATTTGGGATTGTAAGATTTAACATTTCCCCTGACCAGCCATTCGGGCCTGATTTTAGCCATAAACAAACTTGGTCGTTAGTTTGTCATGAAACGTTTAATTATCGAATTGAGTAATGGTCAAACAACAATTGCGGCAGTAGAATATTAAAACTGTATCAAAATGCTTCCCAGGATTTGACATTCAAAACTATATATATATATATATATATATATATATATATATATATATATATATATATATATATATATGTAATAACAATTTTATATTTATATTGATTTTTTTTTTAAAATCACGTATTGAGCACAATCTAAATAGAGAATTCCTTGGAGATAATCAACTAAAAGGAATAAAACATTAGTAGCAATTTATAGTAACTATTTTTTTTTTTTGCAGGAAAACAAAGGAAATTTGAGAAGATAAAATTTCACATCATATAATTAATTGTTTTTGCAAAAATTATTAACGTGAACATAGAACATAAGTAAAAATAAATGTTCTTAATTCTAGAGAATTTGTAGTTCAGAAGTAGGCAGGGAAGCATAAATCATGAGTAACCCATTATTATACAAAAACTGGACTTTTCTTAATTAGCTAGTTCAAAGAGTTATAAACAAGACAATTCTACTTATTTTTGAATTCCTGACTAAATGAATTTTTTTTATTTTTTTTTATTAATCCTTCCTATTCAACCAAAATAGCTGGTTTCCCTTAGGGCAAAAACAAAAAATGGTTAATGTAACAACCTTAAGAAAAATTATTATTATTAATTAACGCCCGCATTAGCCAGGGTGGGACTAAGGATTTTATTTATTGAGTTCGTCACTAAATAAATTTCTACTGCCCAGGCGAGAATCGAACTCGCCACTCACTCAAGGTTTACTATGTGAGATTTAAGCTAAGCTGTAACTCACGTGGCTAATCTGAGCCCCCCTTAAGAAAAATAAATAAATTTACTTCTCCTCTTTATGGAACGTTTCCGTGACATTTGAGTTCTAGAATCATTTCCTTAACTTTATGTTGCACCCGGTATATTTATATCAATACAGAAATGCTTGAAAAGAAAATTCGTTAATAGCAATGTAAAGACTTCAATATATATATATATATATATATATATATATATATATATATATATATATATATATATATACATAAATTTAAGTCAATTTTCTTTGAAACATTTGTGTACTGTAAATATGCAGAAGGAAATCCACTGAGCATGAAGGTTTTCTATGTAGATATTTGTTTTTTAATTAATACGCTTTTCCTATGCATTGTAGAAAGAATTTGAAGGAGGAATAGCACTATTGTACTATTTTTATGTATTGTTAAAAGACTTTGAAGGAGGATTAAGATTATTGTGCTATTCTTATGTATTGTAAAAAGAGTTCGAAGGAGGAATAGAACTACTGTACTATTCTTATGTATTGTAAAAAGATTTCGAAGGAGGAATAGAACTATTGTACTATTCTTATGTATTGTAAAAAGAGTTTGAAGGAAGATTAGAATAATTGTACTATTCTTATGTATTGTAAAAAGAGTTCAAAGGAGGAATAGAACTACTGTACTATTCTTAAGTATTGTAAAAAGAGTTCAAAGGAGGAATAGAACTACTGTACTATTCTTAAGTATTGGAAAAAGAGTTCAAAGGAGGAATAGAACTACTGTACTATTCTTAAGTATTGTAAAAAGAGTTCAAAGGAGGAATAGAACTACTGTACTATTCTTAAGTATTGTAAAAAGAGTTCAAAGGAGGAATAGAACTACTGTACTATTCTTAAGTATTGTAAAAAGAGTTCGAAATAGAACTACTGTACTATTCTTAAGTATTGTAAAAAGAGTTCAAAGGAGGAATAGAACTACTGTACTATTCTTAAGTATTGTAAAAAGAGTTCAAAGGAGGAATAGAACTACTGTACTATTCTTATGTATTGTAAAGACTTTGAAGGAGGATTAGAACTATTGCACTATTCTTTTGTATTGTAAAAAGAGTTCGAAGGAGGAATAGAACTACTGTACTATTCTTATGTATTGTAAAAAGACTTTGAAGGAGGATTAGAACTATTGTACTTTTCTTATGTATTGTGAAATGAATTTGAAGAAGAATTATTATTATTTATTGACATCCACTTTTTGAACTATGGCTAATTGGGACGGGTTATCTACAGAGGGCCACCCTTTTCTAGCCAGGGTTTAATCAATGAATTCTTATTGAATTGATCAATTATTCTTTCAAATAAGGATTAGAACTATTGTATATAGTTGTTAACCCGGCACAATGAATATATAATATATGAATGAATGACCTATTCATTTTATTATCACGGCTACTTTTAATTTTTGATTTCTCATGCCATTGAACTGTCGGTACAATAAAAATTCTAATTTATTACAGGGACATTTGGAAATAATAAAGATTCAGTATCTTTGATTGTGTAGTTGTTGTTTTTTTTTCAAATAAGCTGAAAATGAAAATTTAAATAATTTAAGACTCACTGGGGGACGGTGTAATATTGCTGCCAGGGTAAAGAGTGCTGGTAGCCGGCGAGAACCGCACCCAGACTGACTAGTGAGAGGGAGGCGAGGATCTGGAGACGGCACATCTTAAGATCTGGCCCCCGCTTCGCCTCTCTCCCTCTTATAAAGATTTCGACCATCCCCACCAACCCCCTACTACACACTTTTATATATATATATATATATATATATATATATGTATATATATAAATTATACACATACGCAGAGTAAATGTATGACATTTTAGCATGTTTTCCATTTTACATTCGGAAAAATAGCTGACTGCCCTTTAGAGGAAATTTGCTAAAAATAGAAATAAATTTGTCCATTTTTACTTTCTTGATCGAACTAAATATTATATGATCGTGAAAAATGTTGGTTTTCATATTTGAATTGACTTCTCAGTTTCAACCCTCCCCTAACCAATTTTGGTTACTGGTTCAGGGTTAACGTCTCTTGGACTCACGTATGGACCTATCTGGAATAACTCAAAAACGGCCACCCTTAGAATGTTGAAATTTCATAGTCAGGATTGTTGTAATGTCTGGTTAAAGGGGACAAAGATAAAAGTACAAGATATTAGAATAGGAGATCTTTTGTTCGTCAAAAAAAAAAAAAAAAATCTATAAATTATGTTATAAAACTTTTTACGATCCGCTGATAGCTCTGAAGATATGGCATATAAATTTCAGATGAAAAACTTTAAATGAAGTACAAGACATTTTGGTTATTTACAATAATTCAACAGGAGTTCAAGGCAGACGTAGGATTTTTTGAGTAAGTGAAATAGGTGGAAAAACTGCATGGACTTGGGATAACTAAAATTAAGGTTAACCAATTTCTCAACCGAAGAATAAGAACGGAGTTGTTTTCAAAATCGCAGTTTTAACTTTAAACCAACTCCCACTGGTCCCTTGATCTTTAGTATTACATATGTCCGAATATCGAGATTCGCAAACAATCAAATAAGCAATCAAGCACAAATTGAGCTAGAGTGGTTGCAGACACAAAAGTAATATATAAATGCATTGCAATTAGCCACAGTTTCGTAAAATACTGGGGTCTCTTTAGAAAAATGTAGACATTGAATAGGTCACATAAAAAAATTAAAATAAAATTCATTCAAATCATTACGAATCGTAGTAAATAAGGAAGAAAACAAAACGATCTATTTGTATTGAGAAAGTCCGTCAAATAAGTGCTGAGTAAACGTAAGCAATTTCTCAATTCCTATCGTTTCAAATTTAAATCTATATTTCTCATGTAATAAGAAGGTTATCTAAATACGAAATTTATGTTGGAAATGAGATTATTAATGATATAATAGCTTTAAGTGGAAATTTTAAGAGAGGGAGGTCTTCACTGAAGCCTAAAATAAAAAAAATACAACTATAACTTAACTTCACTAGTTCGTTAAGATAGAAAAAAATCTAATACAACAATTGTATAATATATAATGATTATATAACATGTTTCTAACTGACTCGAAATAAAATTGGAGTAATATTGGTTCCCCGTCGAAACCATATAATAAAGATTATATTAACGTAAGCACTGAATAATCCCTTTAATTTCTACAAATTAGTCATATTATTGTCTTACGAGTGATTCATGGAATGGCTATTGGACAAATATGTACAATCTTATTGGCTCAAATAAGTAATTTTTTTTTTTTTCAATTTTCTTTATGGAGTTACAAAAAATTTACAAAATAATTTATAGTGTTCCTTTTGACCATTACAATATTACAAAAACAAAATCAACAAAAATGAAAAAACAAGATTTCCTATTTAAATAGATGATTACTTGTAAATGCAATTGACTATAAGTAGGCTGTTATATTGCAACTTAGTGAATAATTATTCTAAAAATTTACAAATTTAAGTGACCTTAATAGCTAATAATATTAACAAGTAACGAATAAATAATTATAGTAAGCCCTCAATACAAGTGCATCATTAGTAGAAACATATCTGATAAAATCCTGTTCCGGCATTTTGTATAATACCATAGAAGAATGACATGGTGACAAAAACTCGGAAGTAAACGGCTGGTCGTGTCGTCCTTCTCTGGTACGAAAGCGGTAGAAAACATTTTGAAATTCATAAATCTAATCCAAATGTTAGGATCGAAAATGTATTCTAAACAAAATTTTGTATTTGAGTTTCTCTGATTAAACCAATATAAAGAAAGATATAGAAGCTATTTGAAGTAAACCCCCACTCCTGAAATTGAAAGTACTGTATAAAATAGCGCATAGACCATAATCATTCCCGTAATATAAGTATAAACTATTACGAAAGAAAATGAAACATTTTGAACGCTATATATTATCTAACCTAAAAAAAACTAGAAGGTGGCATTAATATATTATTATTATTATTTATTAACGTCCACTTTTTGCAACTTAGGCTAATCGGGACGAGTTATCTACAGGTTGCCACCCTTTTCTAGCCAGGGTGGGATTTTAGGACGTTATTTAATGAATTTCGTCACTAAATAATTTCCTTTGGCCAGGCGGGAATCGAAATCGCCACTCTAGGTTTACAATCTGAGATTAAGGTCAACGCTTTAACTCACGTGGCTAACCTGAGCCCCATTATATTATGGCATTAATATAAATGCTAATAATTAATTATTAGCGTTATATCAATTAATATAATTAATTTCCAATGTTTATTAATTATTAATATAAAGGTTTAGAATAAATAAACCTTGGCATACCCCACGATATAACAGAAATCCTAACTGATATCAGCCAATATATTCCTCACATCTAAAACTTAATAACATGTACCAATGCATACAGAATTAAAATACAATAGACCTGCAACATACTTGCGAAGACTTAAAAGGGATAACTTTTATAATATTCTAATAGGCAAAGTACGGATATGAGAAAACCTCAGATATTTAAGGAATATTTTCCATACTATATAAATAAAGTATCAAGGTTTACATGAAGGAATAAATAGATTACTCTAAACAGAGATCATGCTAATCACCTTTGATGTGGGGCATAAACCAAATAATATAAATGAAATATACGTTTTCCATTTATGTCCCATTTGCGTCCCCATATGACACAGTAGCCCCGAGGAATCTGCGACATGTCCCTCTCGACTCCGAATCTGATCGTTTTGAATTGACGTGACTTAGCTTTCCTGTCGTGGTACTCCCCCCTTCCAAATTATTCCTTCAAATCTTGTTTTTCAGTTTAGGCGAACCAGTTTGGAACCCGACGTTCCAAGAATAAATCTATCGAGCACTTCATCCAGTCTTGAATGGTGTTCTGCAATAACTCTACAAAAAGCTTGGAAGCGCCAGTGCTCGGTTGGATGACTTGTATTTACAATCAATAAACGGTCTCTTGCCGGTTTTAACTAGTATTTACTTGTCCGTTTCACTTTGAGCGGTAGGGAGTAGTTTTTATGTGGCCAATTTCATTGTTTAATGAAAAATGTTCAAATTTACAACAGTGTTCCGTTCTCATTGATGATTTTGTTTGGAATTTCATACTTACAGAAGACAGAGATAGATATTAGTCTTCTGATAATAATTTTCAGTGTTTTTTTTCTGTAATATTTCTATATCCAGCCATCTTGAACACGCGTTGACCCTAAGCAACTACAAGTGCCCACCAAATGGTCCTGTAAGATCCAGATATACTCTCCCAAGTTGTCTTGTACATTCCAATGATATGAAGTAATTAACACGTCGTTGTTCTAACGCACATAACAGAGAGAACAGCCTTTTACACAATGCTCAAGAACCTGATCTATACCAGGCCGCCATGTGTAGATCATCCAGCTAACGTCATTCATTCTATCACCGGATGACCTGGATATACCAAATTTAAAACTCATTTTATTAATAATCTGGTAGGACGAATCGATTTAATCTCATAATGCACCCTTCCTCTACTGAGAATTCATCCTTCTTCATCCAGAACACCTCGAGGTCTTCTTACACTTCCCTTAACTTCCTCATTATTGAGTCCGTTAAAGTTTTGCGGGCTACATTATCCATCTTCACTAAGGTAATAATTTTATCAGTTTGGCTAGGTTTCAGAATTGTTTGTTCTCTCATAATAACAGAACACGAGTCTTGGGTGATAACAAACTAGAACGTGCTTCTGTTATTACATTCGAAACAGGACAATGACCATGAAAATGTAGAGTATACTTCACATAGAAATTAACCATGCCCATAAATGCTATAGTTCTCTAACATTATGCCAAGCTGAACAATTTCTAGTAGCTGGCATATTACTCTCAAGCAGATGAACCCCATTTATATCAATTTTATACCCTCTATACCTGTCAGACTCTTTGGAACTGACATTTCTAAAGCTCTTAACCTTAGTCATTTGTAGACGTTTGAATAGTTTCGTTAAAGCTCTTATTCATTATCATTCTCTTTGTCTTCGACTGTTCTGACCTGTCGAGAAGATTTTAGCTCACGATGGCCTCTAGAAACTAAAAGGAATTTCATCACATATTCGATATGAATGCAAGGGGAGGAATGATATTGTATCTCATTTTGGGGAGAATCTTAGAATGTACTTCATTGTTCAGAAAATATTACGATGTTTTTACTATTTTAGAAAAGTTTTGATATAAATCCCATTGAGGACCCATGAAACTATCTTTTGCTGAATGAAAGTCCCGCGACCGATCGATATTTTATTCCAAGAGAATATTCCTCAACCCCAATGCAAAAATATAGCTACATTACTCACATATATGCTCTCCTAAGTACATATATTTGTTTTACTTCTTGTAAATGTTTATTATTTATTTTATTATTACTTTTTTTTACCCTTAAACAAGGAAATAATATACATTATTAGATCATTACAAAAATCTCGCTCACCCTAGCGAGTCCAGAGTGGATCAGTGAATAAAGAAGCAAATGACCGTGAATATTTTTTAAAAGAAAACACTCAGCTTCTAATTAAACGGTTAGGGAGCTTCAACAGTTTCCTGGTGTGTGGGTAGTTTTTTAGTACTCTGTGTCAATACTATCCATATCTCCCAGCCTTAACCTCTGTTCACTTTACAAACCTAGGTTAATTTTTATCCTGAAAAAGTCAGTCGAGACGGGTCTAAGAAACCTTGGTAGATTTTGCTTGTGCTATTGAGGTTCTACTCATGATAGAATTTTCAATCATGAAAATGAAAATGAAGACTTACTAGACTTAATGCCCTTCTATCTTAACTCGTAAAACAAAAAAGAGGTCCGTTCTATTCATATATATAAAATTATAATTTCTTTCTACACATTGGTTTTTGTAACTGGGTCTGACGGACGACTTGTGCGTTAAGGCGTTGGTTTTAACAGATTTTCCTTAGGGGAAATCAGCTATTGAGGTTGTTCTCATTATGGGATTTTCGAAAAATGTCTTCTAATGTCCTACCCAGGAGGTAACGAAAATGCGGTCAGTTCAAAATTGTATGTATGTATATTTATCTGTTAATGCTCTAGCGGCCGCAATTTTTGTCTGGTCGATACCAAACTCGATATTTAAACGTTTTGTACTTGATGTAAATATCAAGTTCATGTACGTGAATGGCTAAAAACGGACAAGTGGGAGGGGGGGGTTTCGAAAACTCTCTTCAAGCGTGCATATTGACCCTGCCTAGTATATGCCATAAATAAGATAAGTTTGAATTTATATACTGTATATATGGTGTTGTACTATCATAGTTATGGTATTTAGATTTGCTCGGGAAATCTATAGGACTGAATAATTGATGGTATTGGCTAAAGTGCAGTTTAGTCCCCCCTACGCCGCCATCTTGTTTCGTTATAATCCCCGCCCACGCTTAAAACCACCGATGGCGTATTTTGGAAATTTTAAAGTATTAAAAAATATAAAGTTAGAACAACAAAACCCCCACCCTCGGTTTTAACCACCGATGGCGTATTTTGGAAATTTTAAAGTGTTAAAAAAGATAGTTAGAAAAACAAAATGGCCGCCGTCATCGCCATGGTTTAACAGTGCACAATATTTTTACATTTCTCGCCTCAGTGTTAATATTTTACCTACAAAATAAAAAAGATTATTAGGCATAAGAAAATTATATACCTTTTTTAGGAGAGGGGAGAATTTCGAAAATATAATTTTGACCAAAGTGTTTTTGATACAGCACTTCATTTTCAAGATAGTTCAAATTTATCTGGAAAAAAATAGTTGTTAGGGATTAGTTAGTTTTTCTAAGGTTTTTGGCGATTCGCACCTTCAGGACACGTCAGATCTGAAAAATGACTGACATAAAATGTTTTAAAAATTTAATTTTTCATGAGAATTCGTCATCAAATACATTTCCATTGAAAATCCCAGAATTAGGTGCGCTGATGAACTGCAAGATGTTAGAAAGTCGGCTTTCGCGCCATAAGAGACTATATTTATCATATAACTAAGACCTACCAAGTTTCATTTTGAAATGTTCTAAACTCTTGAAAGAAAGGAGGGTGAACAGGGAGTTTGAAACTCCCTTTATATTTGTGAATGTAGTCTTGCATTAGTGTCTCAAATTAGCTCAAATTATGTTATAGAACGTATGATTTAAAGTACTAAATGTTATTACTTGTTTTATTGATTACAAACCCAATGAGTAAGAATGGCAACTTTCTATTTGCTAAGTTCATGAGTCTCCAGAAACATTTCTTACTGACTGTACACACTAACACCTAAAGCGTGAGCCAACAATTTTTTTTTTGGGGTATTAACGATTTAACCTAACTTAACAAAAACTCTGTTAGTGAATTAGCATTAATTCTTCCATGATTATAAACTATATTAAAATTTTAAGTTCGAATGAGAGTGGGGGTTATAAGGGATGCCTAAAATAAAAATTCGGGATATTTCATTTTCTATTTGTTTTTCGGCAAACGTGAACATAACAAAAGTTCGTACTTTTTTATCTAGAGTAACTTTTGTTTTGAACATTTTTTCGTATAACAATGCATGACGCAAGTAATTTGCGTAGAAGTATTGAAATGCTCAACAATTCTTTCTTACCTGGTACCTCACCTGGATAAATTAATTCAAATCTCTGTCAATATTTTATCATTAATAATACAAATCTGTTATTTTTTTAACGCCAGTAACAGATTGCACCAAGTAAAGTATACTGCCCCCCCCCCTTCTCTTCTCCCAAACATTAATTTATGAGAAACGCCAATTTGCCCTAAGTGTATTTAATACTTTATTTAATTAAAACGTGAAAATTATTTGAACAAACAGTTTTAGTATTGTGAAGATAATTTAATCAGATTTGTTAATATAATTTAATGTATTACAGGATTGATATCCTAAATGAGTTGTAGGTTGGCACCACTCAGTCAAGGAGGTATGGGGTTACTTCCTTTGTCCTATCAGTTCTGCCTCTTCCCTGTCCACCTCGTATTTGTCTATGTTTACATATTAATTGATGATTATACTTTTAGAAATGTAGTGTTATTCTCAGGAATGTGAATTTGTTTAATTATCATAAATAAATTATTTAAAAGGATGAACGCTGGGGAGTTGCACCCAGTTATTTCTGGTATTTATTAACTCTGCTCTGTTATGATATGATATACTTTACTGAACACACTAACCAATATGACAATCAAGACTTCCAAAAGGGTATTTTTAATAGCGGTTATGACGTACCTAAAACATCTGTCACCCTTGGGCTTTGTACCCATCAAGGATAAGAAACTTTTATTCTTACGTGGTTTGGAAGACAGAATACTTTCTATGATTATGAATTATATGGTATATTACATTATAAAGAAAAAAACTACATGCAAAGAAGAAGGGAAATATAAAAATATTTAGGACAGTGAAGCTTTACATAACAAATAATTTTATTATTAACAAATCCATAGCAACGGTATAAACCCTAAACTGGGAGGGGAAATGCCAAAATATTGTGCCTTGCCAAAAAAAAATATCAACATCATTAAGTTCCTAATGAATTCTGGCGAAGCGAAGTAACAGCTTGGGTGTGTGTGTGTATTTTCATATATATATATATATATATATATATTTGTTACTAAATAAAAAATTGTTTGTAATATATTTAATATCAAAAATTCTGCTGGGGGGGGGGGATGCTTAGGGGCCAGAGAGCTGCCAGTGATTCTTGGTTATGTTGAAGCTGTTGGTTTTATTCTTCCAGGAATGAGGGACTTCATTTGGAGGCACTAGACAAATTAAATGTTTAGTCTTACTCAGTCATTAAGTTTGGACTCTCCTGATAGCTAATACAGATTGTCCTCAGCTTCTTAACAAGAACAAACATTCCATTACAAATAAATAAATTGAGTAGATTTATACAATCTTTCGAGGTGAATTATTAAATGAAAACTATTTTTGTCAATTGCTCAAAAGCAGGATAGATTTTGGCTTCATGGTTTTTGAGTTTATGTGGTATTCAAGAAAGCATTCAGATTTCAATGTTTTTTCTTTAACGCACACATTTTAAATAAAGTAATTCCCATGCTATGGACTTTTATTTGCAGTTATAGACATATTTATTAAATTCTAAATGATAGAAGGTTACAAAAAATATTTTGATTGCAAAATGATTCTATTTTCATTAGCCAATAAAAATAAAATAAATTATCTACATACCTTTCACACTTTTCTTTTGTCTTATAAATGTATTCTAATTAGTTAAGATTGGGAAAATAAAATAAAAACAATATTTCTCCACATACCTATTTATATTATAATATAAAATCAAAAAGTTCAAATATTCATTAACAAAACTTAAAATCACTTTTCACTATATCTTCCTTTTGTGAGAAAAATTGAATGTTACAAAGACCTCCAATACAATTTCTTTTTACACAGAACATTATTATTCTATAACCCGAAACATAAGCTTTATGCAATATACTATTGCATAATAGAAAATTAAATAAATAACAAAATAGAAGAATATTTGTAAGACCATTAAAAATATAATAACTACATGTAATATTGCTGTGTCCAACCTTATGCACACCTAAAAAGCAAAAATTATTTCATGAAAAATGCATAAATAAAAATCATTCTATGAAGTATTTTAATAACTGAAACAATAATGACTAAAGAACAAATAAAAGTAGTTTCATAGTAAATTAAAATTAAAAAATGCAGTGGAATTGATAAATATGTAATAATTAATGCATAGTAAACATATGAAAAGAATTGGTGTTATAATTAATGCTAGAAAATGTTTTATTTCGGATTTCAAACAACATATTCCATTAATTCTATCAATTTTTTTATTAATATTTAATGGAATAAATAAATTTCATAAACATTCATTCCATGTAGTAACATGGAACATGCAGTAGTATTTCTCCTAAAAAAATAAAATATAGTTATACTTTGCATTAGATAGTGGAAGTAGTTTATCATAACTTCAATTTCAGAAGATTCACAATAATAATCATAATGACAATTTTTTTTGTTTTAAGTTGCAAAAAGAAAGAAAACATTTCAAGTAGGTGATGATAAAGTGAGATATATATAAAGGTGCAAGGCACAAAATTGAGCCAATGTAGATATTTTTCTGTAATATTTTCAATGCTAATAAAAAAAATTGTGCTTTGTATGACTAGAATGGTCCTTTGAACTCAACTTGAAAAAGAAAATTATTCTCAAAGTAATCTCAGTGGAATATAAATAAATTACTATACATCAACAACCCTTTAATTACTTAATTTAGCAGCTGAGATTTTAAAAATATTTTTTTTTATCTAGATTTGTAATGTCACAATGAAACTTTATTAGCCACTATTAGTCATAAAATATATTAACAAATACTCGTTAATTCTTCTTAAAGTTTCTGTTCAAAGGATTAATAAATATTAAAAACACTATTTTATTGAGAAATTATTTCTGAAACCAAGTTAGTATATATATAGTGGGTATATAGTGACAAAGGTCATTTTTCTTCTGCAAACACTTATTAAAATAGTAGCCTACAAAAATAAAACTTACTTTAAACATAAAATAATACTCTAGCTTTTTAGAAGTAACCTAGCTGAAACATCAATAGAGGATTTAATATTTGTCTATTGTAACCCTTAGAAATGCTATCAAGCCTATCTATGTCAATAAAACTAGTTGAGGGGCAGTCTCAAGCTGATACTAAGGGAGATCAGTTCACTTCTTATCAGTGTGCAGTAAATTCAGATACAAAATTAATGGTGATATTAATCAAACAATGTTTTCTCAAATACATCCACAAATGCTAATTATATTTCCAAAGTTTTTGCTGATTTTATCACTTATATTAGGATTCTCAAAAGACAGTTTTGGAAATGAATATTTTGGTAAGTTTGAATTTTAATGTATAACTAAAATGAATTATTTCTTCATGTATAGACATTTTTGTGTTAACATTATTATTATTATTATTATGTAATTGAACCATTTCATTACATTTGGCTGCATTTTCATTCATGCATTATTTTCAGAACATTTGATACTGATTTTTTACATGCCCTTTTTCCTTACTTCTTAGTAAAAATAAAAGTCTGTCACGCAGGGGCTGAGTAAACTTAGCAGATTTCCCACGTGAAGTTATACATTTGAGAAATCTCCATACGAGAGCCCAACAGTTACGGCCGAACTCGTTTTTGGCGGGAAACTCACTCGCCTGTTACACAATAAAAATGCAAATATCTCGGTTAATATTCAAGATAGAGAATACTTGTATATAACAATATTTATAGTAAATTTAATTTGCAATAAGATTGGTTTTATACAATTTTTTGATCCGACGTATGGTAACGGAGATATCCCCCCCCTCCCACTGGTCCGATTTCACCCATTAACGAACTTGATCTGTCTTTTTGCATAAAATGTTTAAATATCGAGTTGGGTAACGATTAAACAAAAATTGTGACCGCTAGAGCATTAACAGACATATATATATATATATATATATATATATATATATATATATAATTTTGAACGGACCTCATTTTTGTCATCTCCTGGGTAGGATCGATGGACATTTGAAGAAATTTTTCGAAAATCACGTCATGAGTACGACCTCAATAGCTGATTTCCCTTAAGGGAAATCTGCTAAAAGAGAGAGTGAGAGAATATACGTTAGATTTAAAAACAAAATTAATAACTGAGAGTTGGATTATATATATTTTTAATAACTTTTTTTCCAATAAACTCTTAAATTATGGATAGATACATTTCTCATTTAGCATTGGTTTTTTTGGGTAGGAAGGATACAATTCTATTGTGGTTATTTGTATCACTATTGGTTTCATGACACTGGGGTGCACCGGACCTTCCTAATAAATGTTTATAGAGTGGAGAGTTCGATTCCCGCCTGGGCAATGGAATTTATTTAGCGACATAATTCATTAAATAAAATCCTTAGTCCCACCCTGGCTAGAAAAGGCTCGTAACCTGTAGATAACCCGTCCCAATTAGCCTTAGTTGCAAAAAGTGGATGTAAATACAATAAATAATTTAAATTTAAACATATCTCATTTAACAAAAATTATTTTCCATAACCACTTCACCATATTTATATATATATATTTCTGAGGTTTCTTATTATTATGTTACAGATTATGAAGAGACTTTTGGTAAGCTTGGATCACCAATTTCACCCGAAATTTCAGAAGGTGCAGTGAAAGGTTTAGTACATAGGCTTATTGGGGAAAATGATTCTTTGTTTAATATTATAGTAAACCCTGATCTAAAATATGAAAACAAAGATGTCTTTACAGTAAGTCAACTAGTGTCATTATAATTATTTTTAGATGAAGTAAATCACTTATATTCACCAATTTATCTATTAAGTAATACTTTTGGTAATATGACATTTTTGACAGTAATTAATATGTTGTATAAATTTTAAAATGTCTTGAAATAAGAAAGCCATTTTCAAAAGTACTGGATGAGGCTGGCTTCGTGGAAGCCAAAATTCGAAATGTATTCCTGAATAAAAACTACTCTGGAAATGGTGATTTTTTAATCTAATGGGACATTCTCCAATATTACTTATGACTAACATGTGTTGATTTAATTATATTACAGATTCTAAAAAATGATGATGAGGAAAAAGTTAACATTGTTGGGTCTTCTGGAGTAGCAGCTGCTTGGGGTTTTCATCATTATTTAAAGTATTATTGCTTGTGTCATATTTCATGGGATGGGAATCAAATAAATATCCCACCAGTTCTTCCTGTTGCAAATGTGACTGTTGTTGCAAATGATTGGTAAATATCCACATAATAAAAACCTATGAACATTTGATTATATTTTATGACGTCCTCAGGGTAGATGATTGACCACCTAACAAACATATTTACATAATGGAGATTAAAGCATCCATAAGTAACATAAATAAGCAAGTTACCTGTATAAAGGAAATGCATTAATGAATTACAACACAATGCTGCAATAAAATGCTACTGCTAAATAAATAACTCTGGTACAAATGAACTAGTATCTCAATTTTATTACATACAAATGCAGCTTGTTACTACACAAAGGTCTTCATTTGTGTTTTTAAAGACTATTATATATATATATATATATATATATATATATATATATATATATATATATATATATATATATATAAAGAAACACTATTTATTAACGTCCAATATATTCGACTATGGCTAACTGTGACATTTTATCTAAAGGTACCACCCTTTTCTAACAAGGGAGGGGCTAAAGACTTTATTTAATGAGTTCATCAATAAATAAATTGAACCCTCGACTCTAAGTGTCGCATGTTGTGTGAATTACATGATAGCAGTGATGGCAATGTGAGTTAAGGCATGGCTAAGCCTTCCATACCTTCCTCCTCCTGCTTGGTAAGCAATAAAAATTGGTGCAGATTTGATCCCCATTTTGGAAGAAAATTAGTTCAGAGTTTGATCCTTGAGAATACTAGTGGAGTAAAGGCAGTCTTATAAATAAATCTGTGTGAGGACTTTGACTCTCTTCGATCCCATATACAGTCTGGTAACTGGCCACTGTCCCCTAGGAGAAAGTGACTGCAGATTATGAGATTTTAAAACAAAACTTCCGTTTAAGGTTTAGCCCCCTAAACAATAATCAGGATCACAATTTCGTTAAGCTCAAAATTGCTCCAAGGAGAGGAGATATGTATGGAAGACAACTCGAAATTCAAAATATCTCTCTTACCAAATATCTTACACATAAAATGTATAGGACATACATTGTGAAAAAGAAATACATCTTTTATTCTGTAACATTTTTTTTAACAACTAACAGTTAAGAAGTTAAACTATTCTATAACAGTTTCCAGGGTAAGCTTTAGAGAATTAAATACATTTTAAGGAGAGTCTTAAGGCATAATTACTTGAATATTTCACCACTTATTCTCAAGTCAAGGGTAAAGAACAATAAAAACAAAATCTGTATTTTGTTACACAGTATAGTAGGTAATTATAGTACCTCACAAATCGTAGGGCAGGAATTTAGCAAAAATAAAATATGATTTTCAAAATCACTTCATTACTCGAACTATCTTTGAGCCCGTTCGGTAACGCATAAGAGCACGATAGTATCTTTGAAAATCTTATATATGTGGGCGTGCGTGCGTGTGTATGTAATCTCAGAATTTTGTAATCTATTAGATAGTACTTGCAATCATTTAATGAAAGTTTTGAAATATAGCATGATGACTACAACCTTATAATAGTAGTAATAAAGGGTGTCTGTGAAAAGCCAAATTGAATGACTGTGGCAAAACTTATATTGGAGACTCATTCCAATTACTATGCATACTATTAAAATTCAGTGTTTATTCCACAGATTAAATATTTAAAGGCAGCCTCAGTTAAGCTATGTGAGTTAGGGTATGGGTATCTTTATTAATACACTTGACAAATTTTGACTTGCAGGTTTGATTAAAGAATGAGCAAAGGAAAGATATTCCATGATAATGCTCTTGATATTTTAGTATGACCCTTCGAGCCAAGGATTTGACTACTTTGTCGGCCAAGGGAATTTGTTCAGTGAGAGTGTCTGAATAAATTCCGTAGTCCCACCCTGACTAGAAGAATGTGCAATAGAGTATAAAACCCACTCCCCCCCCCTTCAATTCGTCTAAATTACATAAAGTGGATGTTAATTCCCATATTAGAAAAAAATAAGGCTTTAATGAATTAAGTAGGTGACATTCCAGAAGAATTTAATAATTACCCTGAACAATAAACAGTTATCAAATATTACAGGTTTCGATACTATCAGAATGTTTGCACAACAAGTTATAGTTTTGTATGGTGGACTTGGGACAGGTGGGAGAAGGAGATAGATTGGATGGCACTTAATGGATTTAACCTAGCACTTGCATTCAATGGACAAGAGGAAATTTGGAGGAGAGTTTATTTACAGCTTGGACTGACTACAGAAGACATCGGCACGCACTTTACTGGTCCTGCCTTCCTCAGTTGGTAGGTTGCTAATAATATTAATTTCATGATATGAGACTTTATTATAAAACCTTCAGCTAATGTTTGCGGTTAATCTCGACTATCTTTTAATAGTGCTCTACTATTACATAACAATTGTTTAGTTTTAAACAAATATTGATAACTTTAAAAAACATAGTTAAATTTATGTTAATTCTATAATTAATCTAGTACTGACTATTGGGTGATAATAACAAATCAACATTCAATAAAAATGCTTGAAAGCATATATATATATATATATATATATATATATATATATATATATATATATATATATACATTTTTGTTTGGACCAAATAAATAACTTTGGAGGAATAATGTAAGGAAGAGGAATAATTAGTTTTGGCAAACATAATTAAGCCAAGCAAAGAATGAATTCTTTAAATCAATTGTAGTGCTTTGTTGAATTGACAAATTAATACCTAATATAACAAACAATACAATTATTGCAAACTTATTTTAATTATATTAATAATCATTAGAAGACTATATTTTATTATACCTAGAACATCATTATACAATCATGAAAAATAATTTGTTTATCAGGAATAGAATGGGAAACATGAGAGGTTGGGGTGGGCCACTGTCACAAACTTGGCATCAGAGAAGTGTCAGCCTTCAGAAGAAGATTTTATCCAGGATGAGAGAATTTGGGATAATTCCAGTTCTACCAGCATTTGCTGGTCAAGTCCCTAGAGCATTTTCCAGGTAACCTGTAAATTATAACCATATGCCTGTAAATTATAAGAGTAGAATATTATAGATAATTAAAATTGTTTCATCTAATACAATATACAAAATTCTTGTTTTGGTTAAAGAACATGACCTCAATAAAATTTCATTATCATGATAGTGTTGCGATCTAATGCAAATATATAATTACATGGTCCGCATATTCACGGAATGGTTCCCTAGCCTTTTGTTTCCTATATATATAATCAATTTTGTACTGTAATCTAGTACGAGGCGTAGTGTTTGACAAAAGTGTGTCCCTCACTTTTTCAAACGTTAAATTGGGAGAAGTTAATAAATGTTTCAAAACTGCCTGAGGCTGGGAAAATGTCAGTCTTTCAAAAATTTTATCAAACCAGGTGGGCTTTAATTTGTTAATTTCGTAAAGTGCCTCCAAAAATTCTAAGATAGAATGAGGGTCGCTAGTCCTCAAAGTGAGTCCTCTAAATTCAAGGGGGAGGGATGTTTTCTTAAAAATAATCCTCAAAGTGGGTACATTATTTAATAGGGAGTCGAAATATGGGGGTAATTTTTTAACAGGCTCTGAAATTCTAAATGCATCCTGGAGAAAGGTGTAACCTCTAGCTGGAGTCGATGCCTTCTCTTCAAATTGGGTTGGCTGTCTAGAAATACTAGGAAGGGCATTATCATGGGGAACATTTGTTGGTGCCCCAAATATTTATAATATTTTGGAAAAGGTCCCCGCACACTCCAACATGCCCACTAAACACTCCGTCAGCTTGGCAAAATAAGAATGAAATTCTGATTTGAATTCTAAAAGCTTTTTTTCAAGTTGCAATTCCACTAATTTTTCTATACCTTCAGTACTTGAGTCTTGATTGGGTGGTGTTGATCCTGTGCAGTCATATTTTATTGTTCAGCATCCATGATGAAAAAGAAAGGGAGACGGTGGACACAACAACAGGACAACAAAAATTAAAATTATTTAACCTTCCTAAACCCCAATTACTCTAAACTGGGTAAAAAATTAATTTATAAAAAATTTAATACCTATAAAATATAAATTTAGCGATGTATACGCTAATCGGCAGACGCTAGATAAATTACGTAGCGTATAAAAAAAAAATATGCGATAGAAAAGGTTCAGCTACAGTTAGTAGTGAGACCAAAAATTATTGTGGCTTCTCAAAAAATGTTGAGAACCACGCTCTGCTACCACTTGTTGCGATCTGGCTGCGGTGATAGGCAGTGGAAGCTGTAATATATGAAAAATCCCACAACCAAATCACTAACAAGAATTTAGGAAGGGCCACCAATAATCGACTCAAGTCCAAATTCAAATATATATATAAATTTATTTATAATAAAAATATGCTCCAATTATAAATATTAATAATTAAAATGAAAAGGCACCTTTATAAATATAATGGGGGACACTTAATGATACTTAGTCTATATTACAATAGAAACACTTAGCTCTTTAATAGAAGTGCTGACTTAGCATTAGCTCGCCCGTCAACAAGGGTCTCCCCTCCAGAGGATGCCGAATATGGCTGATTTTAATCCGTCGTGAGGGGCTCCTTTTATAGGGCTAATCCGGGAGTGAACTTTGAACTGCCGATCGAAATACGCTCAAAAAGAGCATTTAACGTGAATTAATTATCGAAATTCATCCTATTATTACTTAGTGTACCGACATTAAGAGCTGTGAATGTTATTATCAAAATCCATCGGCGTTATCTATGAAAATGCTAGAGCACATGGTGACTTCACTCCAAATTGGATATAATTCTTATTTAAAGGTAAAAACAATACATTTAAGCATTCATACATAATAATCTTAATGTGCTCTGTGCTGGGAATACTCAGAATATGAAATATATGGCCATTTATAATGGGCTTATGTAATGCAATGTCAATTTCATTACAATAGTATGACACAAAGACGCCACCCACTAACTTAGCATTTAAAAAAATTAAACTGTTGATTTGTAGGTTCTTTATTTTAATATTTAAAATAAAATGTTTTCATTGGATAAGCAGTATTATAAATATCATACAATAATAAGTACAAAGAATTACAAAACCTAGAATTAGTAGAGGAAGGGATGCAGGTGGTGGTAAAACAAGTTTTCTTTTTTTTTCACACTTACAGGAGTGGGAGTTTGTTGTGTAAGGAGAGTCCATTGCATTAACTTTCCTAGAAGGCACCTCAACTCTTTTCAGAATACTGACTCATCATTATTTAAACAAAATTCAGCAAAATAAAAATCCCTATTCTTTTTTTCTCATTTACTTTGCTTTTAGTTACTCTTTCTAGAAAAAATTGCTAAACCTGAAATGTCACTCATATTTTATTAGAATATGATGTTTGACAGGTGAGGCTGGAGAAAGAAATTCTCTTTCTGTGACTAGGTTGGCAACTCTAACTCTTAAAACCTAACATGACATTAAAAATCCCATCTAATATGGTACAAGTAAGATCATATCTTATTTGATATTGAATAAAATAAAAGTAGATGTGCAAATATAGTGAAATTCATGAATAAATGTAAAACATTTCGCCATAAATTCTCATTAACAGAACAACATAGAAAAACCAAAATATTCTAAGCACAGTAGTCATATTAGCTGTGAGATTTTGATAAAATATCTCTAATTATAATGAATACCAGTTCACTGAGGAAAAGCCAGCAAAGTGGCAACTTTAGTTACATGTCTCAGTCATTGTAGAGTTTTAAATTTCAAAGCATTTATTTATACAATGGTAGCTTTCCAATGATATATTATAGTATGTATTAATATTTCCAAGAATACACATATGATACACAAAAATATGCAGAAGAGTAGTTTTAACCCATTATAAAATAGGAATTACTCCTGAATGTTTGCCCCTCCAGAGCCGAAATCCCTCCTTCCCGGCCGCTAAAGCAGTCCTTGCCTATTCCAGGTACCTGCTCAGTTAGAGCTGATTTGGAAACTCACAGTGCATTACCTGTTGTCACCTACATTCTTCTGCTTTTACTCCAGCAAAAAGGAATGTTATACTTACTAAGATATTCTTGACCATGTTTCAGTAAATATAAATTAATAATGTTTTGTCGCATGTGTATTCTTTGTCAAGTAATTAAAAAAATACTCTGCCCTTCCATTTTTACCATATAGAAAACGAGGAGTATTTATTTTTCTTATAGTATTTTGTTTTACAATGTTTACTAGTTAAACAATCAAATTTGATATTATAAGTAAATTATATTTTATACCCATTTAGTTTTCCCAAATATCTTTATTAGAGTGATAACAAACATTGCATGTCTTGGTTGAAACAGAAAAGAGCAGGTAATTGAAACATTTTATCCAAAAATATTTGCTGAAATTATTCAATTGTAGACAGAAAGGACAAGAGGAGATAATGAGCCGTACCCTTTCCCTGCCGGGGGAGGAGACAGGTAGAATTCTGGCATCTGTCAGCCAGCAATCCCCAGGCAGGCTGACGCCTTAACGGGCAAGGACCATTATAGTGACCTCACCAATAACTTATTCTCCAATTTTTTTTACACTATTCTGTTATTATTAATACTCATTTATAGACTGCCAAACACCATTTTTAGAGAAATATAATTTTTCTGATAGCCAGCAAAATGTGCCTTATAAAAGGATAAGAACATATATGTTCCAATTCATTCTCCATTTCATGTTTACTTACGATGAAATATGCAAACGGTGATAGATAAATGGATAGACCCTCCTTCAAGTAGCTCCTCAATTAAAAGTTCATATCTAAATTTTGTAACTAATTTAGGATATATAATTATAAATGACTCAAATTTTTATTTTTAGAATTTTTCCTAATGCTTCTCTTACGTTACTACCAAAATGGAACTCATTTTCAGATGAATATTGCTGGTAAGTTGTGCATTTTATTTCAAACAGGATATGAATTTTATGTTTTTATATATCTACTTTAGAATAATAAAAATATTGTCTCTTTTCTTATCATGTAGATATTTCAATCGATTTGTTTTTTACATTTCTTCTTTCAGCTAACATATTAATTTTGGAAGTATGAATGCCTCAGAGAGGTAGAGTTCCTTCAGATAGAAATAATTCAGTTTTTGTCGAACCACTATTTACCTGACAGATACAACACTTTTTCAGGGATATTTATCTAATCCATTTGATGTGTGAAATAGTTTAATAAGACAAGATAATAATTATAAGGCTCCTCCAATTTTGGAATCCTTGGTAAATAAAAGAAATATTTCAAAAAAACATAAAATTTAATTATGAGCAATATTGGTTTGATCATTTTCTTATACACTCTAAGGATGAATAAAAGGTCAATCAATAAACATAACTTACATTCTTAATTTATTTTTCTCTATATGTTTTATACAACAAAGCACCTCTTCAGGAGCATACAATAATGATAATAATTAAAACTAAACCATATGCTGGTCGTGTCTAGACTCTTCATCCCAATCTAGCAGAATATATAATTATTATTTATTAACGTCCACTTTTTGCTACTATGGCTAATTTGGACCAATTATCTATAGGTTACCACCCTTTGCTAGCCAGGATGGGACTAAGAATTTAATTTAATGAGTTTGTTACTAGGTAAATTTCTATTTGCTATTAGAAAAATAACTTGTCAAAAAGTATAATTTTTTTTTTAATATTGTTGCGAAAATTAAATACTTGAAAGAATTGGGACAGAGATGTTCACGTGTTTGGGAAGTGCGGAGGAGATCAAAGGGTGCTGCTAGATGGTCGCACCTGTCCTAGTCCCTGCCAGTCCTTTCTGGAAGAGTCTCGGCCTCATCCTTTGATGTTTTGCCGCACCTCTATATAAGCATATGCAATTCGTCCGACAGTTTTTATTTTTGCTCTCAGCTGTCTTCAAGTGTTCATCAGTGCTACTGTGCGACTTAGTGCAGTGCGGTAAAGTGTTTTATGTGAAGAACAGTTTTGTGCCGTGACTCTGTAAGTAACAGCTTAGTGCCGTGTTTAAGACAGTGCAGTGCCGTTAACTTCGTCAAGTAAAGGACAGTGCAGTGCCGTCTTTTTTTGTATTTCAGTGACCGTGAGTGAATTATTGGACTGTGAAATAACAAGAACAGTGACGCTATCAGTGCATACTGAGAATAGTAATTAAGAATAATTAACCAAGTGTATAGTGCATTGTTAAATAAATTGTGCAGTGATAAAAACTGTGAAGCTTGTGAGTATTTAATTTTGCAATCCTAAAGAACTCTAATAAACAACGTTTATTACTGGTTTTGTAATAAAACGTAACAATAGATACAAATTAGTCCTTTGTAAAAATACTAAAATATTTGGCAAGTTTCATGCTAAATAAAATACTTATTTATTTGTATTATTTTCAGTCCATATTTGCTTTCACCAGAAGATGGATTGTTTCAAACAGTAGGGTCAATGTTTTTAAAGGAGGTAATGTCATATATTTATTGATATTCTAATGTATATAACTATAAATCTCATAGTTACACTAATTTCAGTACATTGCAGAATTTGGAACAGACCATATTTACAATTGTGACACTTTCAACGAGATGATTCCATCTTCTGGAAAAACAGAATACCTACAAAGAATCGGAAAAGAAATTTTTAAATCAATGACAAGTGTTGATCCCCATGCAGTTTGGTGAGTACAAATTCATAAAAATAATCATCTCTTGATATGAAATAGCATATAATATACTTACTCATAAAGACAGTAAAATATATATAAGTATGATATTTTCAAAACATTTTTTTATTTTTGTAAAATTTCTTAAGTATAATTTTTTCATTGAAAATATCAGTAACAGCTGTAATAGAATAGAAATTAACATGTAGAGATTATATACTTTACCATCTGAATGGCCAGAGTTCAACAACATAGACAAAAGTATATAATCTATATATATATATATATAAAATTGTAACCTCTGTCTGTTCATTGATTTTTTTCACGAAATTTCAAGATAACTGTTCGTTTCACCTGACGCAGACACCATTTTGTTTCTTTCGTGTATGTTTGTTTGTTACCTTTCCACGCATAAACGGATGAACCGAATTTTAGGAAACTTGGTATGTATATCACTACTAACCCAACTTAGACTTTAGGCTATATTAATATTCTCAGAGAAGAACAGGAGTGGGGGTTATAAAGGAAGCCAGAAATTAAAAATAGCGATATTTCGTTTCCTATTAGTTTTTCGACAAATATGTACATAACAAAAGTTGTTTATTTTGTTATTTAGAGTAACATTTGTTATATACACTTTTTTCGTATACCGAATTATAAACGAGATATACGCTAAAACCTATAGCGGAAGTGAACAATTTTATTTGGGACAAAAGACTCAACCGAAATAAATAAAACTCGGTGTGTGTATTAGAACTAACGCTTTCATTATAACAAGCCATACCAACATTTCTAGGGACGGGCAGGAATGGGGGTTGTAGGGGAGGCCTGAATTTAAAAATAGCGGTATTTCATTTTCTATTCATTTTTTGGCAAATATGAACATAACAAAAGTTGTTTATTTTGTTATTTAGAGTAACTTTTGTGATATTCATTTTTGTCTTTTAACAAAGTATAAACGAGATATACAACTAAAGCGAGAGTCAACTATTTCATTGGGCGCTAAGGACAGTGAAGACGTACATAAAAAATTAATTTTATTATTAACAAATGCCAACAACAGGTATTAACCCTAAAGACTGGGACGGGTAAATGTCAAAATATTGTGCAAAGTAAAGCCTTGCCAAAAAAATACCATCACCATTCACCCTCAAATGAATTCCCGGGGGAAGCCGGGTATCTGAGCTAGTCTTATTTTAATGAAGGAAGGTTTGTGTCCCCCACCCCCAAAAAAAAATATGCAGGGTAATGGGTGCAAAATATCTCAACATATGTCACATGCCAAGAGTTCCCATTGAAGTCACCATGGCCCGCTTGCTAGTGTGAAAGTTAATGCCCAAGGGAAGGGGGGGGGAAGGGATTTGGAATTCAACTCTTAACAAAGCCTGTAGACCAAGCGTAATGTGGAAGTGTCTCTGATAAGGTTAAATGATGATTTTTCGAGAAAATATCATGAAAATTCAATTCCCACTTCGTCACCGTCTATAAAATAATTTGTGATGATGTTAAGATAACTGTGAGATGAAATCAGACAACAAAACACATTTTAATAGCAGACAGAATAAAGATGTTTCTTGCCCCCCCCCCACAATTTCTCTGTATTATCTCTTACATTAGAGATCAAAAATAGCCCATAGAAGAGAAGAGGTCAAATGGATGAAAAAATAATTTGTTTTATACATTAAGCATGGTCAAGGCTGCTTCCCCAGTCAGTTTGTTCAATTTTTTAAACTAACAACTATCTCAAAATTTATAATTTGACAATTAACTCATTTTTAGAAGTATTTGAGTTAATTAATTATCAACATTCTTTTTGGTAATAAATTAATTTTTTATAGCGAAAGACAATCCCTCCCCAAATCATAGTAAAAGCAAGTATTTGGTATATATTTTTGAACCTTTAAAACTTATTTTTACATGTAATAATTTTTATAAACATAAATGAAAACTTGTTAAATAAAATAATCAATTCAAATGTAGTCTTAAGGCCATACCAGCAACACATTTATAATTTTTTCGCACCAGTAAAGAACAAATTTGCCTCTCCTGCCCCTCCCAAATCAAGACAAAACCTGAATTCTACCTATGTCTATATAAGTGTATCACAGCTCAAGTGATGTCATAATGTTGAAAGCTTACTAGTAATAATAGCTGAAAAGTAAAATAAAAAATCATGTGGTAAAAATGGATCTGCCAAATATTCATTGGCTTTTAAGGGTAAAAATAGGTTAATCATTTCCTTGCTAAAAATAAGGTAAACCTAATTTTCATAGGATGCTCCAAGGATGGTTGTTTAAGAGTGACTTTCTCTTCTGGACCAAGAAGAGAGCAGAGGCGTTATTGACTTCTATACCACAAGTAAGTTAAGTAAATATGTTCTCAAAATAAGTTAAAATTTCTCTCATTTTTCAGCTCGAGCATACGGTCTAGGTAGCCACCAAGGCGATTTCCCGTACCGCACTCCACAGCCCTGTACGGACCCTCCGAAATCGACTCTCCTAAAACCTCCTCTCTTTCCGCCGTCCTCCCTCCTCTCCCGTTGGGCCTAAGCCCACGCTGATTTGGGCCCCTTCTCCGGGTATCGCTCCGCTACGGACACCCAAATACCACCTCGGTCTCCGGCCGAAGGGCGAGGTTAATGGAAATGTAATGAAATGTTAATATGTTTATCTATTGTATGACGTTAGAGTTTAAGTATGTCGTCTAAATAAAGCTGCTTGCAGCAGCGAGAGGTTGAATTTCAAAATTGTTTTATTTTCTTAATTTATAGTTATGTATTTGCATTATTATTGTTGATTGTTTTGACTTATTTCAATTATTAGTCTAGAACAATTAGTTTTATAAAGACGTGTAATGTGCATCCTACCAGATAATCAAAGAACTAAAACAACTTCTTTTCCTTTTCATTTCATTATTCTCAATGTTTATTATTTGCAAAAACTTTTAATACCTTATTTCACTTATGTTATAACTTTACTTATGGGAATTGTTGTCATTTAAATAGTCTTTTCCTACTTCCCCTTTTTACAAAAGTAAATAAAACGGTTTATTGTAAAGAATATTTTTAAAGGTGGGGATAATTTCTTTCAAATGAACTTTACAAATGTAACGATAAGAATTACGAATCTGGAATATACATAAATAATTAAAATTTAGAAATCACGAGGGTGAAGCCCTAGTCGATTTCCGGCGATCCCGAAGGGATCGCTTCACCAGTTGTGGCACTGCCGAAGGCAGCGCTTTTTTAAGGAGGTCAAGGGGGCGTAGCCTTCTTGCTGGCGTGACCTAGTTTTATTTATTTTTATATTTTTAATGAGGTAAAAATATGAGTTACATTATTTTTAATATCACATTATACAAATATAAAACAAGTGTTTAATTCTGCAAAAACACAAATTTAAGACATAATCATTAGTAAAATACATGTTGGGGGCTCAGGGTAGTCAGTGAGTTAAAGCGTTGGCCTTAATCTCACATGGTTCCTAGAGTGGCAAGTCGATTCCTGCCAAGGCAATAGAAATTTCGTAACAAACTCATAAAATAAAATCCTTAGTCCCACCATGGCTAGAAAAGGTTGGTAGCCTGAAAATCCCAATTAGCCAAATTAGCAAAAAGTGGACGTTAATAAATACTACTAATAATAAAATAGATGTTGAAAAAAAAATGTGTTTAGTAATTTCAACTTTGTGCTACTAAGGCTAACTGAGATAGGTTAAATATAAGTCAATTTCAACTTTGTGCTACTAAGGCTAACTGAGATAGGTTAAATATAAGTCAATTTCAACTTTGTGCTACTAAGGCTAACTGAGATAGGTTAAATATAAGTCACAGCCCTTTTCTAGCAAGGGTGAGTCTAAAGTCATCAATAAATAAATTCCTATTGCCCTTGTGAGATCCAAACTCACCACTCAAGGTTTACTATAAAATACATCATGTCCTTTAAAACTAGGCACTCATTTATTATTCAGACCTTTAACTTTTTAATGAGTGCAATAATTTATACTAGTTGTTTTATTGTATACATGCAATATGAAATTCATATTTTTATATATATATATATATATATATATATATATATATATATAATTCTACTGTGCATGTGTATGTCACTGAACTCCTCCTAAACGGCTGGACCGATTTGAATGAATTTTTTTGTACATGTTTGGGTGATGCCCTGGATGGTTTAGCGTCACAAATCAGCCCGGCAAATGGAGCAGGAGTGAGGGACTTAAGAGAGGCCTAAAATTAAAAATAGCGATATTTCGTTTCCTATTGATTTTTCGGTAAATATGCACATGATAAAAGTTGATTATTCTGAGTGTTAATTGCTTGCTCTACATTTTTTTTATACTATAGCCCTGCAAAAATGTCAAGACAAAAATCCCATTCACAAGAAGGTGCATCTCGTTTTCCTAATGTGAAATTTTCATTTGTTAATTTTAATCTTGATGAGAAATATTAGATCTGATATGGTTCATAAGCACCTCTTAGTATCTAGAATTGAGCCCAAACCATTCAGGAAGTCTGAACATTTCCACCCAGCTTCAGTACTATCAAACATATACTGGCATTACAGAGGTTCTTTCAACTTAATATCAAACTAATCACAATATTCTAGGAAAAGCAATTGTTTACAGAAGGCGCTGCAGGCTACAGGCAGGAAGAGGAGTCAATAAGTCAGTATATAGGAGCATTGCATACTCTTACTAGTCTTCGTCAATTTGGAACATGGTTTAACGAGCTACTTACAATCAACTGTTTTTAGGCATACATAACTTGAACTGGGATAAAGAACTAATAAGAAAATACAGATGGGAAATATACTCTTAGAGAGGTAGAACAGACTGTACCAATAAAACACAGAAGAATATAGCCAAGTGATCACAAGACTTTCGAAATTTTCCTGTGGAGCTTTCACCATAAGCTGTTGAAAAAAGCTCACAGCACTTGTGATTTTAATTCGAGGACATGGCTGTTACCTCTGTAAGGGGGGGGGGTGCATCTACCAGAAAGAAACTGAATATCCAGCTAATGGTAATCCTCCAATGTTTGCAAGGGCACAAACCATTTCTTCAAGGTCTATTTCAGGACTGATCTGGCAACAATTTTGTAGAACCATCATTCTAATAGTGTTAGAATGTCATCAGGCAGGTGAGCATCTTCAGCTAGTAGTGTTGTCAGTGAGTTTATGCCAATCAGGCCTTACAGAAAGGCATTTAGGCGATGATAAATGTACAACCTGATATGTTCACAGTGAAAATGTTGACACTAACTACATTTCTTCCTCTTTGAATTTAATATTTTACATAATACGCCTTGCTGTTGGTGAAGCATTCCTTCATTTGCAGCGATTTTTCAAAAAGTTGACTTTAATTGCCACTTTTACTGACTACTATAGCTCTACTATAGAAGTTGTAGATGTTACAATATATATATATATATATTTGTCTGTTAACACTCTAGCGGTCATAATTTTTGTTAAATCATTACCAAACTTGATATTTAAACGATTTATGTAAAAATAAAGGTCAAGGTCGTTAGCGGATGAAATCGGACGGGGGAGAGGAACTTTGAAAATTTAAAATATCTCTTATTATGGGTCGGATCAAAAAATCGTATAGAATTAATTTTATTGAAAATGTAATTTTCTATAAATGCGTTTGGTATATGTTTTCTCTATATTGAATATTAACCCAGATATTTTCATATTTTAGTTTTCGCCCATCAATAAAACCCAACTCCTGCTCATATATTAACAATAAGCTGTTATGTCATGAACCATTTCATTCCAAGGTTAAATATAGTTTTCATTGAACTTTTATTTGGAAATAACTATAGTAATACTTTTTCATTGTGGGTTACACGACATCAATGAAGATTTTTTGTTCTTTACTCAAAAATGTTCATTACCATACTTGATATTCAACCGTTTGCGTCAACGGAATATTTATTTATTCTGAGTGTAAATTGCTATACATTTTACACAAGCCTACTGACATATAGTAGTTTAATTACACAATTACCTGAAGAGTATCTTTTGTTGCCTCTTTTTAATAACAGAGGCCTAAATTAAATTCCAGGGAAATCTTTGACCCCCACCTTTTGGCAAGAGAGTGCTCTGGAACTTAACATCCCACAAATAGTATATATTATTTAACACAGACACCTACCTCAGGCAGAGCTATCCTTGTTGCTTTAATCAATTAGGGCAACAATATAAACTAAAGAGGATATATAAGTTCTGCTCAAAACCATACTAACTTCTGGAGTTTACTACGAGATATATTTGGCACAAACCTATATGAGTCTGGATTTTTTATCAAAGGAGGTAAAACATAAAGCTGGAGGGGAATGAACATAAAATAGAATATGAGATCCTCTCAATACTTTGTCATCATTGAAGTGAAAAACTATTTACAGATTGATTATTTTCTCCATATTCAATAGTAAATATTTCTTAATTAATGGTTCTTTTGCACAGGGGAAATTTTTGATACTGGACCTACAGGCTGAACTGGTTCCACAATATGAAAGATTAGACTCATTTTTTGGACAACCGTTCATCTGGTGCATGCTTCATAATTTTGGAGGCACATTGGGTCTACATGGATCTGCGGGCTTAATAAATAAAGTAAGAGATTTATAGTAATTGTCATAAAGAACATAACCGAAAATATACTATGTCATATCTCACAATAAAATAAATTTTAGGGTGTTTTTAAAGCACGAAAAGCTCCCAATTCGACAATAGTTGGCAGTGGAATCACACCAGAAGGAATAAATCAAAATTATGTTATATACGACCTTATGATGGAAATGTTTTGGAGAACAGAACCAGTAAATCTCACAGAATGGTATATTTTAATAGTTATAAATAATGTGATTCAAAAACATAAATATTATTTGTAATTATTATCTAAATACAGGTTCAATGACTATTCAATTCGAAGATATGGACAAATTAATGAGCATGCATTTAATGCTTGGAATTATTTGAAAGTAAGTAATGAACTGTATGATATGAATAGCTCTTCAAGAGTCATATAACATCACATTTCTATAAGGATAATAAGTATTCATAACATAATTTGTCAACCATAATTCATCATGATTTCAGGATTCAGTTTATAATTATACAGGCACTGACTCCATACATGGAAAATACATCTTGGTTAGACATCCCCAACTAAACCTAAGACCTAATGTAAGTTATAACAAATAAATCAATTCTGAGTTAAATTGTCAAAAATATTTAAAAATTGTTTTGTCACATGTTTAGAGAATAGGACTTAATTCAAAAGAGACATCATACAATGGCACCCTTTTATAATAGTTGTATATACTTTCCTTAGATATTATTTGTTCAAAAGTTTTGATAAGAAGTATACTAAACAAATTAAAATGGTTACTCCATAATTTTTTTCTATTTTTAGATTTGGTATGACCCCACTTATATTTTTGAAGCTTGGAAAGAGTTTATAATGGCAAGTCAAGAAATGGAAAATATTGCTGAAACATTTAAAGTTGATATTGTAGATGTGACACGACAAGCACTTCAACTAAAAATAGATGAATTTTATGGGCAAATTGTTACTTCTTATCAAGAAAAAAATTTGACTGCGTTTCAGTAAGAAATAATGCCAAAGTTACATGTGTTCACTCATGTGTACTGTAAGAATATTTTATAGGATTTTTTTTCATCTTCTACTTATAATTCCAGGGAACAGGCAGAATTTTTTTTAGAGGTCTTGGATGATTTGGAATTAATATTAGCCAGCAATAAAAGGTTTCTATTAGGACTTTGGGTGAACAGTGCCAAAAAACTTGCTTCTTCACCACTGGTATGAAACTGTAATAATCTATTTATATACTAATCAGATACATTATTATAAATTTTTATCACTTCGAACTAGGTATTAATAGCTTTTGATTTATTGATATTTTTATTTCTGGGATGCAGATCTTATATAAAGTTTTCTTAGCAAATTTACAACTCAAGGACATTCGGCACCGGCATACTAACATCAGGTCTTGGGTCCAAGTACATGTGCTAAAATCATGACAGTAGAGTAACAACTACTTTTATTTCTATATTCAAGTTAAGGTTCAATTACCTTTAAATGATTACACTGTTGTTACCACAAAATCTGCTTCTTTCGAATAGGTGATATTTTGAGCAATATAAAAATCTCATGTGGGCACCACATGACTTCCTTATACTGTCATTAAATTAAATAAATAAGAGGTTTGGTTGTATTTCATTTAAAATTATTTCATTTGAAAGTGACCTCCAATATCACAGTTTCAATGCATTGGATTGGAAAATGTCATAGAACACAATTTATAGATCTTTTCATGATGATTAAAAAAAGGTCTAAACAATTTTTTATTTTTAATATTTACAGAAAAAATGACTCATTTATTTTTGTCCTTTATTCCCTTCTAAGGCTAACTGTTTTATAGTTATGCTTGATAAGCCATGCTGAAACTAGTCAAAATGGATAATCCTGTTGAAATGTGAAAACCTATATTCATATTGTTGCGAAAATTAAATATATGAATAATCCTTCAGAGAGGGTCGCGTATTTGGGAAGTGCCAGATAGATCAAAGAAGCCGACAGAGGGTCGAGCCCCTACTAGACCCGTCGAGTTCAGCGTCGAATGGCCCAGTCAATTCCCCTTTGATGTATGCCGACGACCTGTATAAAGAACCAGCCAGCCGCGAGCGAGTCAGTTTTACGAGTATTCTCACCTGTCTTCATGTTCACATCAGTGCTACAGTGCGACTTAGTGCAGTGCGGTAAAGTGTTTTTATAAGAAGAACAGTGTTGTGCCGCGACTGTAGTTAATTCAGCCACCCTCCGAAGGTCCGAGCTTGAAGCTCTCTTACAAAAATATGACCCCACTGTGGCGGTGTTGTGATACCCGCCTCAAACCCCACGACGATTTCTGGGTGACTGGCTATCAAGTTCTACGAAATGATAACATCAGAAAAGGAGATAAAAGTGGGGGGGGGGTCATGTTGATAAGGACTGGCACGCCCTTTAAAGTGATTGATCCGATCACCCCCCCCCCCTGTACCTGGAAAACATCACATCATCACGGTCAAGGTACTGATAGCCAGCCACACCTACACAATCACCGGCCTGTACAGGAGACCCAGAGCTGAACCTGAGTTGTTCTATAATGTCATAAACCTGGCCCAGAGCGACAGGAACCATATCATCATTGGAGATCTGAACGCCAAACACCCCTCTTGGAATAATCGTTCAGCCAACAAACCCGGCGTGGCGGTGCAAAGTCTAACTTCACCGTCGTGCACCCCAACGCCCACACCTTTAGATGGAAAAACGGTACATCTACTATAGACCTCATGCTTACCCGAATCCCACACATAGTGACAAGGTGCCTAGCCCTGAACTTTGTCACTAGTGACCACCGTCCAGTACTCTATGTGCTGTACGGTCGCCCTCCCATACCCACAGCAACGTCCTTCTCGTACCATAAGGCGGACTGGAAATGTTACAAGTCCCTTATGTACGACACAACCCCGGCATACTCGACTATCAGAGATGCCCCCACCCTTGAAGCTAAGCTAGAGGAGTTTACAAACATAATACTCGCAGCAGCAGATGCGTCGATCCCCAAATTCATAAAGGTTCCCCCAGGACTGAAGAAACCGCCAGCACATGTCCTCGAGCTGATTAAGCAGAGGAACCGCATCAAGAACTCCTGGTATCGCACCAGGAATCCCTCCCTTCGCCCCGCCCTAAACTCCTTGACCACCCAAATCCGCTCCCTCATGAGGCAGTGGAAGACGGCGCAGTGGCATGAAACCATCCGCCTGACGCACGGAGACCATAGAAAGCTTTGGAAGCTGGTGAAGTCCAGGATCACCAAAAGGCGATCCGTACTTCTCCAGTCTAACAACGCAGTCATGAGTCCCGCAGACCTGGCTGAGGTGTTGGCAGCTCATATGGCTACAACAGATCAGTCCAGGTATCGTCAAAGCGATGAGGCGCCTCGGACGGACCATGGAGATAACTTCATGTTCTCCTCCCCGAGGCAGCTCAATACCATACTGCGTCGCAACAAGGGAGGTAAATCCCCTGGTCTGGATGGGATACAGTATGTACTCCTACGCCAGCTTCCTTAAGGCTTAAGACCTTATCCTACCTCAACCACCTCCTCAATTCCTGCCTCCGACTCCGCCACTTCCCTTCCAAGTGGAAACGTGCCATTGTCGTACCCCTCCTCAAACCCCTAAAACAAGGCATGGCCCCCGGTGATTACCGTCCCATCAGCCTCCTCTCACATATCTCCAAAGTATTGGAGAAAATCATCCACAAATACTTTGTAGATTTCTGTGCGGAGGCCTCCTTCATTCCTCATGAGCAGGGAGGTTTCCGCCCCCGTCACTGCACCCTTCACCCACTATCCCGCCTCTACACCAACACCGCCAACAACCTCCGCCGGAATATTGTCACGGCGATGATATCCGTTGACTGCACTCAGGCCTTCGACTCCGTCGACCACGCCAAACTCCTAAATATCCTCCAAAAGCATGGCTGTCCACCTCAACTCCTAGCCATGCTTAAATCCTTCCTACACGGCCGCATCTTCCAAGTGAGGGTCGGCGAATCCCTTTCCAAATCCTACCCTCTCAAGTCGGAGCCCCTCAGGGCTCCGTACTATCCCCCTCCTTGTTCACGGCGTACACCGCCCGGTGCTGAGTCGACGGTTTCCAGGGACTGAGATAGCGGACGACGTGGCAATAATCAGCAGTTCCCGTGCCCTCTCCCTAGCCGAAACCGCTTGTCAGGCCATCTCCGACGACCTAAAATCCCTAAACATCTCAGTCAATCCCACCAAAACCGATGCCCTTGTCTTTTCTTACCAAAAAGGGGCCTCTGGCGCCACAATCCCCACATCCTTCACCCTAGACGGATCCTCCATATCCCCTTCCCGATCGATATGCTACCTCGGTATTCATCTCGATCGGCACCTCACCTTTTCCACTCACATCCGCTCCCGGCTCCAAACCCTCAGACGAAAATATCACTCCCTTGACCATCTCCTCTACTCTCCCACCCTCAGCCTCCGACTTAAGCTCCTGATCTTTAAAGGTGTTATCCAACCCTCCCTGCTGTACGGCACCCCCATCCTCCGCTACCTCACTGAATCCTCCCTCAAATCCCTTCAATCCTACCAGAATGTCATCGTCCGCAAAATCGTACGGCAGACATCTTTACAGCGGCAAAGAACGATGTCATTCATTCCTCTCTTTCCCTAGAACCCATTTCTCACACCATAGCTAAACGCCACATAAAATTTTTCGATTCCCTATCCCAAATAGATAATCCCCTCTATTCCAACCTCATCCCTCCCCGGCAACCGACGAATTGGCAAAGGGCCGACGTTGACGAGCCCCTTGTCGATCTCGTTCGGCTTGCCGAACCCCCGCATCCCCCATAAACTTCGTCCTGGGAACCACCAAAAATTAATTTCACACCCAAATATCACTTAGACTAGGTTAGGATGGGTTAGTTTATTTAGTTAGTATATGTAGGTTAATTTAGGTTAGGTTCTGGCGCGCACCCCTGAGATCAATTACAGCCCTTTAAAATTACCACCCTTCTTTCAGACATACTTTAGATTTAGTTATTAGGATAGGTTAGCATTAGGTAATAGTTTTTCCTTCTGGAAACACGCCCTGGCCGGGTCACGGCTGCTTTCATCTTTTTCTCTTCTTATCTTCTCTCCTACTATCCCTATCCCTTCTTCTTTAGTTTTCTCCTGTCCGTACAATCCTCGCGGTACCGCCCGTTACCGGGATCCTTACAACCGCTCTATTTCCAATCAAAACCCAATTTACCTGCCTCCCTTAAAATAGAGCGTTTCGTTCAGTAGAAGGGGAACTGTCATCACCCCGACAGGCCTGAGGAAACCGACCAAGCCAGAAGCAATACTAGGGCTTCAGATAAAAGAAAAAAAGCCGTGACTATAAGTAACAGTTTAGTGCCGCGAAGTAAAGGACAGTGCAGTGCCGTCTCTGTGAATTTCAGTGACCGTGAGTGAATTATTGGACTGTGTAAACAGAAGAACAGTGACGCTATCAGTGTATACTGTGAGTAGTAATTAAGAATAATTACCAAGTGTATTGTGAAATAAATTGTGCAGTGATAAAAACTGTGAAACTTGCGAGTATTTAATTTTGCAATCCAAAAGAACTCTTATTAACAACGTTTATTACTGGTTTTGGTAAAAAATGTAACAATATGATTACAATACTTCCTTTATTTCATACAAGGAAGTAACAATCACCTTCAGTCCCATGACTCTCTCAGTAAAACCTGTATATACAATAGATTTTATTTAAGATATTTCATGATACATAACAGAATTGTGGAAATTCAATGAGTATGTTTAAGAGTTATTTAAGATTGAAAAATGAAGCATACAATTTTTTTCAATCATATTTTCTTTATAAAAAATGTTTAGAACAGAAATTATAAGATTGTCCCTTTCTAATGAAATTAGTGATTTAACATTTTTTGAAACATCGTAAATTATTATTTACAACATATCAAAAAATGTTAAATATATGATAAATATCATGAGATATTTATGAATTTCTCACCTCTACCTCTTCCCCCTCCCACTCCTCTTAGTTTAATTTCAGACTAGGATCTTACTTTTTTAATCTATTAGGTAGGGTTGGTGGGCATTTGGAGCATATATTTTTTTTATAAAATCATATCATGGCTACCTCAATAGCTCACTTCCATTAAAGCAAAATTATTAAAATAAGCCGTTTATAATATATTAAGCTGGTAACACTAATGTATGAAAAAATTTAATACAGTTTGACTGAAATCTAAATCATAATATAAATAAAGTGAAATACTCCCCCCCCCCTTCAAATGAATTCTATAAAATATAATTATTACAGTTTGTCTTCATTTTATTGTAGGAAGAAAAAATATTTGAGCGAAATGCTAAAAACCAAATTACACTCTGGGGACCAAATGGAGAAATAAAAGACTATGCTAACAAGCAGTGGTCAGGTAATTGTATAGTAGTTTAATTTGGGTTTGCTATGGCCCAAATTTAGGAGTAAATAGATTTCAAAATACAATATTTATTTGAAGTTTGCAATGGCCCTGATAATTTAAAGGTATCAATCATTTGGCAAGATTCTAAATAAAGTAAAAACTAGTAGTTTCTTATGAAGGTCTTTATTATACCCTAAATGTTTTGAGCCTTTCTTGGCACATCTTCAAGGGCTGCATCATTTAGGCGGATCCGCCCACTGAGAATTTGGCCACACATGAGGTTGGATGGATTCATCTAAATGAGGCAGTCCCTGAAGAGGTGCTAAAGAAAGGCATGAAACACTTAAAGCATTATAAAAACTTCTTAAGGCACTACTACTTTTTATTTATTTAGACCCTTCCAAATAATTGATAAAAATTATTTTTTATTATTTTTTCCTTTAATTTTAGGTATGGTCAAAGACTACTACAAACCACGATGGGAAGTATTTTTATCATACCTAAATAAATCATTAATAACAATGAAACCATATCGGCAAAAAGAAGTAACGAAAATGATTTTTACACAAGTTGAGCAGCCTTTCACGTACAATGAGGAAACATATCCCACAAAACCAACAGGTTACACATTCTAATTTTTAAATATAGTTGTAGTTGTAATACTTTTAAATAAACACTGGAAGCTAAGAAAGAACAGTTCAAATGTCAGATGAGAGCCATTGAGTTTTTGTAAAGGTCACTCAACCTCAACCAGCTCATATAATATTTTGCAGCTGGAAGTTTTAGACAGCCAGGACACTGCCATAGGAAAATATTTTTTCTTGGGGCCTTACTTTCAAACACAGCAAAATAAATTCTTCTTGACAAAAAGTTTTCTCTAGTTCTAGTTCTTACTTTATTAGCCATTAGTAACTTTGATGATGTGACAGATGTTTTGTCTGAGCCAGGTTCACCATCAAATTTTTTAGGTGAAGAGCAGGTAGATAAAATTTTGTGATTATCTTTTCAACTCTAGTTTACCTTACTTGTGTAACCATCCTCTGCCAGTAGGTCTGACAGTTGGGTATTCCATCACAGTATGGAGAAGAGACTAATATTTCAATTAACACTCGAAGAGATTCCATTTTAAAATCTGACATAGAGGATTCACCTCCAGACAAGTAATAAATAGAAATGATACAAGGGCCCTCTCCCCCTCCTTGGGGAGCCCAAGAAAATAAACAAGGCTAAAATAAAAATAATGCAGCCCTATAACACTGTTGTGGTAGTAACAGGGTTTGTCCCATGTACTGCACTAGGAGCTGTGTGCAGTATTCCTTTATGCTTATAAGAAGATTGTGTAGGAATGAAAAGTTGAGAGATACCCGTATGAAGCAGAAAACGGGATTGATGAATTTGATGTGCTGCTTCCTGGCTTTGTCTAGGATCCTGAGACGGGGTCAAGGGAAAAGGTGTCACAGTGTTATCAGATCTTCAGCAGTGATCATAGGCAGCTCAGTATGCATGAGTAAAGTTGATTATTGTGCCTCTTCATAGAAGACGCCCTTACAATGACAGTTTTCTGATTAACTTCTAATAAACACACAAATACAACCCAAGGAACATACAAAGAACACTCGAATAGAGAAACTTGTTAACATTAGCTTAGCATTTTTAAATACATTTAGAAATAATATAAAACATTGGTAGTATATGTATACCTATAATAGCCCTTCAGAATATTCTGGAAAAGAATGTCACTCTAAGTAATCCAAAACCTATCAGTTTCATTAACTTCTTACCTATGTTAGTTTAGTTGAAACAATATTTCTATACGTTTTATTTGTTTTTCCCTAATACTTGTTTATTTTTCCAGGAAATACCATAAGCAAATCCCATTTTATCTTTGGAAGATGGGGAGAATAAGCTCGAAATGTATGTTATATATTTGCAGATTTCTGTAATTTCATGTAAATAAATGTAAAAAGAGATTGTGAATTAATAAAATAAATCCCTACATATTTTCTTTTTTAATATACCAAATTATATAATAACTTTTAATGCTTAGGCATGCAAGATAAGGCAATGGTCATAATACGCAGAGTAAAACTAGTCGTAAGATCAATACCTTTGGTGGCAATATATATATATATATATGTTACTGTAAAACCCCGGAGTGTGGTAAATCCTAAGATTTACCTGAAGCGTTGGTAAATGTCCGATTTTATCTTTCAAATAGGACTTTAGCCAGTAAATCTTAGGATTTCCCAAGAGGCTCGGTAAAAGCTAGAATTATCTCAATTAGGATACGTCTTTCGGACTTTTACCAACAGATTTTGGTAAATCCTAACATTTCCCAGCAGGGGATCATATACTCAAAATAATTTTAAAAAAATCTAAAATCAGGTTAGGACAATAAAAAGAAAAAACTTGATTTTGAAAAAATAAATAAAAGACTAATGAACAACTCTGTTTGCTAGCACTGGTTTACCTTATCTTACTGAGTGAAGACCATATCTAAACCCCCACTCAACCTGGATCAATTTTGGATATTAGTAAAGACATAACCTTTACATTTACATAGAAAGCTAAGTTTGACCATTTATACTTCAACAAAAAAATTTGATGTGGACACCACGTGATTTCCTACTTGTACTCCAGTAAAATTAAATAAACAAAATGTTTGATTACACTTCATTTAAAATTATTTCACATGGAAGTCAAATAAGATATATCCTCTCCAATGCATCAGGTCGTAAATATCTAAGAACAACATTTATAGAAACTTTTTATCTCTAATACATATGGAGAAATTTGCAATTTGTTATTTTTAACATCGTCTAAAACTCCCCTCCTTATTAGTCAATTTTGATCAAAAGGGGAGGTGTATACTAGACCTCATTACAATCCAAAATATGAAATTTAAACATTCTAGAGGTAGTGGTTTTTGAGTTATGGGTGATACGTACCTTCATACGTACAGACATCATGCCAAAACTAATCAAAACGGGTTAAGGGAAGTTCAAAAAGGATAATTCTGTTCTAATATGAAAAAGCAAAACTTTTTGCGAATAAATTAATTTCTTTACTTTGTACAAGAAAGTAAAAATTCCTAATTCACCCATACAGGCTACTAATTGATAAAATAAATTTGACAGAAATGACTTTGAGAAATGATGTTCAAGATTTGATTTTTGTCAATGTCTGCGTCTATAATCTTTTCAAATACGTAGAAGAAATATGTTTAATCTCCATAATAATTGCTTATAAGCAGCAATTACTGTTAACATGAAATCACAGAGCATTGCTTCTTCATTCATCCTTTGGATAATCCACAACCTCTGTAGCATAATGTCATATATTATAATATTAACAGACAACTAATTTACCATGAATAATTATCATAAGAGAACTAAAATAGTTGTGTCCTTCTATGCCAAAACTTCAATTTTAATATTTTCATGATTAAGTTGCCAAAAACGCCCTTTTATAACAATCAGTGAAAAAAAAAATCTTATAAATTGAATGTAATTATCTGGCAAAAATAATGATTTGTTATGAAATGAGTTTTAAAGATATTTGAAGCCAATAGAAAGAGATGTGAAATGGTTGTTATTACTGTTGAACAGCCATGTTAAAATAAGTGTATTGCTACTGGAAGGAAAAGCCTCTCAAACAATCAATCTCTTATGCATATTGAGAGAAAATATTAAGAATTCACTTTGAACAATTAGACAGAAGAAACCATGTTTCAAAATAATTTTTCTTTTGTAAATGATGTGGAATGTCAATTATATGTTTGAAGGTGTGTAATAATTAATAAACTTATTATTTTAATAACTTTCTATTCACTGTAACACATGTATTCTAAAACATATGTAACTAGTTATAGCCAAATGATAGAACTATAATAATACCAAATAAGTGCTTCCATCATTCCAATGAATGAATAACATTAATAAGAAACATATATGAATAATATTCGATTTAACTTTTGTTTTCAATGAATAAAAATACCAGCAGTATAAACACATATTTTTATATACAACCATGTGATGTTGAAGAAGAAGCATTTACTAAATTAATGAGAAAACTAGATTACAAAACAATAATAGATTATTTTGTTTTTGTTTTTTTATTACCGTTATTACAGAGTTTTTTTTAGTACAATGAAACATTTGCATTAATAAGTGTAATTATTATACATAATCATTAGCTGTTAGTTTTCACTAAACTGGTGCTCAAGTTTAAATTTATGTTTCCTATGTAAAATAAATTATGACTCTAATTATATATGCACAACAGCATATCTCTTTATATTCATTCATAATCTCTCTGGTGCTGATAAAAAATTTATAGGCAGTTAAACACTTATATGATACACTCAATGATTTATAAATTCAACACTTTAAAAAGTCAGCAGTGAATTACTAGCTTATCTAAAATACTTATTTATACAAAGCTACAACATAATTACCAACGAATATATATGATATATCAAACAGGAATAAGATAATAAACAATTTAATTATTTACAAATTTAAATAAACAATTAATTTTAGTATGCATCAAATATACAAGGAAATATTTTTAATTTAAAAGTTGAAATAATATTAGCAGAACACCCAGGGAAATAACATTTTACAAAAGCTGAACATGAAAAAGAAAAAAAAAAAGTTGTCTACTAAAACCAAAGTTAACTTGCCAAAAAAAAATAAAATGTAGGATGTTTAAAGTTAAATAAAAATATTTACAACAGACACAATAATCTAAAAAAACATTAATAATGGAAGAAGGTGATAACTTAAAGAAAATGACAACTATATCTCGGAGAATATGCTCCCTCTTTTCTTTAGAATAAAGATAAATCTATTTGTCCCCATGGAACTATAGGCTGACTTCACATACATCATATCCTACTTGACTGACATACATAATTTAAATAGTTAAATTAATCGATGTAATTAATACAATATACAATGTGTTTCTGTTATCCATTCAAATAAATCTGAATAATTATAATAATGTAGAAGTTTAATAACCTAAATTAGCAAAACTTAAAAAATGTTAAACGTACTCTTGACTCCATATAATACATTTAAAAGTACAAAATGGCTTCAAAGAGTAAGGAAGATTAAGTAAACTGTGACGGAGCCACTAGAGATTCAATTCAGGTGGCTCTTTAGACATTGAGGAAAAACAATTCTAAAATATAAAGTGGTAGGGAATCTTAAAGGCAGAAACACATGCATATATATATTATTTTTATTAACATCAGTGCCATAATGATATTTTAAATATTATAACATGCTAAATTTATGGTTTAGCCAATTCACTAGAATTTCATTTAATAATATTAACAAACTTTGTTACCCATACATTATTGTCTAAATTATTTAATATTTATATATTGTATTAAGAATAAAATGAGGATTAAGAGGGACCTCTTTTTAATGGCACATACCTCTCTTATTCAAACAGATGCAGAACATAAATGTAATAAAGTTAAGACCAACCAAAGAATGAATTTGACAGAAACATAGTTTCATATTAATTACAAAAAAATACAAAATTAAATCTATACAAAAAATTTGAAAAATTAATACAAAAAAATCATGATTTTTTTTTTTTTATATGTAAGAGTATAACTTGTTTCCAAGCAGCATTAAGTAATGACTTTGTTTTTTAAACAGAATTTCCAAAAGTAACATAGGGGTTAATTTTACTAGATAACCAAAAAATATAATTGAACTATATCCAGTTATAAACCCCTATAAAATCATATTTTTTTACAAAACAAATTTGAGATTCATAGCAAGAAAACCAAGTACAGGATTGGCAAAAATTCTAATGAATTATTTTAAATTATGAAACCAAAAAAGTAGAATAACAAAACAAACTTGCAAGACAACAGTTTTAATTATGTGAAAGTATAGCTTAAACGTTGCGTTATCCATGGTTCATTAGTAACTATTTTTGATTCCAAACATTGGTACATTTAAAATATAGAAAGAAGCCTTATCATTTTTTTAAGAAAGAGAAAATACTCAAGTGATGCAAAAAATTATCAATGAAATAAACATCGAACATTTAACTCAAAGCTTCCACATCTACCAGAAACAATTATTGTGTTTATTAAATGTATGAGTTTAATAACTCTTAATCATGGGTTGAAAAAAATCTGTCACAGAATTGACCCATGCACTTCAAATATATGACATAGATTTTGCCTTATTAAATTAAGAGTTAAGACCAGTTCTGTTTTGATCACAGTAAGGTAATAAACAATAATTAAGTAAATAAAAACAAGGGCCAACAGCAAGGTTCGAAAGACAAATTTAAATGATTTATAGAACAGAAAATGTTATATTTTAATTAAGGAGTGACTAGCTGGCAAAAATATCATGATTGAACAATCAATAAATTGTCAAATCTTAGTGTTCATCAGGGAAGAATGGATTTTCTGATAGCAGTTTTTCTCGAAATACTAAAAATCTGATGGAATGTACGTATTACGTCCCTTAAAAACTATTACTATGCTTATGGCTTAGTTATTAAACACTCTAAGATATTAAGTTCCAAGAAATTTATTATAAGAATATCAGTCTGCAAATTTCATTGGACAATAATAAAGTTTGCCTTAAAAAATTAAATTATAAAAGAAACTTTTAGAAAAGAACTTTACACCATTGCAAAGAATTGAATGTAAAAATAAAATGGTTCAATAACCAAATGATACTGATTATCAAGTAGTAATTTGATATTTAACTTGGAAGGAAATACAACTTCAAAATAAACAAATTTAAAAAATAAATAAAAGAAACTAAACTATTATAATATGTTTATTCACTACTTTATCTATGATGAATATGACTGGATTTATCCACACTCATGAATAAACAGGAACTTCAACATTCAAGTTGTAAAAGAATTATTGAGATTGGCTGGTTACCGTTATTATCTATAACAGGAGAAAAAATAACTATACTCCTTTAAATGAACCCGAAGCTGATTTTAAAATATTATATATGTATGTTTTATTTTTATATATATATATATATATATATATATATATATATATATGATTATAATTTTGAACTTCTCATTAATTTTATTCGATAAATTTGAAAAAAAAAATTCTCCTTACTCAGCATCAAACAAACAATGAAGAAACTCATTTTAAACCACGTCTTCCATTGTGAGTAACATTGAAAGACATTTCACTAACATTAGTTTATACATTTCATTTACTGCAGTATTAGAGAAATAACAGACAGCAAACAATTAAACAGATTATGTATTTACATGGGAAAACAGTATTTGATGTGGTTTTGAGATTTCTTCACAGGCACTAACTAGCTACTTCTTCATTCGCAGGGGCATTATTTTAGTAATAGTGAAACTTGATGTATAAATAAAATAATGTATCTAAGTTAAAAATAAAAATTGAAAGAAGGTGTATTATTTTAAAAAATACATAATATATCTATAAGAATATAAGTTAATTGATTTTATACATTTTCTTTACCCCTTTATTTCTGTTTTGTACTGTCTGATTTTAGGCCAATATAATAGTTAACAAGAAAGTTGGCAGACAAGAAATACATTTTGTAGGTCAACTAGTAATACAGGACAAAGCTGTGCTTATAATTAATATAATATGGCCAGAAAGAATTAAAAGATATATTTTATTGTTTGTGGCCTCTGGTTAGGTTTTTGTTAGAATGAGGGGGTCCATGTTTTTGTCACCAATATACCCCTATATGTAAACGTTTTCTCCCAGATATAGTATAAAACACCAAATATATCATTGCTAATGATTATTAAAAAGACATTTAATTATTTAGTATACAATTATTTTACTAAATATAATCAATATTTCTTTCTAATAATAAATTAAATAATTTAAAATACAACTCCAAGCATTATATTAAAATACTGAGATATAGATGTAATCATTATCTCAGCATTACAAAGAAGAATTTTATTCAAATATTACTGCTTATCAGAAATTCCAGACATATACATCATTTGAGTTGATTTAACCACATATAATTATTGCTTTCATTAGAAAAACTTTCTTATTTCTGAGTATTTTTAAGTCCAAAGGTAAGTATCACAATATTATTTCATTATTTTTAATTGTCCAATAACAGAAATGATTTATTTAATAATTTCAAACATCCATTAAGGAAGGAATACAACTGAGAGTTATTTATAAAAATATCAATAAATTACCCAGACTCATGATCTATAAAATCGAGATAATCCACAGATTTTTTGAAATTAGCAATATCCATCTATATCTTTCCAGCTTAATTAAATTCTTGTTTTTCTTAATTGGTAGTTTAGCAACATATTTAGAAAAAAACTACTGTCACAATAATTCCAGTTAGAAAATGAAATCTGCAGGGGAGTGGAAACAATGGGCAAGTCATATCTCTTAACATTTGAAAAATATTTACATATATTAAGACTGAAGTAAAACAATTATAAACTTAAAAATCAAGTGAAAATTAGTAAATAACAATACTGAATAAATGCTCTTTGAACGAGAGAATAAAAAAAAAATTTTTTAAAAATGCTAAGATATTTTACAAGAAATAAGCTGATAGTACCCGCTCCTGGTTTAAATATATTAATTAATGTAAAGGCATGAATGATGAAGGTGAAAGAGTAATAAATCTGTAGATTACTTTACATCAGCAGAAGCTGCACCATGGTATGGTGAACCACTTTGTGTCATACCTAAACAAAATAAATGATTAATGCAATATTACACCTAATTTATAAGGATAATGATTACTTAAAAATACATATATATGTCAATGATGTGCAAATTTATTAGTATCAGTACATTTAAAGCTAAAAGTTCCAGTATTCCAAATCATGACCAGAGCTAGATATGCATGATATGTACAGAGTTATTTTATAACTGCATGTGGTTAACCTGCCTCTACTCATTTCCAGTCCTTTTGTTTGAGTAGCTGCATACCTCCCATTTTCAGTGTATGCTATGGCTTGGTCCGGTGCATAACGTGCTTTTGTTGTAGTGCAGTTCATTGAAAATGGCGGATCGCCAATAAATACTCAACGTGCCTTCCCCATTCCTATAGCGCTCGATCGACAGACCCTGTTCCCGAAAAGAAAACCATTTATTTGTGGGTTTCAAATTTTTGAGACAGGTTCTGCTTTGAACCAAGAACTGTAACAGTCCCAGGAAATGTTGCTGCAGTAAGGGGTTCAGTTCAATAATCACCTCAACACTCCGCAAGAAAGCATGCAGCAGCCTTACGAGTATTCGATCAAAGTTTAAGAAGAATTTTGCATCGAGATTTGAAAATGGATTCTTACAAGATTGTGTTAGTTTAGGAACTGATTGAATTTTGAAGTCCGCAATAGGGGATTCTCTCTGCCGCACCCTGTGTGTGTGTGTTTGGGTGTATAGTGATATTTTCAAGTGAATATCTATAAGATGCCAGTTTTTAATTAATTATTTTGGGGTGTTACATAAACTGATGAATATATTTATCTATTACATCAGAACTTCTATATTCATGGCAATGATAAAAAAGTCCGTCACACACTTTTTGCGTTGTTTTCTGTTTTGTAATGTAAACAGATTTCCCACTCCAGTTGTGCCAGGCTGATGATGACATTACAAAACCTCAAAAAATGATTAATAGTGATAGTATAAAGAATGGATTAATTTATGAAATCTTTATTTCATTATTTAGTGAAATAATCTCATCATTTTTATCGTGTAGGGGAGTTTTGAAACATAGACATTCATTTGTTATACCCGTGAGGGAAAAAGTGGTGATTGAACAAATATATGTTAAAACTTCCTGTTACCCACCAAAGAAATAAAAATAGCTTGAAGAAAAGACTGGATTAACAAAAGCACTAAATAATCCCTTCCTTCCATAAGATTATGAAATAAATATAACAGTGATTTTATAAGTATAAATGTAAAATTATTTCTCAGACGTTTAAATGAGCAACAAATAGCATTATGAAATCTGCTGCCATTATACAGTTTTATTTGTGAAGCTTGGAATGTCTATTGGACGATTGTAGTTGAATGCTAATACAAAAGATCAAATAAAATAACTATTGTTTCCCATTAAAATAAAGATGATCATGTCATCTGAGTATTAGAAGAAAAATGAGATAAAAGTTAAACAATGATATAAAATTATTTTAAAATACTAGAGGGGTTCAAGTTGGAGACCGGAAGTAATCAGGCTGTGTTAGCTGTTGAAAGGTTGAAATAGAGATAGTTTCTTGCGAATTATAATGATTAGATTACTGCGATCATGAATAAACCCTTCATTTCCATCACATACCAATAATATACTTTTACTAAAGATGCTCAGAAATGGACTAACATTAAGAAAATCATGTTTAAAATATCTGAAAAATAAAGATCTATATTAAATTAAATTATTTATTAATGTCCCCTTTTGCAACCAAGGCTAATTTGGACGGGCTATCTACAGGTTACCACCCTTTTCTAGCCAGGGTAGGACCAAGGATTTTATTTAATGACCTCCGTCACTAAATAAATTCCTTTGCCCAGGAAGGAATCAAACTCATCACTCTAGGTTTACTATGTGAGATTAAAGGCAATGCTTTAACTCACATGGCTATCCTGAGCCCCTAAATTAAGCATGAAACGAATGTTTGCATTGATAATGATAAGCATTAGTACAACATATGTGATCATATTTCACTAAACTAAATTTGCTATTTATGCTTCTTCAATGAAACCAGTAATAACAAAGATATTAACATCACGATATTCATGTTGAAGTAAACCCCTACTTCTGAGGATGGCTGTAAAGTATAAAATAAGCACATGTTAACAATATTCATCCCTTTGTAGCGACAGTATTCCTTGCCTTGGCAACATAATGAATGCTGTCATGGCAACAGAGCCAACCAGGTGTGAACAACAGAAAGTTGTGAAGGATAATGTTATTTTCTTTTCACTCAAGTATATATAGTTCCTTGTTTTTACGAGTTTAAAATATGTATATTTTCCAATTAAATAAAAAACTGTGTTGTTTTAAACATTTTCATTTACTTAACGAAAGAACGTTAATCCTTTAATAGATTAGCAAAAAATGTGTCAATACTATTGAGTCATTTTCAAAGAATACGAATAATGGTGCCTAGAAATCAGAAGACAAAACTTCAAAATTCATAAATGTAAATAACGTTTTAGGGCCATAATCGACATTCTAAAGAAAATTTGTAATTTACATTTCCTCATTAAAAGCACATTAATTAAGATATTGGCGAACATGGGGATTGTCGTCAATCCCCACTCCTAACTGAAAATTTGAATCCTCTTATAGCTTGTGTTTACCTTGGGATGATTGATACAATTATAAAACTTCATTTAAATCTTCCAATACATGTTATAGTATCAAACGATCAGGCTTTATTTTCAATTTTGTTGTTAGAATTGTTCTTAGAATAACCATTGTTCTTAGAATGATCTGAATCTTGAAAATAACTTATCTCCACTGAATTTAAGTAGAATATCAAACAAACCACATAGTTTAATTTAAAGTGGAGACAGGTAGGATCTATGGACATTGGAAGAAACTTTCCAAAAAACGCATCATGAGTACAATCTCAATAGCCTGATTTCACTTCACTTAACACTTTGACTGCGGCTGACGACACATTGTCGGTTTCGTGAGTTGTTCCCAGGGGCGGGCCCCGACACGTTGTCATCAGGTCATAAGACAAAGTTAAATGGGTGGGGATTGCTCCAGTCTTTCCCAAACCATTCCGTATTTGACTCTAGCACAGTGAAAGAGGTCCTTGAGAGAATTGCTTCTTCGCCGCAAGATTCCCTGTTTTTTTTAAATGTTTTCGACTATTTTACAAAAAGGTAAGTTTGAATGATTATTTTTTTTAAAATTATCGTTAATAATAATTGCTAATGATAAATATCTATTTAAAAAGTAGCTAAATGAATTAAAACAAGCCTATTTTGTTGGAAAAAGATTATTTCAAACCCGAATTTATAATTCCAAATTGTTTTATATTTTACGAAATATAAATAAAATATCAATTATAAATTACTGAATAATAATTCATCAATCAGTGATTGTGAACAATGTCTTTATTGTTTAATTTTACGGTTTTCTAAGTAAAAATATAATAATAATAATATAATGACAGTTTGACTTTATTTTACGTTCATGACGATGTTGGCATTTCATAATGAATAGGTGTTCAAAACCGTTAGCTATTGTTAGTGGGTTTATTAGACCCGTTATTTTATTTCAAGAACTTTCACTCAGGTAGCAAAAAAAGGTTGAAATGCGTTTTGATGGAACTTTTTCTTTATAACTTGAAAATTACAATAATACCCTCTATGCACTCGTTAAATTTAAATAATTAATCAGTCATCATAAAAATAAATAAAGAATCATAAAAATAATGTTAACACTAGTGAACTACATTAGACTACGGCTAGGGAGTATGGTGCTTTCCCGGTACGGTTGATGACAATGTGTCGTTCAGCGGTTTTTTTGCGAAAAACAATTAAAAGATGATACAATTTATAATATACAGTTAAAGTAAAGTAAAATGAAACTAATTAACAAAAAAAAAGTTTCCGCCCCACTGAAAAATGTTGTTGAAAATCTCTGCAGTCAACGTGTTAAGCGAAATCTGTTAATAAAAGATATGCCACAATTATGTTTACAAGTCTGATTAAAATAATTCAAGGGAGCATCTCTTCCAGACTTGTATCATGCGGTAACCTTATTATGAATGAGGTTTATAATGAACACTTTTAATTTTAAACTTAGCCGTAAAACTCCTTTATTTAAAAAGTCAGCTAGTTTATAAATTACTCCTCTTATCCTGACAGGGTTTCTGACGTTCAAAGTAAATTGGTTTTAAAATAGAACCATCTAGTGCACAAACACTCACTTTTAATAGAGGAATATATAAACAAGTTCTTTCTCTAACATCACAGGATAAAACACTCAATACGGAAATATTTGCAAAAAGTCCTCTTTTTTTTCTTTTTTTTTTTTTGGGTGGAGGTTCATAAGATTTATTCAGATGGATCCATAAAGTATTTCGGTGTTTCAAGAAAAAATAAATAAAAAACAGGAATAATTGACTAGACCATTCAGTTCTAAACAATGATCTGGAACAGATGATATGTAAAAATAAAACACAAATATTAAATAAATGCCAACAGCAATCCTATTTAAGAAGTAAGCTGGGTTTGCAGTAAGAAAATATGTCCTATTTAAGAAGTAAGCTGGGTTTGCAGTAAGAAAATATGAAGTACACGCCCTCAAGTAAAAGGGCAACAGGAACCATTGGAGAAAGGAGTTAGGAAAAATAAAATTGAGCAGCTGCCTAAAGCTATAGCAATAGGTTCCTAAACACACTCAGCAAACGTAGCATCATAGCCTGGGAATAATATAAGAAGTTCAGACCTATTTATTTTAGTTGTAACATTCAATGCTCTATTTTTTTTTTAATTTTTAAAAATATAATTACTACAGTACTTAAAACTAATGCCACTGGCTGTATTTTAAAGTAAACTAGTATTGTTAATAGGAGTGTATTTTTTCTTATTAATTGTTATTAATTCATTGGATATCATCCGATTTATAAGGTTGCTGTGCCTAACACCTTAACTCACTTGAGTAACTTCTAACTTATTCGTTCAAAATGAAATGCTTTCTTTTAGTAGGTTCCCTTCATGGAAATCATACATTGAGGTTGTACTGATACTAGTTTTCAAAACTTAAAATGTCCATATATTATGAAAATACAGTCTGCGCAAAAGAACTGCATGCATGCACGCACACATGTGCATGCATATACAGGGTGTCCCCAAACCAAACGGCCAAACTTCAGGGATCGATAGAGGATCGAAAAACTAAGAAAAAAAGTCCTCAGGCATTTGCCTTGTTTTCGCTTCGTTTTTGAGAAAATCACAAAAAACTGAAAATAGTTGTGCAAAAAGTGTATTTTTTTTTTAATAATGTATTTAAATTACAAAAAACTATTGGCTTTTTGAGTAAGCTTAATTTTTTAATTTACGAGGAGTAAATTTAGAAAACATGAATATTCTCACGCTTTCCTTATCAATAAAACGTCTAGGTTGAGTGTTTAAACTTAAAAAGAAAGGATTAAAATGTTTACTATCATTTTAATCCTTTTTGGGGGGAATCCAGCCTCGCATTCTCACATTAGTGGTGTTGCTAGTACTGTTCAGTGAAGTCAACAAATATGGCTAGATTTACCAACGCTGAATACGCGGAGATAGTCTACGTCTACGGATTCTGCGATGGCAATGCACGTCAGGCAGTTCGAAAATATCGCAGACGGTTTCCTGACCGAGAAACCCCACACAGAGGTGTTTTTACCAGCACTTTCAGAAGGCTTCGAGAGACTGGGTCCTTCTCATGTAATCGTCGTGGAAACCGTATGCAGGCTCCGATGGAAGCCGACCTGAGGCGGAGGGAGAGGATACTGAGGCACTTCAATACCAACCCTAGGACAAGCGTCCGGAGAGCTGCTTCAGTTCTAAGCATACCAAAGACAACCATTTGGTGCACATTAAGGGCTGACCGCAGGCATGCTTACCATGTACAAAAGGTACAAAATTTAATACCCGCTGATTATATCCGCCGATTAAATTTTTGTAATTGGTACAAAGAACAATTGCAAAACGATGTAAACTTAAGTTCGAAAGTAATCTGGACGGACAAAGCGACTTTTACACGTGCGGGCATATTCAATCAAAGAAACTACCACCTTTGGGCACATGAAAATCCCCGCGCTGTTAGAGAATTTCACTACCAGCATGAGTTTTCTGTAAACGTGTGGGTCGGTCTTTGTTATAATCGCATAATAGATCCCGTATTTTTACCTGCTCGACTTCACGCTGAAAGTTATCATCTATTCCTGGAGAATGACTTACGGGCACTTTTGGAAGATATCCCTTTGGAAACAAGGCTTGAGAGCTGGTTTCAACTCGCTGGTTGTCCTGCACATTACGGAAGGGCCGTACGAGACTGGTTGGACATCAACTACCCAGGTCGCTGGATAGGACGAGGTGGGCCGGTGCCTTGGCCTCCCCGGTCTCCGGACCTCACGCCACTAGATTTCTTCGTGTGGGGATACGTGAAATAAAATGTCTACCGAGAGCCCGTCCGCACAAGGGATGACCTCATCAAGCCCATCAGAATGGTTTGCAACCAGCTCACCGCAGAACAATGTTTAGAAGCAGTGCGATCTGTGAGTACGCGATGTGATGCGTGTATTGCAGCGAGAGGCCAGCACTTCGAACAACATTTACGTTGACGCTTTAGAAATTAACGATGTAATTTTAGAGAAGGTAAAACATCCAAAATTTTCAGGGTTTTTTTTCTCACTAAGGTAGACACATATAAAAACTGAAACATTTATGTTTTCCAAGTAAGAATATTTAATTATTTTATTAATTTTCTAAATTTCTAATCTTTTTTTATGTTTTAATCTTCAGTTATTGTTCATAATGTTATCTACTTTAAATAGGTAATTTTTTTTATACTATGAATATTTGAATAGAAAAGTATTTATTATTTTTTCTTAATAAAAAATAATTTTTTTTTTTCAATTACCTTTCTGTTAGTATAAGATTAGAATACAATAATTGTATTGGAATAACATTTATTGCTAAAATTCATTCAAGGAATAAAATCCTCTCTTCCATTGGCCTTAACTAGTTTTTGCACAACTATTTTTATTTTTTTGTGATTTTCTCGAAAACGAAGCGAAAACGAGGCATATGCCAGAGGACTTTTTGTTTTAGTTTTTCGATCCTCTATCGATCCCTAAAGTTTGGCCGTTTGGTTTGGGGACACCCTGTATATATACACATCGATGAAAAGACAGAAAGGTTTTTTTTTTTGGTAGTTAATGCTATAAAACTGTAATTTTCACTTGATCATAGCTACCAAACACAATATTTAAAAGTTTAGTGTAAAATTAATAATTAAGTTCCTTTACAGCTGAAATCCAGGAGTAAGGGTTTAGAGAAGAGGTAAATTGTAGAATCGCTGTTCACCAAGTTGTAAGAAATAAAGTACAGTTGATGAAGACATTTCTGATGAGACACTAAGGGTGGATTAAAAAATGTTGAGTAAAACATTGGATAAAATCATTTTATGAAAAGTGTTGTATTATCTGAATTACAGCATTTATATGTGATATGAGTAGGAAAAAAATGAATGAATAAATTAGTTATTAATGAAGCTAGCATGCAGCAATCACTCTTGTGATATAGAATGAAAAGTCTTATACAATTATAAATGCAGAGGGCCTATGTAAATAATGCAGATCTACTCTTGTGCTGGTATGAATACAGATAATGTCACATCATATTTTAGCCTCTATTTCTCCCTTAGATAGGCCTCTCTGTTGTAAACTCGGCTTCAAATTTTAGCTAGCCAAAAAGGCTGGAAATTTAACATCCTAAAGTTTAAGTCACAAGAATAAGGATAGGGGTTTACTAAAAGCTGGAAAAACAAATAACTTCCTTAATATTTGAGTTAGAGAAAAATGTATACATCAACGATTGATTGTAGGACTTAAAAAAGTAGGATGTGAAACATTTTTTGATCTGACCCATAATTACAAATGTTAAAGAATTATTTTTTTACCTTTTCTCTAATGTCTACACCTCATGGTTCAATTGGGGACATTGACAAGCTCGATCTCCAGTTTTACAAGAAGTATATAAATATCAAGTTTGAAAACGACAGAGTAAACATTTTGTCAATTTGAGCATTAAACAAACAGATAAGAAGTATGCATTTTGAAATCGCATCATGAGTAACAACTCTATTTCCTGTAAGGAGAAATCTACTAAAATGGCCATGTGGTTTTCTGGTGTTGACTGGTTTATTGCTAAGTATGATCAATATCTAAGTAATAGTATACACATTTTTTTTAATCTTAAATATAATAAAAAGGATAGAATATTTGTATATAAAAAGTTTGAGTGCAGTCATATAATACAATAAACAAATGTTCAAAAAAGTGAGATACTTAACAAATGTGACAGCTGATTGAATATAAAAAATGGTAAAACAAAATAAAAATAATATAAACGAGAGAAAGTAAAATAAAATGTATTAATTAAATGCACTTTGATGACAGACAAAATATGCCTATAAGAGACTATAAAGCTTTCAAACAGAGAAAAGAAAAAAGAAAAAGCAAACCACAGTTAGTATGCAAATAAAAATCATAGCAATAAGTGTGAAATAAATTTAAGCAAAACGAGGGAGAAAAAAAGAGAGCTAAAAATGTTAAATTAATGAAAAAAGAAATATTAATTCATTTCAAATTTTTGAAACTCAATTGAAAATATCCTGTGAGGATAGGATGTAAGAATAATTTGATACAAATAATAATGAACAAAGAATGAAGAAATTAGTAATTATTTTTGTCACATGGCCTGAAAGAATTATTAATCGTTTTTTTATTAACACCCAATTTAAGTTTCTGGAGCTAATTGGGATGGGTTATCTCCAGAAAATTAACTTTCATCCTTATATAGTTCCTAAGTATTATATAGTGCATTAATTGCACCAACTGGAGTGATTTTTACCATAATTTTTTTTGTCATGATATCCTGAATTTAATATGACAGTGATAAAACTACATATAGGCATGGCAGGACTTAGCCATCAAAAGACCACAAATCCTTTCAAGCAGTGAGATGTAGGTTTGCATCTTAATCAGTTGTTGGTTCTTAAATTTTATGTTAATTTAATTAACTCTATTAAACTATGTGATCCATTGAATTGAAAGAAACAAACTGAAACACTAAAACTGCTGAAAATGAAAAATAAAAACTTCCCTCCAAAACCTAGGAAAAAATATATATTAGAAGTGTGGGAGCACATGTAGACTGGTTAATAAGATGAATAAAAAAATGAGAAGGTAGTCTGAAGACGACATACCAAAAATGCAATAGTTTTGCAGTATAAAATAAAATTAAACAAATTTAAAATTCCTGTCCTTCCTTTATTTTAGACCACCTTTCCTCCACATATTCTCTTCTTAATCCTTCCCTATCTACCTACCAAAGGTGGAAGCCTCTTGTATTTCCATTCCGTGTTTCCTTTTTACCCTTTATAGGGCAAGGGCTGCTCAAGAAGCCCAGGGATCGAAAAATTTTAACTTAGTGGGAAGAAGATAGAAATAGTTTATATGTGGCTCACTAGGTGACGTGGCTTTGGGAAAAATAGATACAAGAGGCTCCGGCAGATAGGAGCCATGTAAATCCGATCGGAGCGAAAGTTGGGCCTCCCTGGACGCCCTTACCCATTCCAGCTCATGCAGTCATTAAATTTATAATACATATTTTAATTGCTACTAGTTTTCCTTTCTAGTTTATAAATCCATTTTCCTACACTGTGGTAATTGCCTTTCAGAATACCATGCCTTAAGCTAGACTTTTGGGCAGTATACTGACCACAAATTATAACCTTACAAATACATTCTTATAATATCCATCTGAAATATTTCTATATAAATGGTCATTGTTACTTTTTTTGTTAAATTAGTTAGAATAAATTTCTGATAAATTTTGACTGTTTTTTGTATGATTTATGGTTGTGCAAACAACCTATATTAGTCTTTATATCTTTGAATATTGTATTTGTTTATTATTATTTACGTCCACTTTATGCTACTATGGCTAATTGGGACGGGTTATCTACAGGTTACCACCCCTTTCTAGCCAGGGTGGGCCTAAGGAGTTTATTTAATGAGTCCGTTACTAAATAAATTTCTACTGCCCAGGGCGGGAATCGAACCTGCCACTCTAGGTTAGGACCAAAGCCCTAACTAGCATGGCCAACCTGAATATTGTATGTTTATTAATGTCAATAATAACCAGTAATATTTTAAGTTTCTATAATTTTGAAATTTCCTGTTTAAATTGTGTGTGCAATTTAAAGAGAGTATGTTCAACATAAATAACAACATTGTCATTCATTTTTTAATTAATTTGTTGAATAAAGTTTTACTGTAAAAAGTATTTTTAGTATTGGTAACTATGTATACCCATGTTTCTATGACTTAACACATGGGTAATACCATCACATTTGGGATATTAAATTGATCAAATACAGCACTGGAAGAGTTAATAGATGCATAAGGGCTGAAAGACACATGCTAGAAGGATGTGAAGGAATGTGCTAGGATTACTTTTCTCCCCCCTAGGAAAGGGATTCCTCCACAAAAGAACAAAAAATAATTGGTACAACAAGAAAAATAAAAGGAAAATCCCTACAGATTTTTCACAAAGATAGAGAGATCTAAAGTATAATGTTTGCCTATTCATCAAATGGAATTCTTGCTTCATACATACCAAGAATGAATAAGAACATTTTGGTATAATATACATTCAAAATTATAGGATAATTGATAAGGAAACCGAACAATTACTTTAAGTCTGAAGTGAATGGATTTTATTATCTAACAAAAACATAATACAATGTGTTTACATGCCGTCCACAATAATTTTGTTAAATTGTTTACACCAATTTAAAATAATAGAAAAAAAATGTGAGAAACTATAAAATTTAATTATTAATGATATCCAAATTATAATAATAGTTTGAACAGTTTAAAACCACAGTTTCTTTTTACTTTACCCCAAAACAGTTTTCAAAAAAGGAGGACTATGAATTAAAAACTTGTGTGCAACCGCTGATACAAGAGTTAGCCTAATGACCATATAACAATATTTTTATATAACATTTTTTAATCTGGTTCAAAATAATAGATATTTCGATTTTATTTTTATTTTTTCCCCTTTGGAAACCCCTTCCTCCTGGTCTTATTTCAGCCATTAATAAACTTGATCTTTAGCTTTACATGAAATGCTTAAATATAGAGTTTGGATACTAGAATATTAACAGATAAATATATGCCTATATATTTGAATTGACCTCATTTTTGACATCTCCTAGGGAGTACAGTTAGACATTCAAAGTAAATTAAGTGAAATCTGATCAAAATGTCAAATCTAATTCAATCAATCTAAGGTCTAATCTAATCTAAATCAATCCATACTAAGTTTATCTAGTGAGAAAAGGTTTTGCCCTACAGCATTCTCAGGTTTATCTTCCAAACCTGAATGAACTCCTTGATTGATTCCTTCCTTATAATTGAATGAATCAATGTATATGAATTTATTTTACAGTAAATTTAAAAATATGACTAAACAATTTCTAAAGCTGGTACTTGGTGATCAGGAATTTTCTTAATTTTTAAAATATTTCTTCTTCTTATATATTACAAATTTCAATCCCCCCCCCCTCCTTCAGATCTCAGATTAATGCATTTTAAGAAACATCCCAGTATACGACTCAATCATATTATATATATTTTTATTACAGATCTGCACTGCAGGCCTTAGAATTTAAGAAGATGTCTCTATTTAAACCAAAGTGGAGTCCAAAGTAACGGTACACTGAAATGAACAGCTACTATCATATCACAAGGACTGTCTGACCAAGCCTTGAAAGGAATCAGACCCAAGAAGTAGGCTCATAAAAGTAATACATTAATGTGAAAGTATTTATCCTCAGGAAAGAATGCCTAACCTTAAAAAATCATGAAGCTAAAATAGTTTTTGTAATGTTTTGAAAAATAAAAACAGGTATTGCTTATCGTTGTTGTGTTGAAACACTTAAGCGTGTATAGATCCTGATGATTTAATTTATATGAGTTATATGGCAAAGGATATTGATAAAACAAATTGCTTTCTTGAATTAGTTTATTTTGTCTTATATGTTTCGTGCCTTTTTAGGGCCCTCTTCAGGGGATAGAATATTTTAAAGTATAAAAATATTAGCAACAATTTTTTTTAAAACATTAAATGAATAAACTAGTTAATTAATATAATATTGCATTATAATCTAAATGGAATAAGTCAATATTATCAAAAACTAACATGCCTGAAACAATTAGGTGGATCTGTCCTGCAAGATAGGATAATAGTATTATTCCAACAATGAAAGATGTTATTAAAATATTTTAAATCAGTAATCTAATTAATGGCCTTTTGCTTTTTATTAATAATATGTAGGTTCCATTTCATTTTCATTGTATTTCTGCAGTTTGTGTTGATTTCTATCTAAATTAACAATATGTTATTTTATATAATTTCATAATATTAGAGATGATTTCTCAATATATGACCTTTTGCGATCTATACACTGTATTTAATTAATATACATTATACTTGCATTCAAATGTTTAAAATGGTCTTTAACCAGGACGGTTCCACCTAATTTTTTCAGCTAAATATTTTTTTAATTTTATTCTTTTAGTTTATTTGGTTTATGATGCAATATTATATTAATTGACTAGTTTAAACATTTAAGATTTTTAAAAAATTGTTAAATTTTAAAACAATTTAGCAACTGAAAAGGTGTCAAATTATTTTATATATATTCATAATTATGTATGAAACATATAAAGCAAAATAAATCAATTCAAGAAAGCTATTTGTTTTTATCAAGTGGACCCTTTGCATACAAATGATAAAAATTAATACAAAAACAGTTGCACATGTTAAAAAAAAATTACACTAGAATCAAATAGGTCACATCAAGGAGGATGTATCACCCAACACCATAAGCATTGAACATTCAAAGGTGCTATGTCACTAAGAAAATTATTTGTGAAGAAAACAATTTCACATACATCACCTATTGATTCATTTTTGAAAGAAATATAACAGTCTCTTTCACAACTATAGTAGTTTTGAAATCTTAATTTTTCTGTTCAGTTTCCCAAGTCTGGGAAGAACAGGGCGTAATCTTGCTATACATAGGCAGATAGTAGGGGGAAGACCCTCGACGTTGCTGATGACCAAAGTTATCTATAAGAAAAGCATTCCTTGTATCTATTGTCATGCAACTAATGCACAAAAGGAGGATTTATTAAGATAAGCAACAAAATTCAATTTAATTCATTAAATAACATTTTTATAATACAATTATTAATAATGCTGAGAAATCAAATGAGACAAATGAAAAAGAAATAGTGATCTTTGCAAATTAGGTAACCCTTCCCACAGTGTCTTTCCCCTACAACATTATAGGGTGAGATAACACCTGCAGAAGCAGTAGTAAAATTATCCTCTATAATGCTGGCATAAAACCGTAATTCTTAAATTTAAGAAGTTTGCCATTCGACCAAATCCTTATTCAGGCAATTATCCTTTAGGGTCGATAGAGATGGATCATAACTCTGGTTTTGAGATAGTAAATATATAAATGCCCCCCAGATTGAAAAATTCCTAATAAAAAGATGAGGGGAAAGTCCTTTTATAACCAATAATATATTTTTTGAAATTATGGAAAGGATTAACGCAAGCATAAGAAGAGTTGTCTTACAATGAGTTCCTATGTCATTTATCGAGTTTGACTATCATATAGATTAAACTCTTCAACAAGTTCAGGCCATGGACATAATTTTGTTTGTTGAAACCGTTTTTGTTAGAACATAAAATAAACAAAAATATATACTCATATATACCAACTAGTGTGAGTGCAAAGCGTTCATAAAGGTATAATACAGGCAATAGTACCTTACCTATCTGACCACTTTGGCAAGCTATCCAGATACAATAAAAAATCATATTTCTCATATGATCTAAACATAGCCTTTTGGCCAGATGAACTATAATACAGATAATAAAGTTTCACTGATTTATATTTTCACTTAATTATCATTGGATATAATTTTAATGGAGTCACCTATTAATAACTATAAATAGGAAAACAAACAATGCATACCAACCCAATCGAGACAGCAAATTTATGCCTGTGGACACATTTGAATTTCAGAAATCTTCTTTATATTTTTATTACATAAAATTCTCTTTCTCACCTTTTTGTCCCATGCTTTTGCATGTTTCATATGAAATTTTTGTTAGTCACTGGTACTTATCACAAAGTACTGAGAATTTCAATTTAAGAATCAAAATACATGCTTATTTTAATGTCCATTACATAATTAGACACTGATAATAAAAAAAAGCTGATAAAAAGATGGTCAGAGACAAAAAAAGGATTTAAATAAGTTAAAAGAGAAGAGTTAGGGTTCCTCTGGATTAAATGAAAGACAAACATGAATTACCAAACAAATAGGAAAGATTGCTTGAAATTCCAATATTCACAAAAAACCTCTCTTGAAGAAAGCCTTTTATTATATCAAAGAGCTGTCCACAGGACAAGTGAACATGATGCTTTGTCATGAAAGTGGTATGCAGTCTCGAAAGAGTTAAGTAAAAAAAAATAGAATGTATAGAGTTGTTTATTTTATGATTTTGAAATAATTTAGTGAGAATAAATAGAAAAAAATTACCTCCCTTAAACAGTAATTTGCTTTAATTTTTCTTGAAAATGCATAAAACAATAATTTAAAGCATATTTATGGTCTTGGGTTAAAAAAGATAAACTTCGCATGGAGTACTAAATGTGTGGTGCAGGGACTTACCAATTCACTTTTTACTTAAAGTTTTGATACCCACCCCCCCCTACCCTGTTTATATTAGTACTTCATATTTAGTACAAAGGATTTAACTCTTTAACAGGTAAGGAGGTGGACTGAGAGTTTCAGCCAGTAGCTGAGGAGGGCCTGCCGGCTATCACCCTCCCAAGCTAAGGGGCCCAGGCAGCTGCCTCCTTCAATACCTCACTCCCTTTTCCGACTATTTCTTAATGTTTTATTTTCTTTGTATGATTCTGTAATACCTATATCATTATTTCAATAAATTAAAATGCTATTGTAATGATTTTATTATCTTTTATATATTTTTTTTATTTGAAGTAATATTTTAATAATTTACCTTTTTTTTTAATTTGAATTTATCTTTTAATTATTTACCAATATACAATAGCAGGTAGAAAAGGGATAGGTTGGGTTTTCCAAGGAGGGAACAAAGATTCCACAGTTACGGGATCAAAACAAATATTTCCCTATAGAGACACCCCTGCAGCCTAGCGGCCGCTAGAAATATTTATTAACTCTCCGAGGACCCGCTAGGATGTACCACAGTTGGGAAGAGTTATATCGTCAGGAACTGGGAGCGGTAAAACAGTGAGAAAACGGTGACGAGATATCTCGTCCTGCGCGAGGAGGTAGCGGGCAGGCTGGGACGAGTTATCTCATCTTGAGCTGGTGGGGTTCGTCTCCCTCCGACGAGATATCTCGTCTGGAGCTGTTAAAGGATTAAAAACGAGATTGCTAACATAAATGATTTATCACATTCAATTGGTTGATTTTGATTTCGTTTTAACTGATCATGCTTTAACAAATAAAAATAATGATTACCTATTATGAGACTAATTGTTTGTTCGGAAAAGTTAAACATTCACTAAATAGATAAAGCACCATTTTCATAAATAGGTAAAATTGGATTAAATTAATATGAAATTGTAAGTTCACACTTATAAAGTAATTTTTTTGTGATATTTTATTGTATATTTATATAAAACATAATTTCCATGTAAATATTACATCTAATCATAATACAAGCAGTATCAAAGAATCGAGCATGTAGAGACAAATAAATGGCTATGGCTTTGGGTTACTAAGTCATGGGGAAAAAATAATAAGAAAATACAATGTTAAATAATAAATAGAACAAAAAACATTCAGCTGAAATCATTCTATTAAGTGCATTAGTTACACATCAAGAAAACTAATGACTCAAAAAATGTTCATATAGTGACTTACTTCACTTTTATCATTTCAATCAACATTATAAATGTGAGGTTGGATTGTGGACGTGCTACCTGGAGTATAGGTGACTTGATCAGAGGTCTTGAGGCTTGTAGCTTCACTGGGGGCAGGCATGGCAAAAGCCTGCTGGGAAGTGGGCTGCGATGTTACGCATGGCTCTCCGGAAGCGCCCTCATCTTCACTGTCCTGCTGGCAACAACGTAATACCTCAAGATATTGAAGAAACTGTTTTTGATTATGTTATCTAGTACCAAAGCAACTCTACAAATACATATATTAGTTTTATACCAACACCGTAATATGCTTCTGTTAATTCATGCGACATTTAAACTGCACTAGTATTATTTTATAAAAGCTACTTCATTGGTGGTAGACAAGAGTAAGAAAAACAAACCAGTTAAAAGAACCAAAGCATAGGTATGTTGAGAGATCATATGAAGAGGAATGCCTGGAATTTCAAGTAAATATATTCTTTAGTAGTTTCCTATACTATAATAACAGTCAAGAGAAGCAACACTATTTTCAACCAAAAGGGGCTTTTTCAATAGTAGCAGTTGCAAGATGGTCATCTATTGATCGTCAAAGCCAGTCGCTGATAATACATACCTATACGTCACCACTCCAAAAATGTATGGCAACATACATATTTGGGGTTATAAGAAAAAAAATTGTATTTACTAATCCTGCCAAAAAATTACGAAGAAATCAAATAGTTGTGTCAAAAATAGCCCATAAAACAATAAATTGTTTACTAATGCCAATTTTCAGCAAATACAACTAGTAAGGTCAGTTTATCTACAGGTTACCGCCCTTTTCTAGACAGGGTGAGACTAAGGACATGATTTAGTGAAGTCATATTTATCCATCTATCTATCTATCTATAACTAACTATTGCCTACAAAACCTATGACTCTAGGTTTATCAAAAGCATTAAGACTCAATGCTATTAATTACTAAGTTTAGTTACTGATAAATAAAGAAAAGAGCATTTCAATTAATTCACAAATTTCTTACTTTTCTACCCATTACTATATGGATATGGTAGAAGAGTGAGGGGCAGGGGGTTGTAAGGAAGATAAGAAAATTAAAATCATAAAAGTTCATTTCCTGTTCATTGTGCACCAGTGCGGTCGAATTGTTATAAACTTTAGTTGATAATGGTACGTTACAGCAAGCAATGTCAAGGTCTAAGCCAACTATAAAAGGCCATTGGTGATTTTATTTAATTAAACATGTTTTTCAAATTTAATATGATTCTTGATTCTGACTGCAAGTAGGATTATGGCAGCCCTTTTAAATCCTTGTACAAAGTAAAGGAAGTAGTGTAATTGGGAAAAATATCAGTTTTCAGATTTCAATGAATTATCAGTTTTAACCCTCTCTGAACATATTTTGGTGTTTGAACGTATCCCACATAAGTAACTATCCCTAGAATAATTAAATAAATTATGTTCTTTGCAATCTGATGCATTGGAACAGCAATACCGCATATGACTTTCAAATGAAGTGCAACAAAAAAGTTTGTTTATTTAATTTAATAAGAGTACAAGGGACTCATATGATGTCCTTTTTTTTAATACGAAATATTTTTTTTAATATACTTTTAACAGTTTTTATTTATTTTCTCATGGTGAATTATTAGAGCTTTCCAATGTCCACAGCATGAGGAGATGGCATAACCTAGACTGAAGTAAGAAGATATCAACATTCCAGATGTGGGACTTCACATAAGAAGCTAAAGGAGGCCACAGCTCATTTGTGAGTTATGAGCCCCGACAAAGTAATGTTATTTAAACTAATAATTTAGGTGATAAAAAGTTTCAAAAATAAATAAAAAACTATTATCTAATAATATATTCAAAAATATAATCATTTTGTTTAAACATAGCACTTCTTTAATAATGACAGTTAAGGTAAGATTGTACTGGTGAGCATATTTTAAAAAATCTTATCAAAACTGATTCCTGAACATTTGGTTTCCATAATTTTTTGGATGAAAATTCTTTCATTTCATTCTTGTTTAAATATTGTATTTTTTAATACCAAAAATTGATCAATCTATATCCTTCTCCTTAGATTTTTCTCATAAACCATTCTTTAAAATGTTTGTTTACTCTTGTTACGTGGGAAAAACTATGCCCTTCCTATTAAAAAATATAATCACATACACTATATAAAGCATGAAGGAGAAAAATAATATTGATAAGGTATAAATATATGATTAAATAAATACTGTCCTGTGTTATTTGCAGATTAATAAATACCAAAAACAGCTAAATAATCTGTCTTCCAGATGTTTCCGAACCTCAAAAATAAATTAAGTTATTTGTATTTTTGTGTCTTCATCCTTCAGTAAACTACCTCCCCTACTCATGTATTATTCACTTGAGCTATTATGTCATAACACCTCATGGTCAGCCTATATATCAAATTTTCTTTGCAGGAGTTTGTTAATTGAGAGCAAGAGGATGTGGGGGATAGGAAATTAATTTTTATAGGGCACCATCAATCAATTCTATGACATCCTAGCAGCCCCAATTTAGGTTCAAGCACTACCAAAATTGACATTTAAATTTTTCATGCAAAACTAAAGATCAAGTTCAATAATGACTGAAATTGAACTTGGAGCGGGAGACAAGAGAGGAGTAGTAGAAAGGGTGAAATGTACATTTGCAAATATCTCAGCTATTATTATCATGTTAGCTTTACTTCAAATTAGCCTTATTTAATAGAGCCAATGTCTCTGTGCAAGACATTTTCCACACCCATAAATAGTGGTGGGGGAGAGGGTGAAAAATAGACGTCTAGTCTCTAAAACAGACAAAATCTCTCATTTTTTGCACTAGCAGAACAACAAGATGAATAGAAAATATATCATTGTCCTGGAGAGGACACAACCGTAATGCCGGTAGGTATGAAGATTACAAATAAGATATCTCCCTGGTAAAACCAGGGGAATGTTAATTGCAGACGGAAGAGAGTACTCACACAGACACAACCATAGCCAGTCTTTTTCACAGAAAAAGGGTTAACCTTTCCTTAGAAAAAGAATTAACACATATTATCTAAGTCATAACAATAATCTTTAAAGTGGGAAGGAGTGGGCAACATAAAAAAGATGCCTTTGTGAAGGAAAGTTGTTTTAGATCCTTTTTTTTTTTTTAGGTTGCTAGTTCATTTGAAATATAACAATAACATTCAGTAAACAAATTTTAAAGCTTTACAAGATTTAAAAATTCTAATTCAAATATAACTAAAATTTCATAGTTAGTGAACTAAAATATTTGAAGGTACAAAATATTGAACTTTATATTTCAACACTTCAATAAGAAAAATTAACTATAATCTCTTATATTTTATTCTATTAAATTTGTTTTAAAACAAATATTTATGTATCACATATCTTTAATTGGGCAGTGGAATTAAAACAGATAAACTCACGGTTAATAGATTCATAAAGATACAAATCAAACAACTTTTTGTAGTTCCTGCTGTAAGGAAAATGGTTAAAGCCTTTCAGTTGTGTAAGAAAGAAAGGAATGGTTTAAAAAAATGAGAAAATTCTATTACATCTTCAAGACAATGTGCTCTGTTTGACCGCTCATGGGCCAGACCACTAACCATCACCCAATTTATCTTATATAACATAAGCAATTTCTGTTTGCAAAAGAAGTCTTGAAAAACAGTGCAAGGATTTTGTTTTAAGTTTCTGGATTAAGATCTTGTGCTCATAGTAATACTTTATCACAGGGAAACTCTTATATATTTATTTGTTTAATTAAATATTAAAAAAATCTGTAACATAATAGCTTTAACCCAGCAGACTTTTATTTTTGTGAGGGAAAAAATAATTTAGGTATTTCTTAATCTTATAACAATTAAATAAAATTATAGTTAAATAATATCTGAATGAAAATTGAATTTAATCTTAATCAAAATAAATCTGAAGTAAAACTATTGTCTGAATTGACTCATAGTGATTAATGTTTGATATTGCACAAGTTGAAGCTCATTGATGATAGACTTGGCACAGGGAAACCTTCATCTAGGGAACCTAAAGAACATTTGGTGCTCTATTGGATATGTGATCTGTAAGTGTTAAGAACATTTAGAGACAAAAGTAACAATAACATTTAAACCATAAAAAGTCTTTTCAAACATATTATTAATATCACTCATTCAACTAGATCACAAGGATAATGATGAATAAACAAGAAAGAGTAAGGAAAAATCCTTTAATTTCTTTCATCTACTACAGCATCTACAGCTTGAGAGCAGACAGACAAGTGTACCACAAGATGAACATGGTTTATCTAACATCAAACAACATTATCTAATTAAATAAAATAATTTCCAAGCATTGCTTTGTCCCTGATTCTAAAAGATTGACGTACAGGGTGGGGCAAAAGGTATGAACTGGTTTTAAAGGGATGTAAAACAAAAACAACTCAACTTACAGAAAATTATGTTTATATTGCTTAATTCGGTACAGAATTTAGTTTTTTACATTGTTTTAAAAATATCAGAAAAATGGCGGTCGTCAGCAGCAATACACTCTTGCAGGCGAATTCTGATGTTTTCAACAGCTCTTCTGCACATTTGGATGGGAATTGCCATAACTTCCTCCCTGATTCTGTTCTTAAGTTCTTCCAGGCTATGTGGATTTAGGTACCCCCAAAAAGGAAAAAAGTCACAAATGCTCAAATCTGGTGCAGCCCACTCCATGTCACCCCTCAAAGAGACAAGGCACTGGGGGAACATCTGCCTCAATCTCGCCATTGAAGTCCTAGAAGTGCGAGATGTAGCACCGCCCTGTTGGAACCAGGTGTCTCTCAAATTGGTTGCTTCATTCAATTCTTCCAGCTGAGGTTCAAAAAACTCTTCTAACATAACGCTCAGTGGTGACAGTGATGGTTCACCAATTATCTCAAAAAAGTAAGGACCAATAATCCCAAACTGGGATACTGCATACCATACAGTGGCTTTAGGGGAGTGATGTGGCCTCTGGTGAATTTTCCTTGGGTTTTCATTAGCCTAATAGCGAAAATTCTGCATATTAACAGCTCCACACAGGTGGAATTCTCTCCAATATTTCTTGGCCGCAGTTTAGACTAGAAGACTCTCCCCCTGCCCACCACCACAGGTCAAGTGCAAGCCAGGCAAAACCGGTTCATACCTTTTGTCCCACCCTGTATAAACCTAATCAATAGAGATATGGTCTGCACATATTATATACTTTGAAAAATTTTTATTATATGATTTAATGAAAATATTCTTTCAGTTCACTTTTAAACTTTATACACCTTTTTAATATTATGTGACACTTTTAAATTAAAAACATAACTTTTTTTTAAATAAAACACCGATTTTGCATAAGTTTTTATTGGAGTTCTTTTGTTTAAAAACAGACACTTTTTTTTTGTGAGCTTCCTTTCATATTCTTGGAGCTAAAGCTGGTCAGAAGCATTGCGACTTTCGAATGCTTAGCTGAGGTGGAATTTCCCTAAATATGTTCTCAACATATAATATAGTGAGTAATGTTTTGAACAGTGAATTGCAGTTGCAATTTATTGCATAATCTCAGAATTTATTATGGCCCTATACTGTTTTGAAAACCAGTGATTATTTCTCACAATAAATAATTATTTGATATTCTCACTACATGCATACACATTTTATAGTAATTTATTCAAAATTTTCAATATATGCCGTATAAGGAGCAATTTTTTTTTTTTTAAACTTCTTCAGTCTAAGGCAACCAAATAGTAGTTGACCATTAGACTACATAAAAAGGGAGCTTTCAAGGAACAGCCCACTACAACTTTTAATAGGCTTGAAAATGGTGCACTTCAGAATTAGATATGTACCCGATGATCAGTTATTGATGATTGTACAATCCACAAATGATATCCCAGAATTTATTATACTTATATATTCTTCAACTCTTTATATTTTCGGTTTAACTTTGTCTCCTTGATGGAAAGTTATGGTGATCATTCATTATGAGATATTCTCGTTTACCATCTCAGATTGACACAGGTAAAAATGCCCAATGAGACAATGTAGTTATTGTATATTACTCTTCAATTTTTAAGTGTTTAATTTTCTTCTGATGAGGCATTAAGTGGATGAGTAACTAGTCGATAAATAAAAATGATTTTGTATTATCTACATAAGGTACAATGTTTTATTTACAAACTTAAAAATGAGCATATCTTGTAAAATTATAGATGCATATATGGAAAATTGCCAATATGACATTGGAATTTGAAAATATAAAAGTAACACAGGGAAAGATTGTTTTACAAATGTAATTTTAAGATAACATACTTTTAGTTCTAGAAAATAACTATTATTTGTTTACCAAAAATGTTTCCTTTTTAGTGAGTGCACACACGCTATCAATATATTTTGTGAAGATGCTTCATACTACCTAAGGAGCCCTTGAAGAGGGTACTGCATATAAGGGAAGTTGGTCACACACTATCAATATATTTTGTGAAGATGCTTCATACTACCTAAGGAGCCCTTGAAGAGGGTACTGCATATAAGGGAAGTTGGTCACAATTAAAGTTAAATCTATTCAATTTGGTCTGTAAAGATAAAACCGAATAAAAAGATATTATGTTATAAATTTATTTTATTTTAAGTTAAGCAAAATGCTGAGGAATTATAAAAGAATGTTTAAATTCCAAGATGAAATTATAAATTGATTTGAAATTATCCGACTAGTTTTAGTTTATTTCTTGGGGCTAATTACAACAAAAAATTAAGGGTTTGTGAATTTTTGGAAAAAATTTGCACTGGACTAAAAATACTTGATCTTGAGGATTAAATGTTGGGGTTTGTACCATGATTCCTGAAAATTATATAGACGCCCAAGGGCTTATATGGCCTAATGGGAATGAATCTACTTACCTGCTAACAAATAAGCATGTTTAGATAACAGAAACCATTGAACTATACATAATAGTATATTTTTCTGTGAAATTAATAGTTCAAAAAAAAAGATTTCATAAATTAAAAATATCAACACCAATAAGATGGGGAAAATCATAGTGAGTATTAAGAAAAGAAAGTGTGATTCTGAAAATCATTATTTCCAGAAATGTTTTTTAAAAAATATTTGACCAGTTTTTTTTTCAGTAAAGTTATGAAAGTTGCTTTTCAAGTAATGTTCTTAAAAATATTTCTAACAATACTTGTAATAGTAAAAATTACTTATACTGAAAATTTCAAGCAGTAATAAAATAATTGCTGTGATATAAGTGTAAGTACTAGTAAGCTCTAATATTGTTAATAATGCAAGCAATAATCACACCTTATTCACTAGTATATTAACAATTATAACATAAATTTTATAAGATACATATGTGGGCAAATTAGATAATATATTGACCACACTGGATTATATGTTAGAAGATTATTAACTAAGATCCACTTTTTGCTACTAGGGCTAATTGGGAATGGGTTACCACCCTTTTCTAGCCAGGGTGGGACTAAGGATTTTTAGCAGATTTCCCATGAGGGAAATCAGCTATTGAGGTCATACTCATGACGCAAGTTTTGAAAAATTTCCTCAAATGTCCATTGATCCTACCCAGGAGATGACAAAAATGAGGTGTGCTCAAAATTATATATATATATATATATATATATATATATATGTGTGTGTGTGTGTGTGTGTGTTGTTAACACTCTAGCAGTCACAATTTTTGTTTAATCGTCACCAAACTCGGCATTTAATCGTTTTATGTAAAAAGAAAGATCAAGTTCGTTAACGGCTGAAATCGAACTAGTGGGAAGGGGATTTCAAAAATTCGAAATATCTCCGTTACTATACGTCGATCAAAAAATTGTATAGAACCAATCTTATAGCAAATTAAATTTACTATAAATATTGTTATATACATTTATTCTCTATCTTGAATATTAACCGAGATATTTGCATTTTTAAGTGTAACAGACGAGCTATGGTCGCTTCTATTTGTTTCCGCTGAAAGCTAGTTTGGTCGTTTCCGTAACTGTATAGCTATTGTATAGCTTTACATGGGAAATCTGCTTAGTTTATGCAGCCCCTGCATGACACACTTTTTTTATTTAATGAGTTTATTACTAAATAAATTCCTATTGCCCTGTTCAAAATCAGAACTCGCCATTCTAGGTTCACCATGTGAGATTAATGCCAACGCTTTAACTCTCATGGCTAACCTGAGGCCCATAAAAATAATATTAAAGAGTGAAGAATGTAACATAATTATTATGCAATTAATATAAATATTTCTTGAGTTAAAAGCCAATTAAAATTGCATAAAAAATAAAATAAAAAAAGCCTATAATAATAAATTAAAGCTAAGGGGGAAAACAAAATACTATAATATTCTATAACCCTCACATCAAATTTATATTATCACAACAAAATATAAATCAATTTACTTCAAAATATTTATTTAAAACATAATAGGAGTACCAAGAAATAATGGTCTTCATAAAGTGTCCATACGTCCATTATGTACAATTGTCTATGCAGACAAACATTACTGCAGGCAGAGAGCAAAGCATGACTTTGATAATCTAATTACGTACCTGGCCATTAGCTGTTGTAGGTTGTTCAGTCACCACTCTTGCAGGTCCAGATTGATCCTCTCTCTACAAAACAGAGCCCACATCTAGACCCATCCACTTTTTTTCATATTATAGTCACCATGTGAAACGTAAATTACTTGTAAAAAGCATTTTAAAAATTCTTCTTGATAACTGATGTAATTACAGTGATCTGCTAATTTACTTCAATTCTATTAACATTGAAAATTTTTAGTTGTTCAATAAGGCTATAAATTTGCCTAATGAATTCTTAACTCTGACTATACTGAAATGAATATTTGGTTGGACATTTTAAGTGCATAAGGAATGATCTACAACTCAATTTCTAGCATTTTTTTACAAACTTAATTTTTTTTTTAATTTTAATTGCTGTAGATAACTTCTTTTAAAGTTATTATCCTCTTATTTAAAGGGAAAACCACTATAAAAACTAAAATAAGAATTTTAAGATAAAAATAGATTTAAAGAATAAAAATTACCATAAATAAAATAGTTCAGGAAAATAAGTAGTGTAAAATCGAATATAGAAACACATCTATGGAACTAAGGTATAAGAGAAGTTGCTAGCACATCTGGATACTACTTATTAAACCAAATATAGAGACATGAAAAAAGTCCACAATTTCTGAAAGATGTGAAGTATATAATAAAGTTTTGAAGCAATGGAACAAGACGCAATCATGTAAAAAGTGAAAAATATCACAAACTAAGAACCAATTTAAATTACATAAATAGATGACCCATTTAGCAGGATATTACATAAAACTCCTAACACCACTTGGTGGATACTGCCATTGCATCAAGAACAAGAAGTACAAGTAGAAAATGTTTCTTTTACTGACAGATGTTTTACTCTAAGCCCAACTTCTTTTCAAAATATGACGTAAAAAAAATGCTGACATCACAGAGTGAAATAATTCACAAGGTAATTGTAATAACAGAGAATCCCTCCAATGCTCCCGCACACATGTACGTTCGCGCGCGCGCACACACACACACACATGCATGCACGCACACGCACACAGCCTTTTGCTTTTCTTCTTTTAAAAAAGATACTTCAAAAATTATTAAAAAAAAAGTCTGTCACACAGGGGCTGCATAAACTAAGCAGTATGCCATTTGCAAGTTCAATGAGAAAAATAATTTGTATTTAAGCTTCAAATAAAGTGTTCCATGAATAACAGCTTATTGTGAATATGACATGAGTAGGGGGTGGAGGGTTACTAAAGCAAACCATGAGTTGGCTCCTTTATTTCACCTTATTATAATTAAATAAGCTTTATGATTTTTTTTTTGGTGTCAAATGCTTCACAAACTTCAATTTTTGGAATGAAAATATATTTTAGAATGTTTTTTTTTTTATTGTTATTATTACTGCTCTCAAAAACAATTAATTACTTAATTAACAATTTTTGGTGCCTTTTTTTTTTCCTTATTTGCCTCCATAATTACTTATTGCTTCTATAATTTTTATTTCCTTGCTTTGAAGTAAAGGAGTATTGCAACCACAAAATTTTGTGGTTTTCTGATTTCAATGGGATTGTCTGAACAAATGTACACATCTTGCATAATACAAAATTGGCTGACCTTAGAATGGTGAAAATTTGTATATGGGATTGTTGTTCTGTCTAGATGTAATACCTCCCCCTTTGAACAATATCAACTAAGGGGAAGGGGGTTTAAGACAGGCAAAAATAAAAAAATTGTCAATATCTCCTTACGTATTAGAGATACAAATTGTATGGGCCTTTTTTAAAAAAATCATGAAATGATCTATAAATTATGTTATATGGCCTTTTTATCTGCATTGGAACAGAGATATATATCACTTTCAAATGAAATAATTTGAAATGAAACACAGCAAAATATAGTGTTCACTTAATTTGATAGGAGTATAAGGAAGTCACGAGATGCCACATCAGATTTTTATTCTGTATGACTCACTCAATGATTCATACATTGACTGTGCATGTGAATAAGGTTTTGTTGCTAATAATATACCATTGTAATTAGTAAGAGATAGTACTTGTCATAAGACAAATATTGATCCCCCCACCCTTTCCTAATATTGAGTGTGCTTTACTCATCCAATGGTTATTTATTTTCATTCCTGAGCAGTTTTAATAACACTTTTATGGCTTCTCTTACAATTCTGGATTCTTATTAAGGAACTAAGTTTCTGGTTTCTTTAAGTATAGAGTGTTAAGTATCTTATCTTATACAATGTCATCATTGTGTCAATACAAATTTAGGGGGGGGGGGGGAAACCTCATTGCCTGAACACCCCATGAAGAGCCAAGATGTGTAATACAGCTTTGGTTGTCAGCTTGACACACTCCCTTCTAAATTATGGTGACATTAAAGATTTTACTTCATAAAATTTTATTTCATGACTTTTCATAAAAGGTACTGCTCAATTCCTCTACAATGCTGAAGGCTAGAAATGCAAGCTGGATATGAAATGGGACGTAATGTAAGCGCATAATCAGGAAATTCCTAATATAGTAGAGGAGATAAAAAAAAAAAATAAAAAAAAAAAAAAAAAAAAATTCATTCATTGCCAAGTTAGAGAAGAATGATTGGAACAACAATTGTAATGCATTATTTTACAAGAAAGATTGTTATATATCAGTTTTTATTCCAATAAACTATAATGGAATACCTGAGAATTCACATTTTGCTAAATCCCTACTCCCCTGGACTGATTTCACATAATACCATTAATCATTTGAAGAAACATTTAAATACTGAGACTTAGAGAGATTAAATAAACATTGTAGCCACTAGAGCACAAACTGTTCATTGATGATGTCACATCATTCACTTCTCCATGTATCTCACATAATTATGGACAGATAAAAACAATATGTGGCAACTAAAGCATAGCGTTCATTGATGATGACACATTGCACATTTAAGTTTGGATTAATGCGTTTTGTAATATATTAGTTTATTCTTAATGTGAAATGTGTAAAAATGGGACGAGTGATTCAGAAGTATATCTCTGAAGATAATAAATAAAGAAAAGCACAACTACAAATGCATTACAAAGAACAGAATTTGATTTGGCATGACACTTGTATTTATGTCTATGTATGTTCTTTAATAAATCTCTATTGTAAAAATGAATATGAAAATCTTTGGCTCAAAAGCTCATTAAGGGCCACCCAGAGAGCTTTAGCACGAGATTAAGTGGTGAGCTTCGTGCATTCCTAATAATAGGTATTGTGGTGGCATTACAAGCCATAGATTTCATGTTCTTAACTCAAAAAGCTACTCAATTCCCTCAAAATGGTCTCAAAAAGAGCGAATAAAGTTCAACTCAAAGCCTGGTAACCAACCACACAACTAAATAAAATTTAGTATGGTACCTCAAACCCTTGAACAGCCAACAGAGGACAAGAGAGCTAATAATTAATTTACCGGATATATATATATATATTTTTTTTTTCTTGTATGAATTGACTTGAATTTAAATTAGGCGAAGATGAATTTTTCCTTTCTTTTTGTCAGGATATCTGCTCGTATAAAATAAATGTAAATACACACTGTAGACAGTGGAAGAGGGATCAGTTAATAGTTCTGCTATGAATCAGTCATTTGCTTTAATAGATGGTCTCACAATGAGAATATATTAAAAGAATAAGAATGCAAATATTAGGTAAATAAAAATCTGTATTTAGTAGCAAATAAATGTTAATTGCAATTTCTAATTTTTTTCCCATGAATTTGAGAATTTTATTTTTAAAATGCTTTTCAATTATTAAGAAGATATTCTATGATATAATTCAATGTAATTTGTGAATTTATGATGAACTATAATGAAAAACTAACTATTTTTGTGAAATTATTGAGTTCCTTTCATATATATTGTGCATGCTGGATGATACACTGGTGATCTCATTTCACCATATATTCTCTATTTTTAAGTATAAGTCCTTTGAGTAGAAGTGGGGGTGGTTTACTGAAATCCAAAAACAAGAAAGTAAAAATAACTCTCTCAATATTTGAGTAATGAGAAAATGTATTGAAGAGCATCAGTAGATTGGTTCTATAACATTTTTCGATCCAACTCATAATGGATATTTTATGAATTTTCAAAATTCCACCCTCTAAACCCCCTCCCCCTTTCCACATCGCATTTCAGCCACTAACTAATATTATCTTTAATGTTGAATGAAATGGTTAAATATTAAGAATTGAATGGATCAAATAAGCATTTTCAAGTCAAGAACATATGTTCTTAATGACATCATCACACAACATATTTGTTCGCATTGTACTTTTCTCATCGGAATGATGAGGTAATGAATAAGAAATAATGATGGTTGGTCAGTTGATGGGTAAAAAAGTATTCTGTGAATTATCTGTGGAAAGGATGGCATCTGGGCAGATATTCTCCAAAACTGGAAGGTTAATACCTATATAAGAGTAGCAGGATGTTTTATATATGTATGTTATGTATATTGAAAGATAGAGGAGCATTTTTGATAAAATGCAGAATTTGGGAAGGGGACGGGGGGAGAACTTAAGATATTATGTAGAATATCTTTATATATACAGGGAGATATTGTTAAAATGATAGTTTTTTTTTTTTTCTCTCTAATTTTATACAATGATTTGACCTCTAGAATGCTCAATGAAATAGCTGTTCTACAAGCATACAGAAGCAGTGAGAGTGAGGTCTGCCTAAAATAAACTTTCTATAGGAATTGTTTGCTCTTTCTTGCATCATCTTAGATCAAAAGATGGCTACAGTGAATAAATATAAATATTTAACATTAATAACTGTCGCAGTACTTACTTACATATGATTCACTTATCCATGAATTAGTGAATTATAATTAATTTTACCCCTTTCTTTAGCCTAAAAAGTGGTTATGTTTTTCACACTTTTTGAGGAAACTGGGTAAATTTTTGCCGGCTTTCCAATTTGATTCATAACACTTAAAAACAATTCTATGAATTTTAGCGAGTTCTTGAATTTGTATGTCTATCTATGTAGGCCAAAGGCTATGACTACATCTAAGATTTTTTACAGTAAAAACGGAGTTTACTTAAATATAAATATTCAGCTATGACATTTGATTTTATTTCAAAAATAATATATATAATAGAAATAATGTTTAAAACATAGTTTTCAAACTGTTATAAGAATATGTATTATGAAATAGCTTAGCTTGGGAGCTCAGAATCGGTGCCTCATGTTTCATTTATATTAAAAAAGGATGAATAAATCTAAGTAGAAAATTTTCATGATTTCCAAAAAAGGGTAGGCATGAAAAATACATTAATTTTATTCTTTTCTAAAAAGTTTAAAAGTACTGGAAATAATTCTGTAATCAAATTATAAACTTATAATACCCAATTTCAGATTTAATGAAAAGTTAGTAAATAAAAATATATTCATTCAATTTTGAATGTTTTTATGAAGACAACTGTAAGAAAACCATTGCACTACCTAAACATAATGTTATTTTTGGGATCCAAGATCTGAGACTAGAAAATGTAACCACATTCTATTTGTTTATCAAAGATCTCATACCTCCAAAGACATGCTAATGTAACAGATATTCAAGACATTTTGCATGCAATTATATCACTTTTCAAATCTTTATTTTCCAATTTGGAGATGAAAAGATATATGAAGCCTATAGAAATATTTTAAACAACCCACATACTGAAATAAATCACTGAAAACTTCCTTTCGCCTAAACATTAAACATAGTGATTTGTGTATTTTAAAATTTAAAATGACAGGCTCATCAAAAATTTGGTTTTGCGATCTCCCTTTCTATTCTTGATACTAATAGATATATTTTAATAAAATGACATAAACGTATATAAGTAAAAATCTAACGTTTGTCTGATTTTCCATTTAATCAGCGGAGATAAGTTTTTTCAAGTTTCAGAGCATTCTAAGAACAGTGGCATCAAAATTGGAAATTTTGTCTGTCTGACTGTTTGTTACTCCAGCACTCAAAAACGGCTCGGAGGAATTCTATACTTGAACCAAGGCCGAAGATACAATATAGGCTACACAACAACTAGGAAGGGAGTTTACTTTGACGTGAAAACACTAATCATCAAGATCTTCGTTAGTATTGGATTTATCAAAAAAATGTACAGGACGAATTGTGTTTAAACTATCGATTTTTGTCCAAATTCATTATTTTTATGAATTTTGAGATTGTGTCTTTTTATTTTCACTTTTTTTTAAAGTAAAATACTTGGGAAAGCTACCTCATTCTAAAACATAAGGCGTATAATGTCTACAGTACTAGTAAAAACACCATTAGCTTTTCTCCAATGGAATAATAGGAGCATAATATTCCAAATATTCAGATTAATGTTTTAGTGTGCAGTTAATTTCTTTTTGTGCATTCAATCTTTATATTTACCCAGGAAACAATTTTTATTTCAACCTGTCAATGACAGGTAACACGGCTAGTAATATAATATTATATGTAGGAGTTGATAAAAAATATTATTGTTTCATTATTTTTCTTAAGTAATAGAGGTCTACCCAGTTCATGAAGACTGTTAGTTTTCATTTGTGGCCTCGTGTTAAGAATCCAAAAATTTCAAGCAAATCATCCACCCACACATGCACACAAACACAAGTTTTATAATATACAAATAGTAAAAGTTTTCAACAAAGCAATTTGCTTAAAACTAAAGATTAAGTGAAATTCTTTATAGTTCTCTTTAAGCTCAAACAGCTGAATTCACTTAACGTTCAGTTTCCCAGTATTTCAGATAATCATTATAAGTGGATCTACAATAAGTAAAAACTAAAATGTTTTACTGAAAAGCCCACTGATGGTCCAGGGTCATGCCAGTTGCATATATATGGGGACATAATGCTTTTAACCCAACTACCCTCTCCCACAAAATTTGTTCATTTGTGAAAAAGCACTGAACAAAAAGGTATTTTTTTTTTTTTTAATTTTCAGTATGTAAATGATTCTTAAGTAAGAATTTCATATCATACACTTGAGCATGTTCTCTTCTAGCAAATATTCAATAAATAGAATGGAAATAATTCTGACCAAATCACAAAATTAGAAGGTTCCTAACTTAAGATTAGTCAACAAAGTGGAGCAACCCATATCGTGTAAAATTATTGAGTCTTTTGACGGGAATAACGAATAGATGAAGCGAAAAGGGCTATTATTAATGATCCTAATATTGTAATTTAAATTTATACATTTTTTAGTTCAAAAAGAGTAATAAAGTCAATTTGGATAGTTTCAAAAAAAGCTTTCATTATCTCTGCTCTCATTCACTTTAATCTAATCTGCCTCAAGATGCCCCTCTGCCCCGCCTGCTTAGTCGATTTTGACCAAAAAGAGAGATGCAGAACTAGATGTATATCTAGGTCTAAAGGTAGTCAATTTTATTTAATCAAGAAACATAGATATATATGTACATATTTACATCCAGGCGTCATTATGAAACTAGTAAAAATCTGTTCAGTGAAGGAAAATGAACAATTCCATTGAAATCTGAAAATTACAATACTTCCTTTACTTCGAAGTAAAAATATGCAATTAACATACACTGCGATGAAAACAGCTTTCATTCAATATTCAAAAATATAAACTTATTTAAGTATATAAAGTAAATAAAATACCCAGTGATTATAATACCAAATTTTGTAAGACTGAGTTCTCATTGAATAAGAGAAAATAAAGCCAATAAATTAAAAAAGCAAGAATAATCTGCCAACACATACTTATAACAATTTCTATATAGCTCAGTTTAGAATGACATATAAGCAGATGGTTATTTAACATAATTAATGCTACAGCAATTAGAATAAAAAAAAATTATCATCATAGCACTAGTTTTGTCCTTCAAAAATAAAAATAAAAATAAAGTCAGAGAAGTAAATGCTTAATAATTACTATTTCACATGGTAAAATAATTCTAAAATAATAAAATTCTAAAATAATAAATTATAAAAATTATACTAAAATGGTTTTCCAAAAAGGGTCAACAACAACTTCAATAACTATCAGGATAAACATTCAAATCAACACTGCATGGTTGGTAGCTGAACAGGAGATCATGCCATTATGCGAGTATATTGCATTTATTAATAGAGGGTTCATAACAGTAACATATCTTTAAAATGCTTGGTAATTATAAACTCATTAAAAATAAACAGAATGGTTCTAAGATAATAGAAAATATATCCTGAAGTTTTTTTTAGAGTGATTGGAAACAATAAAGCCTGGACTCTAGGAACATTATATCATTGTCTACCTGGTAAAAATTATTAGATATTGGTTTGGGGGTGTTGGAACATCCATAGTTCAACCCAGTTAAAACAAATTATCAATGACAATGACGTTAAATCACATTTGGATTACTTTTTGAAATTAAAATTTTTACGAAAGTGAAATCATGGTGCTGCCAAAAATAATAAATAGGTCAATATATTATAGATTGAATTTATTTCATTAACAACATAATAGTTGATTTATTTTCCAGAAAAACCTGCAATTACTTATTAGTTGTCAACCCTATAATTTATAAGAAGGTTCATTTCTTAAAAGCAATTAGATTGTTTTACTTTGGCTACAATTAATCAATGAGCAATAAGGCAGTAAGACTTAAAAAAAAAATACACAATAGAATAGTTTTACTAAGAGATACTTTTAAGAAGTCAATTACCAATTTAACTGTGGCTGCTGATTATAAATAAAAAAGATTAACACATTTTAATAGGTAGGGAAGACACGGCATCAAGAAGTACTTAATGATGACTATTGTAGCTTTAGTCATGGCCAGGCTTGGAATGTGACTTGCAGAAACAGTATACAGTAAAGCTTTTGACAAGCTCCTGTTAAAGGAAGATATTTATGAGGTCCTCACAGAAATAATAAAAATTCTATTAACTATAACCCTTCTACAAGAAATGGAGCGGACATTGATTTTCATTGGCCTCTACAGAATTTAACCTCTTCAAAACCGACAATAATTTCCTATCTCACCTTTTAAATGTGTGCATTGAAAATAATAAAATTGAAGACCCAATTAATCTTAATTATTTTCTAAAAAGTATAGGCAATTTTTTTCTAGTTTGCTCACATCAGTTCCCATTTCTTTCTATCTATATCTTTGTTCCAATGCATTTGATCAAAAAATGGCACCTTATGTTTGCCAATAGAAGTCTATGATTAATGATCTAATTAAGAGCCTGAACATATTTACAATGCTGATAAAAAAAAAAAAAAGCTTATTTATCCTACCACTACTGATAAAATGCTCTGTTACAAAGGGGAAACTGGTGGCAAAAGAGCGACTGAGAGTTCTCCAAAATGCATATGAATGATAATAAGAAAAACCGCTAGTCATGGGCTTCAAGGGTATTAATGTAGCAACCATAGATATATAATGGAAAGCTCGTAAGAAATCGTGGATGGCATAAGAGAAAATGAGAGAATAGCATGAAAATTTCAACCAGAACTACTAACAAAAAACCATAACCTGATCTTACAATCCCTATCAACTCACCATATTAATGTATATAAATTTCTGTGATTCAGGGGCTGCATTAACTAAATAGATTTTTCGAATGTGCTGGAGTGACACACAATTACATCAAATCATATACAATTCCCAATTTCTCCCTTAGTTAGAACCCTATCTTAACAAGACTCAAAATTTACTGGATATGGAATGATTAAGTGATATGATAACCTTAAATAAAACTCGTAATAAATAGGGATGGAAGTTTACTCAAGACTTGGAGGCTGGAAATGTTAATAGAAAAATAACTCCAATCACTATTCACGCTAAAGGGGGAAAAGAAGTGTAATATAGCTTTATCAATAATTGAATATATTCTTCTCTAAAACAGCATTCCTTCTAATCCGATTTCTATTATTAAACTTAATCTATATTTATACATGAAATGTTCAAATATAGAGCTTGGTAACCATATCAATAAACAATATTTAATAATAATAAATAACCACGGACAAATCTGGAGTAAGTGACGATTCAGAGGGAATTGATTGACAGACCTTGGGTAACAATGGATAGTGTAGCGGTGCACAGAAATCATATGGCTCCGGAAAATCAGCAATCCAATGTTTGTGGCAATCTACTAGCCGTAGTGGCTAATATCTCACAATTGCTGGGATGAACATACAAGTTCTCATACTAGCTTGGAGGAAAATGTTTCTCCTCCAGTCAGATACATAATCTGTGTCTGTTTCCAACATGGGACAAATCTATTTAGTACATGCAGACCCTGGATGGCAGATTTATATATTTATTAAAATGTATTAAAATTAAATTGTTTTTAAAAATACTTTTATCAAGCATTAATCAGCAAAGATAAATTGATTCATATAACTACAATAATGTCCAGTATTGCTTGTTTCAAACCACTCTAAAATTCTTTCTGAATTTAAAGGAAAATATTACATTGGCCTTCATGCAAACATTTACTCAACAGAACTTAAGGAAATAAAGTAGTCGAATAAAAGGAAAAAAAAACAATATAAATGACATTTATAGTTTTACAAAAAAATATATATGGAACTGACTTACCTTACAGTTGTCAGTGAAATATGTCTTTCCTTACCTGTTAGTTATTGAAGTGTTATAAAAGAATGAGAAAGGATTTCACAGCACAAGAACATGCTCAATAAATAAATATTTGCGATTTCCTTAATGTCAAGACAAAGCTTAAAAGTAACTTATGGGTTAACTATTCTAACAAAGCTCCAAACAGTATAACATAGCCAATATTGCAAAAAATAAGACTTGAAGAAGAAAAATATTTCTGTTAGTTAATGAATTACACTTAGAACTTTTGACAAGATAATAAATAAAATTTCAACTTTGTATTTTTGTGCTAAATATTCAAAAAATAATTTGAATTGCATTTAACTAAAAAATAATACGAATGACTCACATTCAAAGTATGATAATCTCCAGACTCCTCCGGTGGTCGGGGTTTGCATTTACCACAACAGAAGTTGCAGAAGCAACAGAAGCAACAACAGCAGCAATAGCAGACAGTAATAAGACCGCAAAACAAGATCAGAGCCTGAAAATAGAAACATAACAAAAATGTACTGTATATGAGCATTGAAAATGACTCAAGAAATAGAGAAAGAAATAACGTAGACACACACCTTACACCATCCTGATGTTACTAAGAAATAAGCATTCACATTCTCTTCGCCAAATTGCTCTGCAATGTATAGACCAAGTGAACCATAGTTATCGTAAATATTTCGTTTAGTTAAATCAACTAGAATAGCATGTGCTCTGTTCAATTCTTTGAACTGAAATAAAAACAGTACTTAATACAACACTTTACAATATAATTTGTAATATATTCCAACTCGAAAAATTAAGGTCAAACCTTTTCTGCAGCTTCAGGATTATTAGGATTTTTATCAGGATGATACTTTAAAGCTAATTTCCGGTAGCTTCTTTTAATATCGTCTTGGGTTGCGGTTTTAGGTAATCCTAATATCAAATATAGGGAATCCCCAGATGTCCTAGAAAACAATTCAATCCATATAGGCATATAAAATAACACATAGATTTAGCCAGGTTTAAGAAATGGCCAGCATAATTTAAATATAAGGCCCAGAAAGACTAAAAAACCATAAATTACATAATATGATTTTTAAGGAGACATATGCTAAGGCAAGACTGCATGTAACTTAAAGAACAAGAATCAATTTTATCATTTCATACTTGGCATCCAATTAATCATCAGAACTATTAATTTCAAATGATACATATTAGAGATGAACATCTAAACTTATAAATTAATATAAAATGTGGATAAGGAGTAATAAATTATATGGATATTGGTAAACTATTAAAGAACTAAGAGATTTTGTATTGAGTATCTAAAATACAATACATTAAAGGAAAGAAATTTTTTTCGCATTTATGACAGCTCCCGTTGTTCAAGTTTCTGATTTCAGTGGTAGGTGCTGAAATACTTAATGTTATTAGACTACAATTTCAAGAATCACAAAAATCAAGTTAAACAATCTACAAAATGAGAAATAAATGGAATAATCAATTTTAAACTTACGACAATTTTCGTTTGTCCATGTTCATAGATGTCATCTAACGGCTGCCACAGATAAATTAAAAGTTCGTCTAATTTAAGGGTAGTACAAAACGGGAGGTACTTAGGAACAACATGGGACTAGCACATATTAGTGGAGGGTCGAAAAATTCAGATGTTCTTGCCCTCTTCAAAGGATTACAATCGACCATAGAGACCAAGGGAAAACTCAGCACTCCTGAATCTACTGATAGAGAGATGCGCCGGTGTATAACGCGCATTTAAAATACCATTAGCTTTGTATGTTTTTTTTCTAATAGTAATTAATAAATAATGTCTAATAAAACCCCCAAAAAACATACGATACTTAATTGATATTAAACTCCAATAACCTCATTAAAATTTAATGACAACTTTAATAGATTATTTATATAACTTCTTTCAAATGTTAAATTCGTTTATTTTCTCCCTCAAAAAATTATCCATCGGGAAATAGTAATAATATTTAGTAGCAAATATTTGATGTGCTTATATTATAAAATATTTCATATTTATTTCAGAAAACGATTTATTAATCAGAAGGTTAATCAGATGTTATAAACATATGTCATAGTGCCACCATGGCGAACCAATGTTTATATTTTCGACAACATAATGTTTGGAACTTTTCTTTCTGATTTGTGTATAATCTTTTATCGTTAGAATGCAATTCCTATTGGTTATATCTACAAATGTAAACTAATGTTTATAATAAATGTGTGCAGCCTCAGGAATCTTTAGTTTCTATTATTTCTAATTTATGCTTAATTTTACTTTACTTTATGCTACCATATCGTAGTTGTCATTAATATCACTTAAACTGGAGAATGCCATAAACTTATTTCATAGGAATTTTCGGGGCAATAAATAAGTTTTATTAAATATGTATGACTAAATTAGTAGACTATTATGTCACAATTTAAAATGCTTCCAAAGACATCTCGCATTGTTGGCCTCTGTTCAGTAGCCAATTTTATAAATGCTGCAGATAGAGTAATAATGCCTATTGCTATTGTGCCTATGACAGATGAGTTTAAATGGAGTTTACACTGGCAGGGTTGGATTCTATCAGCTTTTGCTTTTGGTTACTTTACTAGTCAGGTAATTTTTTTGTTTCATTTTTTTCATTACTAGTTTGTTTACTAAGATAAAACCATTTTTTTAGGGCGATCAGTGATATATCAATCAGTGGGTTGGTTCTAATAATATTGTCAAACCTATTGGTATATGTCATCATAACTGACTGATTGTCAAGTACTTTCGATGCAAGGCCACTATTTTCTAGGCTGTTAAAAGTTTTACTGTAATATAAACATAAATAACCACTAGCTAACAAAAGGGGTACATACAAACTTATTAAGGAGTTTTTAGGCAAGCACTAGTACAACTTTTGGCAGACTTGAAAATAGTTATCTCAAATGTAAAGCACTTGTCATGTGTACTCAAATGATCCACCAGTACTGAAGGCATCTATTAGCAGATTTGACAATAGTAGTTTTCTCACTAGAAAATGTTGACAGGATTTTGAAAAAGTTAGTTTGAGTTTAACTCTCAAAGTGAAAACGGGTTGTGGTTAACCAAGGACATTATGCTCTTGTTAACTATAGGACTGTGGGTTTGATTCCTGTGTGAGTAATGAAATTTATTTAGCGACAAACACATTAGATACAACCTTTAGCTCCATCCTGGCTAGAAATGGGTCGTAAGCTGTAGGTTACCCAATATTTAGTTGTGTCCACTTGATTTGAATCTAATGAAATTTAAGAAAATGTATTAAGTGTTGTGCATTACTTGATACACTGATGTATCATTCACATGAAGTTATTAAGTGAATTGGGATTCAATCCATGTGTGTTGAGGTATTAATCTAAATTCACCATTCTAACTTTGAGGATAGACTCAGTATAACCAAAACCCATATACATTTATTATGTATAGGTTTGAATGGTGGATATTTGAAAAAAAAAATAGTTCAAAAATCATCTCTTTTGAGTACAGCCTCAATAAGTCAAGTGATTTTTCTGAAGGAAAAATTAACCATACCTATGTGCCTCCATAATATATACTTTTGATACTTGTATCAGTATATTCCTTAGGTTTTGTATTTTTATACTGGAACATTACTAGGATATCTTTCAGTAAATTACTCACAATTAAAACTATTAACTATAAGATATATAGGTGAAAATGCCGACCACGGACGGAATTCATTAAATAAAATCCTCAGTCCCACCTTGGCTAGAAAAGGGTGGTAACTTATAGATAACCTGACCCAATTAGCCTTAGTTACAAAAAGTAGACGTTAATAACTAATTTAATTTAATGCATATATTGTACAATAGTCTTTATGTATATGAGTTTTGGTTATATATGAAGGATCTTGACTGTATAAATAACGCTTATATTGCACAAGTCTTGATAGTTCTCTAGAGCCAGTACATTTTACATTTGTTGAGTATTCATTTTTTTTCCCATTGCAATATTTTATATTAGTGTATAATGTGATTCCTATATTTTAACACTTTTGCTCTTTGAATGACATCAATTGTTCCTGAATCTTTAGGTACCATTTTAATCCTTCATCTGATCAGATGTCCTCATTACACTGTCAAACTGTCTTTGGCATATTGAAAATCTGATGTATTAATTTCATTTTGAATTTTCAGGTAATTGGAGCATGTGCAGCAAGTAGGTTTGGGGGAAAAACTGTTCTACTGTTCGCTGTTTTCCTATGGTCTGTATCGACCTCAGTGACACCTCTTCTTGCTACATCTATTCCTGCTCTTATATTTTGTCGAGTTCTTTTAGGCCTTGGTGAAGGACTTGGTAAATATTTTAATATTTCTATATAGATGCTGTATATTATTTTCATTCACAGAAATTATGCCAGGTGTTTGGTCTATATGTCATCATATTTAAAATATTCATTGGTTGTCAATAAGTAGGGTTTTAGTAAAGACTATTGCTAGTATACCATCATAAAAAACTTGAATTGCTTGACCGTTATTAAATTGCCACTTAGGAAAAATTCCAATTCCGTAAGCACATTTCAGTATATATATACATATATATATATATATATATATATATATATATATATATATATATATATATATTATATGTGTGTGTGCGTGTGTATTTATACACACCTGATATATGATAATACATTCCAATAGTTCATTAATCTCACCAATACACTTTGTGGCACTTTTGAATCTTTAAGTTTGCATAAAAGTACCTAGATATAAATTATTTTGCTCGTTGTTCTCTAATGGTTATTTTTAAGTTTACACTAGTTTTAAAATTATTTATTGTTATTATTTTTAACTTTAATTTCCCATTCTAGGTTTGCCAACTATTTTTCACATATTTGCCCATAACATTCCTATTGAAGAAAGATCCAGAGCTTTTGGATACTTGGTAGCAGCTGGGTCAGTTGGGCAAACTGTTGCTTCAATTGTAAGGATCATTTTTTGTTTTTAAATATAATCAACTTTGAAAATAACTTGTTCATAAATAACAAAAATTCAAATAATTATATATTAATATTTATTTTAAAGCTAATTTTATTATTTCTTTAAGGCATCTGGTAAACATATCCTAATTCAATTTTTTATCTTAATTTACACCCTTTGAAAGCATTTCTTTTCATAGCACTATAGGACAACACGCAAAAAAATAACAGTGGGTCTGATGAATCGAGGTGTTCAGTGCAGTGTGATTGTTATGCCGAGCATCTCTCAAGCTCTATGGTTGGGACATCCATGTACATCTTTCCACCTGTATATTCCAGATGGTGTTCTGGTTTAACCATAACATGGTTTAACCCCTTCACAATGTAGTCTGATGTAGGGAACACACACATGAGCCATAAGACATAAATTTGACCAATTAAGACTAAAATAAAAATAAATAATTCTGATTACAATAGATTGAAATCACATTCAGGAAATGTGGTATTAATATGACCATAAGTCATTTACATTAATATTTGCTTATTTTGTATTTTACATAATTAATAAAAGTAAAATAATATATAAATACTTTATATTAATAAAGTATAAGTAAAATATATCTCCTTTAAGTTAACCAATTTAGATTTTTATCATGAATTGTCATATGTAGACTTACTTCAGGAACAGCCCAGTTGTAGGTAATGTTATTTAGTAATGGCTACTTTAATACATTGAACCGAGTTGGTATGTTGTGTCATTTCCTAAAAACAAGAAGGTAAAACTTTGGACAAGCTGCTTCTTACAGAGACAAAATTTTTATTTATTTTAATTTTTCAATTGAGATATCTTTTATTATTTTAGTTTATTCTTGAGAGAAATGTCTTTAATTATTATTGTTTTATTCAGCTCTGTCCACATCTTGCTTGGCAAACTGGATTTTATCTTTTTGGTACACTTGGAATAGTTTGGGTTCTCATTTGGATAATATTTTATAGTGACAGCAAATCATTGCAGAAAGATGAAATTCCATTGTTCATTCCAAAGGTGCGTATTATTCTAGAATGTCTTGTTTTTTTTTATTTGTTGTTTTTATAAAAATTTCTATTACCAGTAGAGTGAATTGAGCCTTATCACTGGTAAAACATACTTGCTTGTCATAAATATACAGTCTTTTAAATAGATTGGTTTCCAAAATTAGTTAGTTTTGGATAACTATATCTTAATAACTGTATTCTCTGAAAAACTGTATCTTGGATTCAGCAAAAACTATTCAATTTCTGGTTCATATAAATGAGACTAACTTATATATATACTAGCTCAGATACCCGGCTTCGCCCGGGAATTCATTTGAGGCTGAATGGTGATGGTATTTTTTAGCAGGCTTTACATTGCACAATATTTTGACATTTACCCGTCCCAGTGTTTAGGATTGATACCCGTCGTTGCCGTGGATTTGCTAATAATAGAATATTTGTTCGATAAGACTTCACGGTCTTCGATATTTTTATATTTCCCGTCTCTTATACATGTAAATAAGGTGAATTTTTATTTCAGGCCTCCCTTATAACCCCCACTCCCGATCGAACCTAAAAATTTTAATATAACTTATAATCATGGAAGAATTAATGCTAATTGACATACCGAGCTTTGTTAAGTTCGTTAGTGCCCAATAAAATTGTTGGCTCCCGCTAAAGTTTTAACGCATAACTCATTTATACTTAGGTATACGACAAAAGTGTATATAACAAAAGTTACTCTAAATAACAAAATAAACCACTTTTGTTATTTGCATATTTGCCGAAAAACCAATAGAAAACGAAATATCGCTATTTTTAATTTCAGGCTTCCCTTATAACCCCCACTCCTGTTCGCCTAAGAGAAAATTAATATAGCCTAAAGTCTAAGTTGGGTTAGTAGTAATATACATACCAAGTTTCATAAAATTCGGTTCAGGCGTATATGCGTGAAAAGGTAACAAACAAACAAACATACACGAAAGAAACAAAATGCAGATATGGTGTCTATGACATGTGAAACGAAAAGTTATCGTGAAATTTCGCGAAAAAAAATCAATGTACAGACAGAGGTTACAATTTTATATATATATATATATATATATATATATATACAGTAGTTATAACTACAGTACTGTATAGTGACTTCTTCATCCCTCCATAATTTTCAAAATATCAGTCAATTTGTATCCGATATCCAAACATATGAATCCTTTTAATATACATAGTGGAGTTGTTAAGACTTAACTAATGAAGAAAGTCATAAGCCTAATTCTAATTCAAAAACAATCCTTCAGAAATTACTTTTTAGATACTTATGGTTAAATAAAAAAAAAATATATTAAACAATAATCCAAGAATTAAGAGTATCTCCATTACCAAATAGGAATGTTAGAATTCAGTGGGGGAAAAACTAAGGCAAAAATGTATATGTATGTATATAGACCATTCAGCTAGGGGGCTCAGGTTGGTCGTGCGGGTTAGGGCGTAGGTCGATTTCCGCCCTGAGCAGTAGAAATTTATTTAGTGACGGACTCATTAAATAAACTCCTTAGGCCCACCCTGGTCTAGAAAAGGGTGGTAACCTGTAGATAACCCGTCCCGATTAGCCTAGTAGCATAAAGTGAACGTGAATATTAATAAACAAAAAAAAAGACCATTCAGCTCGTTCCAGGTGTAATTAATATATCACTGTCTTAAATGCTTTTGACAGAGAAAGGACATCCATACAACAATAGATTGAAGTTTCATTAACAGGAAATTTGCCTTTTTTGACCAAACTTATAGTAAAATAAGGTGATTAGACTTTACACTTCCCTACTCACATAATTTAGAGAGATTTACTGCCAATAGTCTGTTTTTTGTATTACTTGAGAATAAATCTCTAGAAAATGCCTTCCCATATGTTGGAACCTTTCTCAACTCGTCACTAAAAGTAAATATAAATTAGGGTGAAAAAAAACTAACTTATTACCATATCTTCAAGGTCAAGATTCCTCTGATTACTGAAAAACTGCTTAGAAACTACTTAAAGAATGTTTCATGGATAAACTCTCATACTTGTGATATTCATATAAATAAAATTGTTCCTTTTTTGTTAATAATTCCTAATAATTTCTAGTTTTTATTATTAAGGAAATCACAATGTTTGAAATCCTTCATTTATTTTTTTTATACAGGTACAGCCAATAAATTAAAAACAAATTACTTCTGGTACTAAAACCATTCTTATTTATATAACATCCATTTTATTTATTTTAGGTGACCAATCCAAATGTAAGATGGGGTGAATTCTTGAGCCACTGGGCACTTTGGGCTATTTATGTAGCTCATTTTGCAATGAATTGGTCAAATTACATTATAATGCAATGGCTTCCTACTTACTTAGCCAGACATTTGGGAGCAAATAAAGAAAGCATCAGCTTAACTGCTGTCCCCTATATTATTAATTCTTTAGTAGGAATTCGTAAGTATTTCTTTTACTATTATTCTATAATTTTTGAAATAAATTATTAATTTACTTGCTTATTTCAAATTTTGAAGTTCAATTGAATGAGGTCATGAGTTAAATATTTAGAAGAATAGTAATATTGCTAAAAAAAATAAATTATTTATGCCTTCGAAATTATCTTTAATAATAAATAATACTTAAGCATAAGTATTTTATAAATAACTAGCGTACCCGACAGACGTCCTGCATGATATTTCAATCGATTAGGCTGCTAAATTTAATAATATTATGTTTAAAACGAAAGTTATTTTTAATAACACAAAAAACATGTTTGCTATGTGAACGTTTGCCTAAAAACAAATAGAAAATGAAATATAACGAATTTTTTATTCAGGCCTCCCTTACAACCCCCATCTCTGCTCCAACTGCCAGGCTGATTTGTGACTCTAAACCATACAGGGCGTCACTTAAACGCATGCAAAAAAATTCATTCAAATCGGTCCAGCCGTTTAGGAGGAGTTCAGTGACATACATACGTACAGTAGAATTATATTTATAAAGACCCCCACTCCCGTTCAAACCTAAAAAATTTAACATAGCTTATAATCATGAAGAATTAATGCTAATTCACAAACCGAGTATTCTTAAGTTCGGTTCAATTGTTGGTGCCCAATAAAACTGTTGGCTCCCACTTTACTTTTTTAGTGTACATCTCGTTTATACTTTGTTATACGACAAAAGTGAATATAACATAAGTTACTCTAAATAACAACATAAACAACTTTTAACCTGTGCATATTTGCCTAAAAACCAATAGGAAACAAAATATAGCTATTTTTAATATTAGGCCTCCCTTACGACCCCCACTCCTGCTAACATCTTTTGGGCTGATTTGTGACGCTAAACCATCCAGGGCGTCACCCAAACCCGTACCAAAAAATTCATTCAAATCGGTCCAGCTGTTTAGGAGGAGTTCAGTTACATACACATGTACAGTAGAATTATATATATTAAGATTATAAATTTAGATAAATCCCTTACCTGTATAGTTAGCCATAAACTATAGCCACCCTGAAACTCTTACCTCTTCAGAATTTAAATTAAAAGAATAAAGAAAGAATATAAAGATTATTAGTCAGCCATTCTGATATCTCTCTTTCTCTTTTAATTATTTATTTTATCCTTTGTCCACATTATCTTAAGGCAACCCTTATACAACAAGCGGTGTTTACCAATATTTATTTTTATTACTCAAAATTACAACCTGTCCACTGACTTTACCTTAAGCAATGAGGTCAAACTAATGTTCTATATTTAATTTTGGGTGTTCCAAAAATTGTATGATTGACTTGTTTAGAGTGCCTGCAGTTGAAATGACTGCAACTGGTCTGTTGGATTCCAATAAGTTTTAAATATATTTTACTAAACAAAAGCTCTAAAATGTTGGTAAATATTATCTGTGAATTGTTATTTAATTTAATATTATGAATTTTTTCTTATTGTTAAAATTAATGAAAATTAAGATTATTTGAAGAAGTATGAAAGTGTGTTTCTGCATTCCTTTTTTTTCACAAATTACTAAATTTAAGTATTTACTCTGAGAACCATGCTTTTATTATTCCAATATATGGTACTTCCCATTTGGAAGAAAGAGTGGGACAACAGAAAGAAATATAAAAAACAACCACTCAACTAATAAGAGTTTTCCTTTTGTTTAATGAGCTCTAGTGCCAGAGGACAGATGTGTGGATATGAGTATAGGCAGGTATGGGCATGTGTGTGTATCTGTCTAATGTGCCTACTCATTGACACTCACATCTTTATTGTAATAATGTTCAAAGTACATTTCAAGTGACAAAAAATGATAATTGATCTCATCAAATGAAATGTAGGAGCTATGCTTTCTATTTTACTTAACCATTAATATATTTTCTAGGAAAGCAACAAATTTAGTATTAATGTTTTTTTTTTTGTTTTTACAAATTAAGTTGCAGGACACTTCGCAGATACCCTTGTGAGTAGGAAATGGAGTGTTCTGTCTGTCAGGCGTCTCATGACAAGTATTGGTCTATTTGGCCCCGGGATATTCCTCCTTGCCTTTTGTGCGGTTGACAATCTCCTTGCAGCTGTAGTGTGAGCATTTTTATGTTGCTTTTTTTTTGTTTTATATACACACACACATACACATACAGACTTACATATATATACATATACACTGCACATTGAACTGATTTTAATTACAAACCTGGCTTACAAATAAATAAATTATGTCCAATACATCTACTGCAAACAAATTAATTAGGCTTGGGGATTAGACACCAGTATTCTCCAACACCACTTATTGTAAATTTGTTCACCTGGTCTTTCCAAAATATTGTAATAAATGACACTCAAAATTTGTAGGATTATCAAACTTGAATGGTTACTGATAAAATTCAGGTGAAAAAAATTGATGATAGCATATTTGAATCTGATACAAATTTCTCTTACTACACTTCTCAAATTTGTATGTGTTAGTTGGCTATAAACTTATAGAAATTAGCTACCAACCTCATTTAAAGTGACCTATTGCAACACATGTTATCCCAAAATTGTCTATTACACCCAGAAGTAAGGTCAAGTTAATTACTATTTTGTGTCTATTGAAGTAATAAATGTTAAAATTAGAGGGTTCAGAAGCTAATCGATGTTAGTCATTGAAGAAAAAAGAAAAATAAAGATAATTTGATGTTCTAATATTTAAAGCAGAAAAATACACTTCTAAAGATTATAAATTTTTAATTACTAAAAAGTCATGGAGTAATGGGTTTAATTCCCACATAAGTACCAGAAATTTATTTAGTAACGAACCCACTAAAAATATGCTATCTTTACCTCGACCAGAATCTGTAGATTATCCTTCCTGATCAACTTTAGCATCATGGACTTTAATTAATAACATTAACATTGTGGTTTCGTAGACTTCCTCACTGGGTTGAATGTTCTTCTTCTCCATACTGGCTATCTGACCCAGCAGTCTCCTCATCAGACTTCATTGTGCAAATGGTCCTTTATTCAATTTCAGTTATTGAATTTATATTTAATAGTATCCCAAAATTCAGCCTTATTAGTCATTGTTATCTTTATTCACATTGCGGGAACACTATAGATAAAATTCACGTTTGTGGAATTCTAGCTGTATTTCACTTTGAAATAAAAATGGTTTGTATGGAAGTATAAAGATAAGATTAATTTATGCACTAAGTAATACCTTTATTATCATCAAATACATCAAATGTACTTTCTTTTCAGTTATTCATTTCTTATTCAAGTGAATTGATAAAAAGTGATAATGGAACAAACATTAAAGAAAAAAAAGATTATTTATTAATGTTCACTTTCTACAACTTAGGCTAATTGAGACGGGTTGTCTATAGGTTACCACTCTTTTCTTGGTAGGGTGGGACTAAGGATTTTATTTAATGAATTCAGTCACTAAATAAATTTCTATTGGTTAGGCGGGGATCAAAATCGCCACCCTAGGTTTACCATGGGAGATTAAGCTCAACGCTTTAACTCTCATGACTTACCTGAGCCCCAAAACATTGAAGAATTTATTTTTAGAATAGCTTTTACCTGTAAAATTATTTTCCTTTTAAAATATAAAAATTGGAATAACTAAATCACCAAATAATCCTTTATTTTTATTACATGCTGAAAATGTCCTTCCTGTACATTTATTCAATTATTTTGTGGTGAAGCTGGGAGTGACTATTGGAAGTATATTCAGGAATTTATGCTCCTCCATTGGTTCAAATAATTATTGTTTCCCATTAAAATAATTATTAGAAATATCAAACATTTCTCATTTTCATTTAGACATTCAGATGGAACTGAATTAAAATTGATTTCGCAGTCAGAATTAGACATTTTTAAACTTATATATCTATGCCAATGTTTTAGCATAAAAAATATGTTAATATGATAAGGCAGCTTGTTCTTTGTTTTTTGAGCAGATTTCCCTTAAGGGAAGTCAGCTGTTGAGGTTGTACTGATGACGCATTTTTCGAAATTTATCTTCAAATGTCCATCGATCCTACCTAGTAGATGAAGAAAATGAGGTCCGTTCAAAACTGTATATATATATTGTTGATACAACTGTTGATTATTACGAGGTCTTCAGGGGAAACAATACATATTCATCTCTAACCCCTTGGAAAAAACTTTAGGAGTTGCCAATTCATACCATATGGCTTACAGTCGTCTAACTTCAGATAGACATATATTGACAACTGCTCACCAGTGCTAACACACCCTGATTTCAAGCTTGATCCCATCCCCTCCAACAATTATGTGTTCTCTGAGAAGACTGTTTAGTAATCAAGATTAAGTTGAAAACAGTGAGTTAGTTCTTCGGATCAAAAGATAGAGAGTTCTAGTTAGAGGGGATTGGCTGATAGGTGGTTCAAGACAGTCCAACAGGGTTATACTTTAATGTTGAGTTGTAAGTAGGCCTCTATGACCAGTATAGGTAATAACCTGCTAAAAATATCCATCATTTAATTCCTTTGTTATATTTTGAGTTATCATGAAAACCCTGCATTGTTCAGTATTTATATGTTATTATTTATTTAAATTTCTATTGAGAATTTACTCTTTAGCTTTTCCAGTTTTTTTTTTGTTATTATTTCAGTGATGGTCATTTTTTTTTCTTTTAGATTTGTCTCTATATCAATGGGACTTTGTGCTTGTAATTCAGCTGGACATTTGAGTAACCATGCAGACATTGCCCCAAATCATGCTGGAGTTACTTTTGCCATCTCAAATACTATTGTATGTATCATTTTACTTCATTAATTTAATTTTTTTTTTTTTTTGGTGGTATTTAAGAAAAACAGAAATGGTTCATGAGTTTTAAACAGTGGAAGTGAATTGAGTTGCCTTCACATGTTGCTATAAGCCTTGTTCATCTGATATACTTTCTTTCGATTGCAACATAAACAGCAACATTCATAATAGTGTTTTGTTTATCTTCTCAAGACTAATAATTCTTGTTTTAGTCAGACATCTGTCTGTTGATGAAAATTGTGACCACTCTATTAATTATTCAAGAATTATGTTTTCCACAATTGTTAGGATTATAATTCAGAGTGTGAACAAATATTACAAATTTTTGAATCCCTAGTGTACAGTCTAAATTCATTAAGCATTAATAATCATATTTATCACCCACAGAGGGGAAATGTATAACATTCTTGATTATGATGCCGTATGTAAGCTTTATAATGAATCACTTACTTAGTACTTCCCACTATTTTTTTTTTAGATTAATGGGATTTTAGAAAATAAGATATGTCAATAATGGGCCCCTGAATAAAATATTTTAGTTTTAATTTTATTAAAAACTTCAGGAAGAAAATGGTGATGGGATTTATTAGCTCAAAATAATAATGAAGATTGTTATTTACCAAGAACCATTTATTTATTTCTTGAGCAGTTTTGGTACCAATAATTTCGCTATGGAAATTTTAATTTAGAAACTAGGAAGTATCATATTTCTTCTTTTATGGCCAGCAACCAATTATAACTAATTATGGGAATCAGATTCAATTGAATACAAAATGGTGGAAGAGCTCAGTGTGAATTATGTGCCCATTAAAGTTATTACTACGATATTCAAACTCGGACTGAGAGGACTACGAATAGTTACGAAATCTCAGGAGAAAAAGAGGAATTATTCCTGAATGTTTAGTCATCCGGAGCTGAAAAACCCCCTCCCCCCGTCATCTGAGTTTGAATGAGTGCGAGAGGAGCCCTATAAAGGGTTAAGAATCATAACAAGGATTAGCTACTACATAATCTTTCATATGAATTTCTGTAATAAAATAAGTTAAAAATTCATTAGTTTTAATTATTAAGTGACATGTAATGGATATTGTACAATAGACAACAACTGGTAAACAACAGAACAAAGTAAAATCAAGATATACCAATCTTTATAAAATATAATGTGGGTATTCCTTTTACTCCTATTAAATTAAAGACACAAAATATTTGGGTGCACTTCAAGTGAGATCTCGTTCCAATGCAATATATTAGTATATATCATAGAACATAATTTATATACCTATGGATGATTTACAAAATAGTATTTTACAATTTTTTTTTATCTCTAATTGGCACAGAGAAATTTGCATTTTTTTATTTTTATCCTCTGTAAATCCTACTTCCCTTTTGTCAATTTTGTTCTACGGGAACTGTACTGTAGATGATATAACAGTTTTAAATTTGAACTTTCAACATTCCAAGGTTAGTCAGTTTTCAGTTATGTGAGATACGTATGTTATAAAAAAATGGTATTCCAAAATGGATTTAGGGAAGGTCAAAAAGAATAACTCCATTGAAATCTGTAAAATTTCATGTTTACGGTGAATAGGACTAGGAAGGTAATAGGTTAAGGAATAGGTACTTACTTTACTTGATACAAGAAAATAAAAAATATTTCACATATCAAAATTTGGACATTCCTAAATAATTAAAATGTAATGAAATTTTAGTAGTTTTTGATCATATGGTCTTCAAATAAGAAATTTTCAAAACTGTACATTATACCCTAATTTCTTATATTAATCAAGATGTAGATGCATGTTGATAATAGGTTGCATTCTCCTCTAATTACTCGCCCAGGATATCTACCCATTCTCATGAGACTCAACCTTACACTACTCATTTTCACACTAAAAAATAAAATAATAATAATAAAATAACACTTCAATGGAGAAGTTAAAAATACAATCTTAACTGAGAGCTCAGTCAACCATCTTGCTTCAAGGAAGCCCTAAAAAGAACTATTACCCTACTCATCCACTAAACAACTTCAAGTCCGACATCCTGTCTTTCTTTAAGGGTGAAGTTATGGTAAGCTGTCTTTTAAAGGTGTATAAAATGGTACCCTCAGTCTATATTATGTCGAGTAAATCCCATTCTAATTACATATGGATATGTAAAATTTAGAAACACATTGTAATGAAGTGTTATATGAAGCTAGAAGTGTATGCCTTACTGTAGCTTTCTAATTAATCCTCAAATGCTTGCTACCCTCAATTTGAGATTATACTACTGATGTAAAAAGAGATAATTATACTGATGTTTACAAGAAAAAAAAACAATTAAAGATATGAGATATTGTTAATTTCTTCAGTTTTATTTGTAGTCTGTGGTTCAAACTTAATTTTTGTTTTAAATATTTGTTATAGGCTACCATTCCAGGGATTTTATGTGGTCCATTAACTGCTGAGCTGGTAACTACATCTCATGGTCGGTGGTTTCCAGTTTTTGTTTTGGCTGCCAGTATTAATTTTACTTCTGCTGTCATTTATTATAGTCAAAGTTCAGCCTCTCAAACACTTTGACATATTGGGTAATTATAACTTCCACTATTTTCGTTAACAGCTTTATTTATGGAGTTCTATTTTAACTCCCAATTAAAATGGCTAGTTAGTTGGTGATCCTTTCAAAACTCATTGATGATATAATTTTGTGTAATAAAATATAGTTTAATGTTAGAATCATTCCTTTTACTTTACGCTGAAAATATAAGGTAGAAGTGAGTGTGATAAGTAATTTGAACTCAGGTCCTACTGCTTTCTAGTTGGATGCTGTACTGTCTAAGCTTCCAGCTCATCACAACAGGAAAATTTGTTTGATTCCTAAATGATTCAAACACTTTTAGTCCTGTTGAAAAACACATAATTTTTTATAATGCTTTGGGAGTTTGACAACAATATTTAACTGAATGGAGTTTGTCATTAGATTGATCATATGAAAAAAATCAACTGAATATCAGGTAAATTAGAAAGCCTATCAGACACTTGCTGCTGTACCACACTGATGACATCATCCAACTCAGGTAAGAAAAAAAAAATACCTCGTTCCTTCACTGTTGTTTATTCGCTGCGACAGAGCGCTTTCAGAGCATACGCTCCATCATCAGTGCCCTCTTCACAAAGATGTGACAGGAACCAAGGATTCCCTGTGACTTCACACAGTCAGGGTCAAAGAGAACCCTTGGTTCCTGTCACATATTTGTGAAGAGGGCACTGATGATGGAGTGTATGCTCTGAAAGCGCTCCGTCGGAACAAATAAACAACAGTGAAGAAATGAGGCGTTTTTTTTTCTTACCTGAGATAATAATTCCTTCACCATCCAGCACCTCAAAAATGGACATCATCCATATTCTGTTCTTTATTTCTCTGGAAATAAGAAGCCTATGTAAACATGACTTCAAATTTAAGTTGTTTATGAGATGTTTATTGATACAGTAGCTTTAAGTAAAGAGTGCATGGGTAGAATTAGTGGTTTATTAAAAACTGAATACTTAAAAATACAAATAACATGGTAAATATTTTATTTAGATTATATATATAAACAATTGTAGAACCTTACAAAATATATTGAGCATATATTCGGTTATATAATATATTACGATCTGAACCAGAATAACAGAGATATATCAAAGTTTTTATTTTAGTCCCACTTCTGTTTTGTGAAAACAATGCATACGTATGCTTGTAATAAGATGATTTGTGATACTTCATAGATTAGTAGCAGTAGGGGTTTACTGAAGGCAGGAAACAAGGAAATATCTCAATTAAGATTTCAATTAGAGACAAAATTGAAGAACAATTTTAGAAAATTATATTTCCAAAATTGTTTATATCTGACTTATAACAATAGAATATTTTGAATTTTATTCCCTCATACCCCCACCCCCTCCTTCTGGTACGATTTATATGAAATACCTAAATATTGAGTTTTGTAATAATCAAGCACAAATTTATCTGCATATGTCTATCTATATATTTGAACGTACCTCACTTTTATCATCTCCTTGGAAGATTAATGGACATTCGAAGAATTTTTTCGAAAATCACCTCATAAAGCTAAGCTGTTTTCTCTTCAGGAAAATTAGTTAAAATTGTACAGCCAAAACAATTTGATCTCAATTATTGTTATTCACTATTTGAGCTGTAACTCAATCTAAAAATTTGCTTGACCCCCTATGTTAATTCGTCCTTTTATATAGACCTACTTGTCTTTATCTTTATCTCCTTTAACTCCACTGTCACAGTGCCTTAGTTCCCTTAGCTCTGTTAGAAATATACCAGTGGACAATTCTTTTTAATTATATCTCTGTGAATTTAATTTTTCCTTTTACTTATTTTATTAGTTTTAATTATTTGTTCAGTCATACCTAATGCGATGTTCTATGGTCCCTTTTTAATTATTTTTTTAACCTTACATCTAAAGCTTATCTTGTGGACTAGATAGGGACTGTAAATTAAAGAATTTAAGGGGGCTTATGTTAGCCAAATGAGTTAATCCAATCTAACTTGGTAAAACTAGAATCTTGAGTTTGATTCTCACCTGGACAAAAGGATTTAGTGATGGACTCGCTAAATGAAATCCTTAGTCTCACTCTGGCAAAATAAAAGATGGTATCCTAACCTGTAGATAATTCATCCCATTTAGCCTTAGTAGCAGAAATTGGATGTTAATTAACAACAATAAAGAAGTTAATTAGTAAGAAGATGAGTCGTCATTAAACACATCAACTTGTCAGCCCCTCTTATCCACTTGCAACCTTAGGCAATTGAGAAACTGCTTGAACGAAGCGAAGTTATAAACTTGATAAAACATTACTAAGAGCTAAGACATCAAAACAGATGCTTTGTATATATGTATATATATATAACCTTCATACAAAAACCAACAGGCCCTTATTATGTTATTATCCAATTAGATTTACCTCAGCCTCATTAATTCTTAATTTCTACAATACTTCACTTTTTTATGTTTATACTCTAGAAGAATCCCTCTCTTAAAGAAACCCCTTGGACTTAAAGAAGTGAGTTAGTTATCTTTAGATTGAAACTATTTTCTAAATTTTCATGATGACATATAGTGCTTATTAAAAAATTCTTCCACAGAAGGATCCTTCCAGATCTTTACCAATACCATATCTCAGCTGCAAGGAACAAGAATGTCACAATTACCACTCATCTGCCTAGGTGCCCATTTTAATTTCACGTTAAATATCTCCTCTGACTGTTCCAAATTGTGTAAATATTACTAAGCAATTAACAGTTCCCAAGTTAAATTTTGTTTTATTTGTTATTTCTCAGATTTTCTTATATCCTCATAAATTTGCTATTTAATTTAAAATAGGTGCTCAATTTATCATAATCAGGCTTTAAAGAGTTTGTACTTGAATATTCAACTATTTTTTTTTTAATATGACTGATAATTCACGTTCTCCAGTTTCTTGGTTGAAAATGATTTTGGGAATTTTGAATTAGCCAAAAAAAATCTTGTTTTTTCATTTATGTATTCTTCACTGGTATGAGATAATGAATTGTTTCTTGTATTTTCCCACAGACCCATGTCGTGACAAAGGCAGTCATCGCTGCTTTGTTTCATTGATTTGATCCTTGTTATATTATTACCAATACAATTTCTCCCATCTTTCTTTGAATAGTAGTTTTTTTTTAAATTCAAACTCTCATCAGATGTACTCTCTGGGATCATTGACTTGTTGGGCAAAAGAAAATCCCCAACAACTGGACATTTTGCTTTTTTATTCTTTAATAGAATATTGGTGGGGTCTCTATCTAAATTTTGAGTTGTTTTTAAAGAATCTAAAATTACTCTATTTGATTTCATTAAGTCTTGAACACTTTGTAATGTTTCATTCAATGATTTTAATTCTCCTTCATTGCATGTATCTGTAATAACAGAGCCCATCATTTTACAAGCATTTTGAACTCGTTTAAAAGACTTCATTAAATGTATTTTTTCTTGAGATTTGTTGTAATTATTTATTCTGCTTGGTTCTTTTTCATATTTTGGTTCATTTTTTTCTAGAGGAAATAGCCATCTTTCAGTTTCATTTAGTTCATCATATTTTCTGTTATATTTTTTATGATGGAATGTTGATTTGAAATAGTTTTCATTTCTCTGATTTACAGTACTTTCCCTACCATGAAAAACAAAGGGAATGCTCATTTGTCCATCTTCACTATTACGCATTCCACTTTCACTATTAGTTTCATCCTGAGAAAACCAAAACCTATTAGATTTTTCTTCCCTTAACTTATGAATATCTCCACTGTATTTTAGACAATCTGGCCTCTGTCTACATTGGTTATTTAATTCATTTCCCTTTACATCATCCTCTTTAGGAAAAGTTATGTTTATTATTGACATAGGGCAATGATTTTTTTCTTTTTTATTTAGTGGTCGTATTTTTAATTTTGGAAGTGATAATGTTGGTAGAACAGTATTACTACTTCTCCTTAGTTTGTCATGGTATGTTGACATTGGAATATTCAATTGTTCATTGGGGAAATTTATCGAATTAGCTTCTCTTACTTTTTTTGAAGAATTATAGTCCTTCATGCGCTCCAAAAAGCTCTGAAAAATTAAATTATTGTTATTAAATGCTTATATTATTTCATTTTTTAGTTAATTTAATTCATAATTATTATTATTATTATATATCTCTGTTTCACAAGAATTAATTATTAGTCTAGATGAAATTAACATTTATCAAGTTTTATATTTTACAAAGTCTTCCATTTTATTTATTTTACAAGAGTTTTCCCTCAGAGCCATATTCTCAGTTTAGATACATATTTACCATCAAATCTAAAAAGTCCTTCGCACAGGGGCTGCGTAAACTAAGCAGATTTCTCACGTGAAGTTATACAATAGAGAAATCTCCATACGAGAGCCCAACAGTTACGGCCGAACTAGCTTTTGGAGGGAAACTCACTCGTCCGTTACACTTAATAAAAATGCAAGTATCTCGGTTAATATTCAAGATAGAGAATAAATGTATAGAACAATATTTATAGTAAATTTAATTTGCAGTAAGATTGGTTCTATAAAATTTTTTGATCTGACGTATGGTAATGGAGATATTTTGAATTTTCGAAAATCCCCCCTCTAAACCCCCCCTCCCACTGGTCCGATTTCAGCCATTAACGAACTTGATCTGTCTTTTTGCATAAAACGTTTAAATATCGAGTTTGGTAACATCAAACAAAAATTGCGACCGCTAGAGCGTTAACAGACAAATATATATATATATATATATATATATATATATATATATATATATATATATATATATATATATATATAATTTGGAATGGACCTCATTTTCGTCATCTCCTGGGTAAGATCGATAAGAAATTTTTCGAAAATCGTGTCATGAATACGACCTCAATAGTTGATTTCCCTTAGGGGAAATCTGCTAAAATCACTCTGCAATAGCCCTTGCAATCCATTCAAAGTGATATCCAGTCTTGTGAGCTTGATTCTATACAATTTTTCGATCCGACGCATAATAACGAGGATATTATGAATTTTCAAAAATCCCCCCTCTAAACCCCCACTCCCACTGGTCTGATTTCAGCCATTAACGAACTTTATCTTCCTTTTTACATAAAACGATTAAATTCCGAGTTTGGTAACGATCAAACAAAAATTGTGACCGCTAGAGTGTTAACAGAGAAATATATATATATATATATATATATATATATATAATTTTGAACGGACCTCATTTTCGTCATCTTCTGGGTAGGATCGATGGGCATTTGAAGAAATTTTTCGAAACTCGCGTCATGAGTACGACCTCAATAGCTGATTTCCCTCAAGGGAAATCTGCTAAAAGAGGAAAGTGAAAAGATCAGGCACTCTGCAGCACATAATGCCTTCGCAGTACTGCAGCAAACTACCCTAAAGTACTTGGAAAACAATCAACAGCAACAGCCATGGACGTTATGTGAGCTATGAAGTGGCGTGATGCAGCAGCCAAGTAAAGGTTTAAGAAATTGAAACAAAAACACAGTCCTGATTTTTTTATAGTAGTTTTAACATGATTTAAACATGTTCTCATTATTTTTTACTGTACAAATTAAAAAATATTTCTGTATTAATTATTTGGCTCTTGTGCTGTACAGGACACTGTATAGTCCTTAAGTATTTTTGACTTAATACATCATTCATATATATATATAAATGGCTTAATTTATTCTTCTCTGAGTATCCAACCTTTTTAGCATTCCGGCCATCCATTGGTCCCTAGGTGACGGATAATGGATAATGGAGGTACTACTGTATTAATTTTTTGTTAAGCAACATTCTATGAACACAATTTAGTCTTAAAAGTATAACTTAAGGTGGCATTCAACAGCACATTAATAATTGAATCAAATTTAATGAGTTTACTATTTGTATTTTATGAAAGTAGGATTAAACTTTAGACTATTAATATATTTACAGGCGAAGTAGAGTAGAAGGTTGATCAAAAATAAAAAAACCTAAAATTTGATTCCTGTTCATTTTGCAACTAAATGTTATTTTAGGTCAAATTTTTAAAAAAACAATAAATAAACCAATTGAATTTAAATACTCATTTGTAAATACTTTTTTGATAATGGTATAATGATAAAATACATTATCATTTTTTTGAGATTTAATATGATTGTCCAAATTATGATTCAGGTTGCTAGGAGAGCAATGAATCTGTCTCCACCCCCCCCCTCATTTTTTAAACTTAAACTAAATCATTTTTCATAAACATTTAGCCCCCAAAAATCTGAATTATTTGAACACTGAATTTACACACAGTATGTGGGAACAGAAGTGAGGAGGTGATCATGGTTATTTATGGTATTTATTTACTTATTTCCTGTGATATGTTGATGTTATTGGTATTACTTTATACGTAGGTCATTATACAATGTGCCTTTGGGAGGGAAGAAATTTGTATTGTTTAGTGGCACTTAATAATGATGAATATTATCAAGAATTTATACCATCCACATTGTTATGTATAATGAAGAGAGATTGATTTACTATTAATAATTTTATTTTCTTATTATTCACATTTACTCTTTAAGATTCATGAAAAGTATATAAGCTCATCATAATCCCCAGATTTCAATGCATGCAAAACATATAAACACTATCTATGATTATGATTTACATAACCCATGATATTTTGAATAGAGAGAGGGGGTTGGTTAGAAACGGCTCAATTTTATTCAGCTCAATACATTATTTTTTATTGTTCCTAGAGTTTAAAGGTAAAACACGAAAGTAAATACTGAGACTAGGAGGAATGTAAATAGATTGGCTACAGTATAGACTTCAAATGAATGAGATTCATACTCATTATTAGTCTTACACAGTTGAGTCTCTACCTTGATATAGAATGGCTAGGATTCTCAAAACTGACTGCAATATTGTTCTTAATTTATATTTGGAAGACAACCCACACAAGTAAACTAACATTTGTTGAAGAACAAAATTTTGACAATCAATGTAGCTCTGGAAAACAAAAGAATCTCTATTTCGAGAAAGAAAAGAAACTCTAGGGTTCTATTTGGGTTTCAAAACTAAAAGAGACTAAAAGCTTTTATAATCTTATTTGAAGATCTCAAGATGTATTCCTCGATTATATTTAAAATTAAATACTTCATACTCTTTCTCGGAACTAATTTTCGGAAATTTTTCACTGTAAGATTTTCAAAATTCACCATCCCAATTGGCAACCTGTTTATTTTTTTCTCTAGACCACATAGTCTAACCCTCATATCACTCTCTACTTTGAAAAACATATATTAATCCTGGACACATAATGATTTCTAATAGAGTTGATACATTTTTTTTATGTAAGCTTTTTTCTGTGTCTACCTTTGTTGGTAGTTGACCATTTTTAATTTTCACAGTCCTTCTTTGTTTATCAGTCCTTGAAAAAGTTTCTTGTTCATATGACTGCCTGTTAATTAAATCCGAATCTGATATGGATTCCTGCGAAAATAAAATAAAGTTTAATAATTTCTAATATTTCTGACCAAATTAACAAAATTTCTTTAATTCCTCCTTTTCTAATTATCATTTATTTTTATATGATTTTTGAAGATAATCATTTACCCATAAAATTTAACCTACCAAAAATATTGTACTGTACAAGTGGACAAAATCATAAAACAAACTCAAATCACAGTACACCGAATTCAAAGACCCTCTTAATTCTACAAATATTATTTCCTTATTCTTCCGTTTTGTTTTTAGAGCTTTTATTGTTTTGTTGTCCTCCACGTCCCTAGTCTAGTTTCTCCATTGTCATTTTTTTCAAAAATACTTACTATTTGTTGTCTCATCTTTTCTTATTTTTTCCTGAGAGAAATGTGATAGCACTTTCAGCAGCAGTTACGTTTGTTTCAAGTGATTTTTGTGCATTTTACTTTGTAGATTGTGTTTTAATTCTTTCCGAAACAGTACAGTCTCTTCAGTAAGTTATTGCCAGTGAGATTTATTATTCTTCCAAGAAAATGAATTTCTTTTCTGTTATTAGTTTCATTATTCTCTGCCTGTTTTCAGTCATTTAATGTTTCTATTCATTTTTTCTTAGTTATGTCATCAGTTACTGAACCTTTTCTAGTACATCCATTGAGTATGGACGAAACTAATGATATAGGTTCATACATGTTAGTAGGTTAAAGACTTCTAGTTGCAACCTGTAAATCTCTGAATTCAGTGTATTCTTCTTATATAGTGACCAGATATCCATCTTAATCCACAATTTTTCAGCATCAGTTTTAGTCTTCCTTGGAGATATTGATATTGATAACCACTGAGGCACATCATGGTGTCATGTTCATTCACAAGACACTGCTTGTTGAACCGTATGTTCGCAATAGTTTTGTGTAGCTGTGTTGTTTTGTTTGTAGTCTCATCAATAAAAGGTATAGTTTTTAATTGAAGAAGTGATTTGAAGATGAAAATCATTCTAATTTTTACAAAACATTTTTGATTGCTAATATATTCTCATTAAAAGGGGAATTTATTATTACAATGAAGCTAAACATTTCACTTTTTTAACTTGATCGATCATCATGTTAAAAATAAAATTAAGACTGAATAAGTTTTAACACTTCTGGATTATAAGAATATTGTTATTTTTTTCAAAATCAGCTAAATGAAATATTTTCTTTCTTCAAATGACACATTCAATTTTTTCACAGGAATTATTTCCTTTGTACTGAAATATATTCAAGATTATCAGTTTTGAGTATAATAGTTAATTTGGAATCAAAATATTACCTTTTTAAAATATGTTCTACTACGAAGTACATTCCTTTTTGCCTCTTGCTCATCCCTCGTGGCATTGTATGCTATAACAGCCTCTTCAACAATCCTCTTTGTTCTAATACCTGGACTAATGAAAGTTCGTTATAACAAAACTGTACCTAACTTTATGGTCCCTTGGGTTACAACTATTTATCCTTCCTTCTAACAAAACCCTCATTTGTTGTTTCTTTGTGCATAATACAAATGGCTGAGTAAATATGTTAAGTGCATTTGCAGTTTTCCACTTACCAGTAACTCTTAGAGAGGAGGAGTTTATTTATAAAATGTACCACTAGGTTATTCCCTAATGTGAAGCACTTTTAGATTTCCCTCGAGGAAAATAAGCTATTGAGATTGTACTCAATACAATTTTCAAAGAAAAAGAATGTCCTCAAATATCTATCGATCCTTCCTAGGATATGACGAAAATGAGGTCTGTTCAAAATTATATATATATATATTTGTCTGTTAGCACTCTAGTGATCGCAATTTAGGTCTTATCATTACCTAGCTGCATATGTGTGTGAGTGTGTGTGTGTTATGTAAAACTAAAGATCAAGCTTAACAGCTGAAATGAGGCCAAGGAAGGATTTAGAGGGGGAAATATCTCCATTATTGTACAGTGCATTGAAAAATTGTATAAAACCATCTTTTTGCATATTTAATTGCCTATAAATGTTGTTGGTATTTATTTTTCCTATCATGAATATTAACCGAGATATTTGCATTTTTTAGTTTTCAGCCTTCAGTAAATCCCCACTCCTACTCATGTCATATTAACAATAAGCCTGTTATATCATGAACCACTTTAGTGGAAGCTTGAATACCAAATATTCTTTTCATTGAACTTTTACTGTGTGTGGTACATGCAAATGCATTGCGTGATGATGTCATCATTTAGGATTTTACCTTAAAACAAATACTTATTCATTTGTAAAAACTTAATATTTTACTCCTTTTGAATTTTTTTTTCAGGTAATAGTTGCAAGATGTTCATCATAGGAAGGAGAAATTTGGCTGTTTTATTTTCTGAATTTGACTATAAATCAACTCTTTCATTTTAAATTAATCTGTTGTGATGAATAACCAACGTGTCATTATTAATATTATTATTTTAGCTATTTATGAGAAATTGTATCTAGTTAACAATTTGTTTTGTATATATAAGGATTAAATTATCATACTTGTAAATATATATATATGTTGTTATATGGTTAAATATTTATTAGTAAATTTATCCTTTCATGCCTTCAATTCATTTATCACCCCCCCCCCAAATTATTTATATAGCTGCTCTGTGAGATCTTATCTATTCATATTAGTTGTCCTATATATTTTTTCATTTTAATAAAATGAGGTATTTTTTCACTTTCATAAATTTTAGAAAAACAAATTTTTTCATTCTAGTCATTTTTAATTATTTATTTTTTGTGTTCAATAACAGTATATTTTGTGTTATTGATAATCATTCAAGGCTTAAATGAACTGTTCATACTTCTTTCTCGATTGTGTCTTCTTTACTGTACATATCAATTACCCTTGGAAAATAAACTATGCTTCTGAAACAGTATGATTTAAGAGAAATTATTTAATATTGGAAAGATGTTAGATTAACATGGATTTTGATTATTTACGTAAATTATTGAGACCAAAGTAATTCTTTAGACATCAGGACCAAACCATGCAATTTTCATTTCCATGTGATTTATGAGTACCTGATAAAGTTTTTTCTTTTCTTTTTTCAATTTTCAACATTCGTTAATGTTTATTTCTTTTATATACTTGTTGATATAAAATATTTAAAACTTTGTTTTTACTCCACTTTGCCAAGCACATATTTATATGAATCAACATTGTTAAATAAGTGATTACCTATTAGTTTAAGGCAATGTTTTGACATTATTGTATGTATATTTTTTGTTGAACTGTAGCAATATTTATGTGATGTTCAAGAATATATTTATTGTATTCTTAATATATATTACTGTTTTTATATACCCCATTTCATTTTTTGTTTGTTTTTCACTCAAATAATAATCTGTGTTTTCCGTTATCCGTTCACTTTTGTACAATCTTTTAACTTTTATGAGGTTTGTATTGAACCGGCTGAGAGGTGAGATCACACATCTATATATATATATATATATAAAATTGCAACCTCTGTCTGTACATTGATTTTTTTCTCGAAATTTCACGATAACTTTTTGTTTCATGTGTCATAGACACCATAGCTGCAATTTGTTTCTTTGGTGTCTGTTTGTTTATTACCTTTTCATGCATAAACGGCTGAACCGAATTTTATGAAACTTGGTATGTATATTACTACTAACCCAACTTAGACTTTAGGCTATGTTAATATTCTCTGAGACGAACAGGAGTGGGGGTTATAAGGGAGGCTTGAAATTAAAAATTGCGATATTTCGTTTCTTATTGCTTTTAAGGCAAATATGCACATAACAAAAGTAGTTTATTTTGTTTTTTGGAGTAACTTTTGTTATATACACTTTTGTCGTATACCTAAGTATAAATGAGTATATGTTAAAAACTATAGCGGAAGTCAACAATTTTATTTGACACAAAAGACTGAATCGAACTAAACAAAACTCAGTATCTGAACTAGCACTAACTCCTCCATGATAATAAGCTGTACCAACATTTCTAGGCACGAGCAGGATTAGGGGTTGTAAGGAGGGCCTGCAATTAAAAATAGCAATATTTCATTTCCCATTGGTTTTTTGGCAAAATGGCATATAACAGATGATTTTTATTTTGTTATTTAGAGTAACTTTAGTTATATAAACATTTGTCGTATAACAAAGTATAAACGAGATATACACTAAAACTTTAGCGGGAGCCAACAATTTTATTGGGTACTAACAATTGAACCGAACTTAACAAAACTCAGTATGTCATTTAGCATTAATTCTTCCATGATTATAAGCTATATTAAAATTTTTAGGTTCGAACAGGAGCAGGAGTTATAAGGGAGGCCTGAAATAAAAATTCGCGATATTTCATTGTCTATTTGTGTTTTTGATAAACGTGCACGTAACAAAAGTTGTTTACTTTGTTATTTAGAGTAACTTTTGTTTTATACTTTTTTTCGGGAACAATGTATGAAGCAAAAAATTTGCGTAGAAATATTGATATGCTCCACAATTCTTTCCAATGTGAACTACCATGTACCTCAATTGGAAAAATTAATTCAAATCTATGTTAATATTTTGTCCTTAATTATTCAAATGTATGCATTATACACAGGAGACGGGAAATATGAAAATATGGAGGACAGTGAAGTCTTACATAAAAAATTAATTTTATTATTAACAAATCCACAGCAACGACGGGTATAAACCCTAAACACTGGGACGGGTAAATGTCAAAATATTGTGCAAAGTAAAGCCTTGCCAAAAAAATACCACCACCATTCAGCCTCAAATGAATTCCCGGGCGAAGCCAGGTATCTGAGCTAGTTTTATATAAAAAGCCCATCTGTAGGCTATAATCATTAGAACACGTCCAACTGAGTAAAGAAAATAATAATAAATATGAGAGTTCCTGGTGAAGAGCCAGAAAAAAGGAAAGAGATGAAGGATAAGATCTAAGGGAAATAAGAAACCTCTCACCAATCACCGTCTTAACTTCCTGTAGAAGCATACAGAGATAATTTGGGCACTTAATAGCACTGAAAAATACAGCTTGTGTCAACAAGGGTAGTAGATTTTCACCATATGAGGGAGAAGGTACCTGTGTCAAAACCGAAAACAAAGAATCTGGGGCAGGGGCATTAATACAGCATTAAGCTACCTTCTTACTCAGTAGCAGTGACTAGATTGAAAAGCCAACCTATACCAGCTGCTTGAGTGTTATGTTCTGGGATCACAGTCACTTGGTAATCCATTGAGTAGACCAGTTCAGTTTTGTATCTCTTATATACACAGAGAAATTTGCATTTTTTTCCTCCTCCTTAGTCAATTTTAATAAAAAATGGAAGTGAAGAACTAGACGTCCCAACAACTCGAAATATGAAATTTCAACATTCCAAGGCTAACTGTTTTTGAATTATGGGATATGTGTTATACTTTATACAAGGAAGTAAAAGCCAGTGAAATGGGAGGAGTAACGAATGTACGTAAAAATCTGATGGGGACTTCCATGTTCTTCTATTAAATTAAATTTATAAAATGATTCAGGTGGTACCATATACTATTGGCTCACACAGTGGCGAAGCAATGGTCCTGAAATTGCAGCATTATGGTGGTGTGGTAGTTTGCTTCAGCACTAAGAGATCTGGGGCTCAAAATAAGAAAATGCTAAATAATAAAAAATACCAAATACATTAGAAATTCTAAACAAACCTGGAAGATCGATGTTCCTGTAATATTGTGTTAGTTTATGTTTCCTAGCATATCTAATAATCTGGGAGGAGTAGTTTGGTACCTAGAACGAATGAGTGGAAGCAGCTGTGAAAGTTGGAATGGGTGCAGTTGAGTTTTTCAAAAATTTAACTGTTCAACATTTAATTCTAAATATTATATACTTATTAACATGTTACTGCTTAATAAAAACATAGCTTCTGCATAATCATACTATGATCTGGGGAGGAGGAATACGTACCGTTTATTTTTATATACTTCAATGTATGTTCTCACTGAATCTGAAGCGTCATTAGGTTGAAAAATAATGTTTGATACTTTAGTTGTCTTCACGTTCCTATAAATTAACTTATTATTTGTTGGTTCATTATGTTTAATATACCTGAACATTTAATGATATATGTACCTTTTTTGCACTTGTGTTGAAGTAGAGTCTGATTTTCGAGCTAGTTTAATTGTGCTATTTGTTGGTTCCTCCGAAGGAGGTTTAAAAAACTGAATGCTTGGATGACAAAGACCTTTGAATTCACACCTCTCAAATGGCTTAAAACTAAATCATCAAAATAATATAGTCTTTAAATAAAAATCAGATAATTTTTCATATGTATAATATCCACTTACTTCTGACCTTGGTTTATTTTGATGTTCTTTGCCTTTAAATGAGAAAAAATTGGAATATAAGGCTCTATATTTTTAGTCATAAACTGGAAGCAGTGTTTTGCCAATAAGCTGTAAGCAATCATTTCTTTTAACTCTTAATTAACTTTTAGCACATTTGTTAAATATTGAAATATTTAATTAACACCTAAGGCTAATAGAAATAGAATATCTACAAGTTACCACCTTTTTCTTGGTAAGTTGAGGCTGGTAATTTTATTTTTTAGAATTACACATGAAATAAATTTCCATGATCTCATAAATAAATTTAGCCCACTACTCCATGGAAGTTTCAATAGTTATTGTTGAACCTAGTTGTATTTATTTCCATTAAACATTACAGAAAACATAATAGGCTAAACCAAAATATTCTTGGTTTGCTTTAACAAAGATACTAACAAAAAGTTAATTATTGGTTGTAAAATCTGTTTTCTGCACTCAGAATTATTTTCTTTTAATCCAATGTGGTAGTAAAGAGATTGTTTAATACGACGACTAATTTCAGGAAATGAATAGTTTTAAAGACTTTTTTAATATCATAGCTAGTACGTAGGTGAATCAAATGAAAACTATAACTACATCTGATAATCCAGGCATGATAATTATAACTTTTTAAAAGAAATTCCCTCTATTTGAACAGTTTGTCTAAGTGTAGTTATTTTAGAATTTATTTGGTACATTTATTCTACATTCTTTTTAGTTAGTTTGTCAGCATACTGAATATATATATATCGGTCAGTTTTTTAAATCCATACTGTTATTAAACAACAAATAATGCAATGTTTATTAGTTATATACCACTATTGCCTATAAACGGGCCTGTAATTGACATTTTAGAGAGTTAGCTAATGATTCAGCCTCATCAAACAAATCTATTAGTGTCCTATTATCCTCCTGTGCTCACATTTGTGATCCTCCTAAACCCCAGGAGGGCCATGACTCACTGTCATTCATAACTAATGGCCTTTTTGCATATTTACTCTCTTGTCTTCCCGGAGAAACGGATAGGTTTGTTGAAAATACAAACATCCCTGCTGGCTTTAAATTTACCTCCGCACTATTGCTCTCCTTAACTATACCTTTCAATACATAAACAAGTTACTACTAGAGCAGGTGTATTACCCTAATAAGATAGGAATTAAAGGGGGAAAAAATTAGTAAATAATGAATTTAGAAAACAAACCATACTCAATTCTTGGTAATTTTGAATATTATAGGTCATAGTAAGCTCTCTTTCATTTCAATGACTAATTGACAAGTCAAACAGAGAATAAGGCAGAATTCACTAATTCCAGCATAATAATTCTCTGATTCCAGCAGTACTTTTATTTTCAAAAGTTTACTTTTGTTTGAAGGTCTTCTTACAAGCATAAATATAAGAACAACACATTATTGTACATATAAAAATTGTTGTATAAACAATCATATAAATTGTTGAGCAGAACTGAGTACAAAAAGCTTACTCGCTGAGAGGTTTGCTATTTAAAATAGGTTTAATTTAATAATTTTTTCTGATTCTGCAGATGTTTTAACTTGCATGGGCATATATTCCATCTTCTTACATGGAATTTTAAAACAAATTCTGTGAAAAAAAGAAATATTTATTTTTACTTCTGCTACTAAACTGTGTTTCCCTAAACTCATTTCTTATCATTAGATTAGATTGAGGTTGACTTTTGAATGATTTTGGTTAAATTTATAAATGCAATGTAGTACTTATATCTTTTTTTAGTATTCATTTAGAATATGAAAACATTAAATACTTTTTTTTTTGCAAACTATTTTGGCAAGCTATCAATTTATTTATTATTTATTAACGTCCACTTTTTGCAACTGTGGCTAATTGGGAGGTGTTATCTATAGGAGCTATCAATTTTAAATTTTATTAATTCTCCTATTATTTCTTTTTAGTGATAAGTTGTTTTTTCCCTTGGCTCTATAAAAGTAAATACATAATAATAATATAAAATTAAGACATAATAATAATATAAAAGTAATACATAATAATAATATGAAAGTAATTCATAATAATAATATAAAAGTAAATTACTGAAATGATAATTTATTTATTTATTTTAAGAGCTTTGTTAATAGTTTTCCAAAATATGTAACATATGCTATTTATTGTTTTGTTTTAAATAATGTTTTGATGTTATTGACCAAGTGCCTGATATCTAAAATAATTAAATAGCATTAGTTAATTTTTGTTCAAATATACTTTGACATTTGTTCTTATATTAGTCATGCATCATCTGGCTTTTCTATTTATAATTAATCAGAACAATTAGTGTCATTATGAATACTTACCTTGTGCCATACTTTTCAAGTTTTTCTTGACCGCTATCGTCTTCTGTGCATTGTATGTGATGTGATTTGGACATATTACTCTATGAATTAATTGGGAAATGTGCTTTAAACCATAGCTAATATGTTTTTTGATAGAACCATGCTACATTTAAAAGGATGGTTAAGTAATATAATAGTTTCATTCATCTGAGAAATCTAGTTTCCTATTCATTGGTTGAAAAGTAGATAATCTATTAAGATTCATTATTTCTTAGGATCAGTAATATATTAATTGTTATCATATGCTTCTTTATTCATTTTAGCTGTTTATTAATGAAGTGGAAAACAACTCCATTCACCTCAATTCTTAATGTGAAAACTATTTATTTTGTAAAGATATTTTGTGAATTTATTATTCATCACATTCTTTATGGAAAACAAAATTTTCATTTGATTAATTTTTTTCATGAAACATAATAACAATTACTGGAAATTCTATAATTTTATATGACACACTCATGGGGCCTAACTATACAATGTGAGCTCCAAGTACTTATATGAAATTTATTTTTACAATTTACAGGAGGGGAGAACAGGTGCTAGATTTTTTTTGTCTACCGAAATTGTTGTTATTTCTTCACATTGCACACACCACTTCTCACTCATGATCAAAAGTAAACATTGCACTGAAAATTACAATATGGACATTTAGCTTATCAAAGATATTTAAGTTGAACACCTTCTTTCAATATTACTACGAAGATTGGCTTGTATTACCCCTGTCCTGCATTGCTGACATTTGCTAATTGTTACTTCATGCAGTGCAGCTATGATCAGTTACGCTTTTCATAGACAGGTTAAAATAAGCATGTTTTCCTGCTATATAGGAAGATTGCATTATCTTAGTAACAGAATAACCGAGCATAGTATAGTATCGGCACACCACAGACAGTTAATACCAGAAAAAATCAAAGGCTTTCAGTAAAATTGTAACATACTTCTTTACTTATACTATTAATTATATCAAGAATGAAACTCCATGTTAATTTGCATTAGTACTGTTAGGAGTAAAGGAAATAGAGAAAGGTGAGATTTTTTTTTTTAATAACAGGTACACAAATTTGTTGTATGAAAACAGATGTATTTTATAAAATGTTTGTGGAGTTAAATAGAAGTTCTACAAGGACCATATTCACCAATAAGGCCCATTAAACACTGCAGAGAAGCTTTGAAAGTTTTAGCTTATTTCTACATTTTACACAGGTATTCACACATGCCCTTCTCAGATGCATTTAATTTTTAACATAACAACGTGTGATAGATAAGTTAATATAGGGTCTGAGATGTAAATTATAGGTGACAAATACTGCACGTGAAAACCATGGTCAATGTATAGTATACTGTTTTTACCGGAGTGTCTTCCATTATTAGTACTTCTTTAGACTTCACTGCTTTCTGTGAAGATTTTTAAAAAATGTAGTACTATGTTATTTTTTTAATGACAATATACTATTTAGAAAATGTTAGGAGCTTAAAAGAGACTCCAGAGACCATGACTCCAAGAGCAATTGTGTTCTAATCTCTTGAAGCAGACCTTCAAGAGATTAGAATACATGTAAGGTGTCACAGAGAAATGTCACAAGGAAGTGTTCAAGTGGGAACTTAAGTTACAGTGGGAGGCTGAAAATCATACATTATTTAAAATAAACCCCGGGATTTAATTTTTATGGTCCTTTCACTGTCCACCTCCTTCAGTTCACTTTACATCAAATGTCTCATTCGTGTATTATTCTAGGACTTCCTTTTAGTACAAAATATTGATGTTCGTTACCACAATTGTTAATTCCTAAATTTAATATATTTACAGTTTGTAAAAACGTCATTACCATAACAAAAATTGTATGTAATTTTTAGTTATATCCTGTAATATTTATTTACTGGTTTTGAAGTTCAACAATATAGGCAATCTATTTCTGAGAAAATTTCAATATAATATTTGTTTTTAAAAATCTATATTAAAGTGTTGGCTTTAATCTCAAATGATAAACCTAGAGTGGAGAGATCAATGCCCGCCTGGGCAATAGGAGTTTATTTAGTGACGGGCTCATTAAATAAAATCCTTACTCTCACCCTGCCTAGAAAAGGGTGGTAACCTGTAGATCACCCCTCTCAGTAACTATTTAATAGTTCCTGGTCTATCTGTTATAATTATACTTATATTGTACCCATTACCATTTGTTTTAAGTATTATTATTTTGGTTTCATTTTTCTTTTTCTTTGGGTCAGCTCAAGAGGACTGCCAAGCGGATTCTAGTTTAGATCCCTAAAATATATGTACAGTTTTTAGCAGATTTCTCTTAAGAGAAATCAGCTATTGAGGTTGTATTCATGACCTGATTTTCGAAAACTTTTCTCAAATCCAACCTACCCAGGAGATGACAAAAATGAGTTCCATTCAAAGCACACACACACACACACACACACACACACACACACACAAATATATATATATATATATATGTCTGTTAGCACTATGGGTCGCAATTTCTGTTTAATCGTTACCAAACTCGATATTTAAACTTTTTATGTAAAAATAAATGTCTAGTTCGTTAAAAAATGAAAATATCTCGGTTAATATTCAACATAGTAAAAAAACATACATGGCAACATTTATAGAACATTTCATTTGCAATAAGATTTGTAATATTCAATATTTCGATCTGACTGAGGATATTAAGATTTTTTGACATTCCCTTCCTCTGGATCCCTCCCCCTCCCACGGGTCGGATTTCAGGAGTTTACGAACTTGATCTTTAGTTTTACATACAATGATTAAATCGCGAGTTTGGTAACAAAAAAAAAAAATTGCGACCACTAGAGCGTTTATTAACGCTATATATATAAATACAGTTTTAAACGGACCTCGTCATCACCTGGGTTGGATCGATGGATATTTGAGGAAATTTTTCACTAATCGCGTCATGTGTACTACCTCAATTGCTGATTTCTCTTCAAGGAAATCTGTTAAAAGTAGCGTCTCGGAGTCCTGCGATTTCCACGCTGACGACATCTACCCACATTCTATTTTCTATTTTTCGGTAATAAGGTGTAAACAGGGCTTGAAATTTAAATTATGCGTTTTTTAATTATTCAGTTGCTGTATGTGAAAATCAAATGAGTTGAAGTGAGAGTTATCTCAAATCCGACAGCTGAAGGATAATAATATTGTCTTTAATATTCGATTTAGAAAAAAAAGTGTAAACGCCAATAATTGTAGAATATCACATTTCCAAAACATTAATTATATAACTTTCTCGATCAGAGACATTACGGAGATATTTCAAATTACATATTTCACTCTCATTCTAAGCCTCCGCTCCTTCTTTCAGATGACAAAAATACGTATTTAACCTTGAAATATGATGATTCGTGATATATTGCTAATATGGGATCAGTAAGATTGGAGGTTTATTGGAGACTGGGGGAAAAAAAATACAAACATTCCGCTTAGAGCTACATTTGAAGAAAATAAAATATTCAACAGAGCTGGTTAAATCGAATTTTACGATCCGACTCAATATAACATAGATATCTGGAAATTATGATTTACCCTTTTCTCTATACCCTCCCCCCCACCCTCCTTGTCCGCTGACAAATACACGTGGTATTTAATCGTGATATCTTACGTTACTTTTCGTTTTACTTACAAGTTTAAGAACAAAAATTACGACAAATCACTATTCATTAAGGCCCTCATTTTCGTCATCTCCTAAGTAGGATCGACATTTTTTGAAAATCATATCATGAGTAAAACATGAAAAGCACATTTACCACAATGAAAGTCACCTAAAAGGGGCTTAGTTTCAGTTTTCTTCAATATTAAACATAACCCTAAGGGAAATATGCAATATTTTCCCCTATAGGAATTTAGTTATTGAGGTTGAGAAATTCTTGACGCGATTTTCGAAAATTTTCTTCAAATGTCCATTGATCCTACCTAGTAGATGATGAAAATGAGGTCCTTTCAAAACTATATATAGTGTTACGAAAACTACCTACATGAAAGATTGAACAGAGATAGTCACGCTTGTAAGAATGTAAGAATTACGAAGTGGATCAAAGGTGCCGGCATATGGTCTCGCCCGTCCTCGGCAATACCAGTTCAGTTCTAGAAGAGCCCAGACAATTCCGCTTTGATGTTTCCGACAAGCTATAAAAGGCCCCTGCCCGACCCGAGTTTAGTTTATCCACCGGTACCGCCCGTTTCCGGGTAATCCTTCACAATCGCTCTATTTCACCTTAGTCCCTTATAATAGAGCGATCCGTTCAGAAAAAGGGAAACTATCATCACTCCCATAGGACTGACAGGCCTACGAAACTGACCATTGTAAAAGTAACACTATGGCTTTAGATAATAATAATAATAAAAAAAAAAAAATTTAGTTTAGTTTTTCAGCTCTATTCAAGTGATCAACAGTGCGTTCAGTGCAGCTTTAGTGAACAGTGCGACTTAGTTGTCGTGCGGTAAACTGTTTTATGTGAAGAACATTGTTATGCCGTGACTCTGTAAAGAACAGTATAGTGCCTTGTTTAAGACAGTAAAGTGCCGTTAACTTTGCGAAGATCAGTGCAGTGCCGTGTTTTTGTGAACTTCAGTGATCGTGAGTGAGTCATTGGACTATGTAATAAGAAGAACAGTGAAGCTGTCAGTGCATGCTGTGAGTAAGAGTAATAATTAACCAAGTGTGTAGCGATAAATAAATTGCTCAGTGATGAAAACTCTGAAGCTTGTGTGTGTTTAATTTAGCAATCCAAAAGTACAATCAACAACGTTTATTACTGTTTTTTATTTAATAAACGTAACAATATATTGTTGGAATATCTGTCGGTGAAGACCGTCATCACTGGCTGATGGTCGAGTACAGTTGGCAAGCGCTTTCGATACGAAGGCACCATCTTCAAGCCGTCTAGAGTCGTTGTACTGTACAACTCTAGGCGGCTTGAAGATGTTACCTTCGCATCGAAAGCTCTAGAGAACTGTACTCGACCAACAGCCAGGGACGACGGTCTTCACTTAATATCCTTAGGCGATTATAATTGTAATTAGCTAATTCTCCCTGCTTCCATGATAAAATAAGTGTTATTCTATTTAAAATATTTATATATTCTTCAAATTTTATGGCAAGGGTCTTCAATAAAAAACATATTTTTCCGGTGCAAACTTTTTATTGAACTGTCCTACATGTTTCGTGGCTTATTAGCCACCTTTTCAGGGGATATCCCTTTTAAATGAAATCTATATAAAAAATTATTAATAACATTAATTTAACACATATTAATAATATTGGGTCCAGAATAAGAATTTAAAATATAATGTATTCTACAACTAATTATCTTACACTCCATTCACAGAAAATGAGTTCAAAGACTTGAAATTAAATTCATTTACAATTAAAAATGCACCACTAATAGTCAAATTGAAATTTTTAAATGCAACAAGGATTTCTTCGTCAATGGAAATTGGAAAAATTGAACTATTTCTTCAGATAATACTCTCCATGTCAGACCAGTTTTAGTGATTGGTTTAATGTTACAAATACTAAAGTTTTTGACAGTCTTTACAAATAATAGTCTTTGAACTCCTTGACTTCCTTCTTATAAACATTTCATCTACATTTTTATCCGAAGTTCCTCAAAAAATAGTTGTGCAAAAATGACTAAAAAAATATCTTCTATTTGTTTTCAGTCCAACAGATATACACGCCAAATGAAAAATCCAGTCTCAGCAAGGTAAAGGGCCTGCGTAAACTAAGCAGTTTTCATACGTGCTGATATCAAGCATTATCGATAACAAGAAAGTACGAGTTAGAAAACGTCTATTGAGTTATATTTGAGTTAGAAAACATGTATTGAGTATCAATGGTTTAACGAGATTGGATCATTAGAGCTGAATTAAAATGGACTCATTTTCGTTACCTCCAAGTAGTAGGGTTGATGGACTTTTGAGGAATGTTTTTCGAAAATCGCAACATCAATAGCTGATTTCCCTTAAGTGTAATCTGCTAAAACAGAAGTGCCTCCTTGGACTGGAAGAGGGTCCTGAGATATTTGCAGCTGTGAGAGCTGCTCAGATGGAGATCAGGAGCAGCACCCAAAACCTCTATACTTCTACAGGGCGAGCCTGGTTTAATCTATATCATTAAGAATTATAAACTTATCTGGTTAATCTACGTCTAATGAATTGAAACACACTCATTTTCCTCATTCAGTCCATGTTATTTATTTTCAGCTCTTACTCAGCATGTTTCGAGCAGTAGCTCTCTATCAAGAGGCTCCTTTTCTTTTAATATAATCAGAATACTACTAATTGAGCCGGTTTATCAACAGGTTACTACACATTTCTAACCAGGGCGGGAATAAGTATTTTATTTGATGTGTTCGCCACTAAAGAAAAGCCTATTGTCCCCAAGACTCAAGATTATTTAGTGAATTCTAATACTAACTTGATTGGTAGTCGAATATTTTGGAATTTAGGTAATTTATATCTGTGACATTCGCAGAAGCAGTTGTAATCAAGGCCTTACAAATTTTAGTCATCCATAGAAAAAATAAGAAAACGCATAAATCCTGTTTGAAGGGGATCATAAATTGGGAGTTCAAATGCAGTGGCATCTCAAGGTCTTAATGGCCTGCAAACTTTATTTAGAGCCTGTATTTTAAAGTATAAGTCTTTTTGTAGGTACAGTTTTTTTGTTGTTTTTTGTATAGTGTAGGACATTACGACATACTTTCAAGAGAAAGAAGGGCAACAACTTCATAACTGTAGTTTGAAAAGTGGGAACACTTTCTATAAGTCATATTATCCCTAGTGGTAAGAAAACTAACCTCCCAGTACTGGTTGGTGACGTCACTTCCTTGATGTGTCAAACTCAGTCTGGTTTATCGCAAATCTCATGACATGGTTGTGTGCTGGTGGCTGAGCTATGGATTGCCGTTTATGAAGTTGTGTTTTTAGTGACTCGGTCAATTAACTTCGATCACCTCCCCCCGACAATTGGAGCTGTGCCTCAGTTTTAGTTATCAATTTTATACCCTTGAAAGATTTTCCGGTCAAGGAATAATTTCCATTTAGGGAAAACGGGTAAAATCTCTTAGTACGAAAAGGATATGTCGGACCGAGAGAGCGGCGATGATCAGCCTCAGGGTCAAAGTAAGAAATGAATTTGTTGTGTTTATTGTGATCGTTGTTTCAGTGCATTGTTCTGGCTACCCTCTTGCAATGAGACAGGTTCTGATTTGGGCCTTTGAAAATCCTTCACCAGTTTCAAGATGGCGTTCTGGGTTCAATTTCGCTTAAAAGTTGTCATATTGAATCCATTTATTCACCTAAAAGGCTTAAATTGAGCCTGAAATAAATATAGTTTATGATTCATGGAAATATGAATGAAAAACATTGAACTGTGCAAGTGATAAGCTACCAAGTAAAGAGTGATACCTCCAACCTTTCATAAATTTCCTAACATTTTTCCTTTCTTACACGTTTCTTATTTTATCTGGTTTAGGTTGAAATTTTAAATATAATTGGCGTGTCTTTAGTTTAGAAAGATCTTCATTTCTTGTTTATATCTGGAACTTTCATTATATTTTATATTTCATTGCAGCATTTATGTCAAATTTTTCATATTTTTTTATTGTATTACTTCTTTCCAAGTATTAACCAAATTTATCTAGAGGTTTCAATTGGTCTTCTTTAAGTGTATTATGGTTTTATCTCTTGCCCTGCATTTGATGTCTATATAAGGTATTTGCAATTTTGAGGGAAATTTACTTTCTACTCAGAATTATATTTAATAGATTATATTCTTATAAATTCTATATTTCCTTCTATTCCTATTGCTAGTCATTACTTTTCCTAACCTTAAGAGCTTGTAAACACACCCCAATGGTTTAATACTTCATTTTTTAGTGTTTTGCTTGATATATCTTTGGACCAGATAGAACTTAACCTTTTTCTTTGAGTTCCTTTTATCTATGTTTTAATTTGGTATTGCTCACTTGTTTAGTGGTAACTGTAGGAAAGTTAGTGGTTTTATTTGAGCTACAAAGTATGCATTTATAAACATAGATATTGATGGGTGCATTGCTTTGTTTTCTATAAAGACAAGGCAATACATTACATTTCGCCTAGAACAACTGTTACATTTATACTTCAAACATTAGTTATAGTTCAATGTTTTGATTCTAGATTTCTGTAATTATGTTAGACTCTTTTATTATGTTTGTATTTTTATTCTTAAAGTAATTTAGATTTTAGTGATTACCTATGAAACTATATATGGACTAACTAACTTTTATTTACAGATAAATACCATGGCCAAAGTAGTGGGCTCGAAGGTTCCGGCAATCCAGTGTTTGATTCTGGTAAGCCTTTATCAACCTTATTTAAATGAATATTTTTTTAAAACAGAAGTAACTTATTAATAATGACAATCATTTTTTATTTATTTTAATTTTTGTATCCTCCTTTTCTTCCTATTTGTTATTTTCTTCATTTATTATGTGACACATTGATTGCAAAAAGTGTTTGCCCATGAAAGTGTTAACTTAACTTTGCTAAAAATGTGTTTAACTCTGGTTATTTTTATTCCCTTTTAAAGTACTTGTAACAGTAATTTATTTCGATATCATTTTATTTGGGGTTTCACCAGTCAAACCCTGTCAGTTCAGCATTATCTGAAAATATTGAAATTTAAAGCTCATATTTTAGAGATAGCTATGCAAGCGTGGGTCTTTCGGAGTAATAATGATCACTATTGTTTCCTTCTCCTCTCATTCTATTTAGTCTTATGTACATACCTATTATTTCCACTTTATTGATAACATTTGGATTCAAATTCAAATGATTTCTTCCACGTAATTTTCATCATTCAAACATTGGTTGGTCATTATCATGAATTATAATGATAAATGCTTTTCTTTGAGAGAGAGAGAGAAAGCATATACACTCACAAATACATATTTTTAGTTCTTTCATAGAAATAATCTTTAAAGTGTCTTTTACATATTGATAAGGTTTAAAAGATTGAAATTGCCAATTTCAAGGTCATTACTTTTCTCATGCAAATTACTTTTCAAATGCATTTAGTTTCAGTTAATGCTTTTATTGTTCATTAACCTATTAAATTTTATGTTTTGATCTGTTCTTTGAGTCCGTTTTGTGGCACTTTATAATCCATACATATATTATTCTGAAAGTGTACCTTAATACATAAAATAATACTTCTTTTCTTTTAAGTTCCTACAGTTTTTTCTGAAAAGTTCCCCCCAAAATAATGAATTATATTCCCTATAATCATAAATTATGTTCAAAGGTTATTTGTTCCGAATGGTTTTAATTAGTTGAAGGTTATATGTATGTTTTAAGGTCTTAAAATTAAACTTTGTACCTTAGGACAAATAACAATACGTCAGCCTAAAATTGATAATTTTAGGCTGTTTTATATTTCAGCAAACAATGAATCCTCTGTCAGATAATGGAGGGTGAAAACTGTGTGGAGAATGACTAATAGCCTTTTCTCCATATTTTTATTTACATCTTGAGGTAAAACACTCATAAAGCTTGTGTTGCATTGTTATTACCTTCCTGAAGGAACTGATAATCTGATGGCCTTTGTCGAAGCAACTCTCCGTAAACAGGGAACTCAGTATGACTGTATGCTACAAAAGTGTTTTACTGCTTGCTGTAAATAAATACTGTTGAGGGAAAGCTGTTAACCGTTCTTGCCTGAACTGAACTTTTTGAGTTCTTTGTAAAAGATAAATTTGTGTTTGTTGATCAATATTTTATTAATTGATTTTGAAATTTGTTATGGCAAAAAGTTAAAGAAAAACTTTTAAATTAGGATTATACATGTCCAAAATTTATAGATATTTAACAATATGCATTTTGAATGTTAACTCCACTCTATACTTTCACCAGAAATAAGAAATATTAGTGGCATATCCTTCTTGAGTTTTGTTATATTTTATTGACTTCACTTGTTTCTTTGAAATTCAAACCAAAACGCATACATCTTTTGGTAAATGACATTTATGATGTTCATATGGGGGTGAGCATTGTCCAGCAGTACCACCCTGAATTCCTGCACTTGTATTGCTAACTAGTGTGAATCTAGAGATCTAGCACTAAATTTTATTTTGTATACTTGGTTATTTCTTATAAGAGCTAAATTTTATTTTATTTTCATTATCCTGTGTGATTAATTGGTTACGATGTCAATATCCATTTCCACAGTGACCAAGCAATATTACGAGACAATGTATTTCCCCTTGAACAAGATATAGCAAACTTTTAGTCGCTAATGCATCTTAATACTGCTGGGGGTGTCATGTAGATCACCTGATTTTTACCAAAGCCATGTGATTTTATCAATAGGCTGACGAATCAGAAATTTTCATTTCATGTTTAGAATTCATGTTATATATACCTATATATTGAATCAGTCTTTATGACTTAATGGCTCTCAGGGAATGAACTTGGAACGTCTTGTAGCATAGATGCCCAGTGCTTTACCACTATCCCACCACCATCTCCCTTTGTTGTGACAGAGGTATATTTATTTGAATAATAAGTTGCCTTTATTATTCTTTATTTTTAAAAATGAGTAGGCACTCATTGGTTTTTGTTTATTTTATAAATATATACATATTTTTGTGCAGCTGCATACTGTCACTACTGAACATTCTTTACACAGCTTTCGTTTAAACACATGATGCATCTACTCATATTTATTTCTACCACTAATTTTTAATAATTAACAATTTAATTATTGACCAGATTGCAGTTCAAAAAAATATTTTGAATAATTTTTCCATCATTAAAGAAAACTCATCATAAAAATGAGCTTTGCTGAGAAATTTTCGCAAAATGGAAAACAGGCTTGAATTATCAAACTTGACTAAAATTTGAAGCATTACATTCCCGGGAGAGAAGTAAATTCCTACACACTGGTTTTAACAGATTCTGGTTCTTCTTGGTTAACTGGTGTTGTATGACAAGTTGGTCAAGCACTACATAAAAATTCTGTTTGTGAATCCTGTTTGGCCAAGAGAGAGTGAGGGTGAGGGGGGGGGTTGTTGAGAAACACACTTGTAGGAGAGGAACTAGCTTCTTGCTCTGTTTGTTATGTCATTTTTAGTTTTTCTATTATCTCTCGGTTGCTTCAGTTTGAATACAATGTAGTGACTGGGTCAAAAGGGACAGCTAGAGAATCTGAAAATCAGGGTGATATGTAATAATTCTATAACTACAGAAAAGCTTAATTTGTTACAAGATTTGTTTATTTCTATTGTACAAAGAGTTGCAAGTTCGAAAGACTTCATAAATAAATACTAAATTGTTTTTGGTGGATTTTAGTTGTACAAGACTTTTTAGTAGCCATCTTTGCAAACCTTATTTTAAAAAAGGTTAAAATTATATCTCATATTATAATGTACTTTAAATTAATAATCTTGCCAAAAAAACTGATAACTTTTTATCAGAATTACTCAAGTACCTACTTTATCAATTAGCCTTTTGTGTTTGTTGCTGGATTGGTCATTCAGATATATTTTTATTACATAATAATTCCTCTATATTTCATATATTCATAGGATGTGTGATATTTGATTGTGAGTAATATTTAATAACAAAAATTATTAGACAATTTATTCATACTTATTTGTACATTTGAAGAGATAATTATTCATCATTTGTAGGTCTTTTTATGAAATTTACCCATCCTGATATATTGACCCATCCAAAGAAGTATATTTCCTGCATACTATATGGAGGATCACTCCGCCTCATACTGGGCACAGCATTCTCCAAGATTTCTGTTTCAAAAGCCCTAATCAGTTAAAAAGTTATATAACAGTCTTATTCAGTTTATCACAAAATTATTTGGTTCTGAATCATCTATTACAAAATGTTCCTACGGTAACTTCAATTTGAGAGAAAATAGGAGATATGGTGTACACAAAAGACTTACATCCACCAAATTTAAAAGTCTCGTCTTCACTACATTGACATGAATGGTTATAGAAGTGGTTACAATGGGCGTTGACTGCCATTTGTAACAATTACTTCAAAAATATCGCCAAATTTCTCCTTCCTCTTCCAAAAGCTGGGCATTGATGTGTTGGTGGCTCTTCAAATTGATCTTGTTCCACTTTTAATAGAGAAGGATCACTTTCCTCAAAGAATGCATGTTCTTCCTCCTCTGAAGCACTATGATGTTCTGAAATCTATAAATCTATTTCATCAGGAACATAAGAAATTTTGTTGTCCATCCGAATCTCCTCAAGAGAGAGGAAAGAAAATTGTACACGTCTATTGGTTTGCTCAGAAACGTTCTGTTCAGCCCTTTTTTATCTGAATGGAGGACTATAGAATCTGTTAAAATGCTTTTATATAATAGTAACATATAATACACCCCAAAAGTGAGGAAGGGCGGTACATATCATTGACGATTCTGTAATGTTACATCTGAATATTTTCTCAATGGATATGTAACAAGAAACTAGACATTAACACCATTGGTACAATTTGTTTATATTTACCAAATTGGTTTTATGGTGGAGTGTTGTCTCTCATACAGGTAGGAAATAACATTAGTACACACAACCATCTTGAGAGGTGTGTACAATAAGGACATCTCTAAGGGAACACCAGTGTGGCGCTCGGGGTATGTTTTTGGAAATTATAAATACCTCCTAGTTGGTAGAGGGGTGTCACGACCTTAAACTCCTCACACGCCCATCTGAAACACATATGGCTGGATAGGGTTCTTGAAAGCTATACCTCCTTGAGTGACCACCTATCAAATAAACTACTCAGAGATGTTCTCACTAACAGGTTAATACCTCAGTATCAAGACAAAATTGGTTAAGGACAAAGCTTGAGAACAATTTTGAATGTTTGAAAGGTTATGAAACCTACTTAATAATTTGACAGGTTTGATAATTTAATAAAGTTATTAATATGCCCTATAGGCATCACACTTCACCTTAGTTTATTTGTAAATGAATTATGCCCCCCTACAATTGGGAATACCTTGCTTTTAGTAGACGTTCAAGATATGATAAATTTTACTATTTAACCAAAAAAAAAAGATAGTAATCCCATAACTTTTGTACTAATTTATTATCCTATGTTCCTCGTCCTCTTATTTATGTTTATGCAGGTGCTTAAGCCGTTGTTCAAAAAAATAAAAGTTTTTTTAAAGGTTTTTGTTATTATTTATATACATATACTTCTTATTAAATTTCAGGTAGTATGAATGTGAAGGTCATTCGTATTGATTCAGTTTTGTTTATTTAATAGAGATGCCTCACCCAGAGTTTGTTATGTGCATATAACCTTTTTCATAAATGAATCGACACTTGAAAATATATTTAGGCTTGTTTGTACATTTAGATGTGGCAGCTACGTTTTCAAATAACAGAACCTTTGATGTTTGATCATTGTCCATTGAAATGTCCCTGATTTGGAAGTTATAGGTTAGTTTACTTGTTTTTTCTTAATGTATTGATTCAGCTTTGTTAAACATACTCAAGGGTGACAAGTTATTATAATGCTGGTGATCTAAATCTCCATATTAATTTTTGTTTCAACATTAATAAATGCATTTTTCACATTTCCCATGTACGAGTATCAATGCATTTAAATTAAACAGTACATTGTGCTGATATTTCACAAAGGAATCTAACATGGTTGCGTCTATTAGATAGATGACAGTAAAAATCATCAGCAACACCTTTAGTCTTTAACTTTTAATATTTGTAACAGGAGAAGATAAATGAAGTGAACTTCACTGAATGTTTGTCTGAACAATACTCCTCCATCACATTAACACATATTTAACTTGCATTTTTGTTTCTATTTTGGTATATAAGATGGCTAAAATTGTTATGCCTGACACTGCTTTTGGTGGGAAGCAATTTTTTTGTTACATGATACTTTAAATGATGAGTACTATCAAAGAATATGATTTATATGGTATGATATATTGAATATTCAGAAGAGATTTATGTTAATTCTTTATGAATCTACAGTTAAATTTTGTTTATCCCCAGTACCCAGAGATATATAAAGAGGAAATGTATATCTAATTAACTGTCTGCAGTTGGACAGCTGTCACATTAATCATCAGATAAAATTAAAACTCGGTTATTATGTTCAATGAACACAACATTGTTGCTCTATAATTTTGGTTGAATTTTGACAAACAGGGGTGATCTAATTACTTTTACTCAAGAAAAGTCATAGGTTTTCAGTAATAACTTGAGAACTAACTTTATAGAACATTAAAACTTTGATGTAGCATATTCCTTAATTTCCCAAAATTAAATATCACATTAAATTTTAGGTTACATTAATATATTCCATTAGGTTATTAAGAGGACAAAAAATGTATAGGGTTCTGATCTCTTAATTGATCATTGTCAGTGAGTTTACAGCAGTGAAGGGAATTTCTCTGTCTGTAGTTCAACAGTGATATTAATCATCCAGTTGAGTTGAAATTTGTTTTGTTATTTTATTATATAATAGGTTCTTACTGTATTACTTTTGGCCCAATAATGTTCCAATAATAGGAAATAATTTAGACTACAACATTTTTCGAGGTTTTCCATAAGGTCTTGAGAACTTACAGAAGAATGTTAAAATGTTGAAATATTATGTATCTCATTATCCCAAAACTGAATTTAACAAAAATTAATTTAAAAGGCCTTCCTGTTAATTGGAGTTAGAATATGCCCTAGGGCACTGCTCTCAGCAAACCATAGAAAAATGTTTACCTTTGGCTGAACTGCTCATGAAGGACCAGGCCTGCCACACAGCTTTGGTAGGAGATTAATGGTCAGCTTGACACTTTCCGTCATATGGTGACATTACAAACCAAGCGTTACTACTTCTGTATTCAAGTAGCTAATTAATTGTCATATGAAATAAAATTTGCAATCCACTGGTTTGTTTCTAGGTCTGTGTCTATAGAGGTCTAGTGCTTTTTGTATTAGAATACCACTATCCACATAACAATTCATAAACGATATCTCATCCAGTCCTGTGATTTTTTGTGAATCCAATGTGTTGCCATTTCCAAGACTAGGTAAACAGAGGTAGTTACATGCAGAGATCAAGTGCCCTCACATTTACAAAAACAAATTTATTCAAGTATCAGGTGTCTCGACTACTATGTAAGAAAGTTAAGATTATACAGTCTGTCCGACAGGGTCCGAGTAAACTAAGCACATAACACTTAATGGACACATTGCTGATCTTACATAGTCTGCACTTTGTTTTTCTCTACATTTCTTCTCTGGTGCTGACATTGAAAGAGTTATTTGCATTTTTTTGTTTTCAGCCTTCAGTAAAACTGTACTTCTACTTCACCCAATTATCACTTAGGGCAACTGAGTCACTAAACATCTGCCCTGCTAATATCAATTATTGTTCACATCGACTATTTATTATGGGAAATAGAGAATAAATAGTGGCAAACTTTCTGTGATGTTGGTTGATTCAAGTTAAATTAGTTCACCAATTTTTTTTACTTTTAAGTGGTTAATCAACAACTTCTGATTTTTATCTTCAACTCCCTATCATAAAGGCTATTTTTTTTTTTTTTTTGCAAAATACTCTACATTATTAAGAATGCATGCATGGAAAATGTTACGAACAGTTTTAATGTAACCACTAATCACAATTGCAGACTAAAAACAAAAAAATAAACAACTAGAAAAGAACTAATGCCTTTTCCTGCTTGGGTATTGACTATATTGCCGAGTAATGTTGTCTAGAGGATTGTTCTCGCTTTCTTCCAATGATGTGGTTTGACACTAACAAGTGCTTGGAGTACCTGATTCCAAGCTCTAATATACTTCTTCGGTATTTACCACATTACTTTTATCAGAATTATTTTGAGGAAGTGTTGAAGATAAATACATACTTTCTGGAAGTAGGTAGTCAGCACCTTGCCGACAAAGGAAACTTTTACCATTAAATGGAATAAATAAAGCTCCAGGATGACCACCTCATACCTCTCTAGAGACAGTGAGTCCCGTCCCCTCTATTCAGTGAGCCCTCTTTAGTGTAACTCTGTGGAGGAACTAAGGGTACTCTCTTCTCTCCTCCCATTACAGAACTAACCATCTCCAAGTGCTAGTCCTGGAGAAATGTTGCAATCCACAAACTACTCTTCTGTGAGCCTTATTCACAATCTGGAGGATGTAGGGAAAACCTTGCATTGCTGATAAACAAAATCTCTCTAATAAGCCATTGTCCAACTTGTATAATGCCTTTGAAAATTCTAGTTTGGCTCTTTGCTATCTGGTGAGAGGTTTACGAGTAGTAGGGCTTCTGCTGACAAGATTTGATTTGCAGAGGCATCTACCAATTGTTCTGGTAGAATGAAGTTCATTTCAAGTTGAAAACTTGGCCTAGGTACATATGAAACATCATTTTTGGCTGAAATATCTCTTACACTACTTTGCTCAGGTCTCCTATGGTTGCTGGATGTCTCCCTGAATTGACAGATATCCAAATAACCGAATGTTGGCTCAGTCCCAATCATATGTTTTTATGTAAGGGTTTTCTTCATCCGGATGCTCCAGTTGTGATTTCTTCAGTCCTATTTGTAATAAAGTTTCAGAATACTCAAATTCAAAAATAAAATATCGAAAACAATTGTAAAAATAAAATAAAAAAGTTATCAATATGATCGGGACAAGCCACAGTCTGAATTGTTCCAAATAATTAGGCATTCATTTATTCTCTCTCTAGAAGAATATTGTCTCTAATCCTGGCCTGTGTTAGAGAAATTAATGTAATTCTAATGAAAAACACAAACAAATATAAAATTTAAAAGGATTCATTAATATTGTCTAGAGTTTTATTCTTAAAAACATAATCTTGCATATTTTCAATGCTCAAAATTTAAATAACATTATTTAAGAGTGTTTGATGAATTTATGGATTTTTATGCTGTTGCTGGAACTTGAAGTGCCTTAAGATTTGGAGTTAAGTATATATTTTCAGCTTTCAACGTGTAATATGTTTTTAAAATGCCCTTAACAATTAAAGTTAATGTGTAATTTCTGGACAGCCATGGTCTGCTGTTTTCTGTGATTGTGATTTCCACTCCATTTGTAGGTTGTCAACATTAAGAGGATAGCCACAGAAAATATTCCCCATAACCCTCATACTGCAATAATTATTTGGAACTTAAGTTCGGTTCTTTTCTCCATCCCTGTGATAACCACAGTGATTTAATAGCTGTTATAATATGTTATTTCTTTCCATCATAGCGTCAGTGATTTTTAATTAACTCTTTAAAATAATTGTTATATTAGTAAAATTCTTATTATAAACCTAACTACTGTTTTCTAACCAAGTTCCTGCATAAGGACCTCTTTGTAAATGACAACTCTTCATATTACATCACTACTGGCATATTCATTCCTTTCACTGAGCTTGTGTTGAATGTAAGATTCCACTTTTAGCAGATGTCCGAGGGAAATCAGCTATTGAGGTTGCATTCATGACACGATTTTTGAAAAAATTCCTCAAATGTCCATCGATTCTATGTAGTTAGTATAAGGTGAAAATGAGGTCCGTTCAAAATTATATATATACTAGCTATAGGCTTCGCTCGGGAAATCATTTGGGACCGAATGGTGATGGTATTTTTTTTTTGCAAGGCTTGTTTACAACTACACTTCCCGTCTGGGCGCATAAGAGTCAGTTAGGGGACTTATAGAATAGAAATTTTAATTTTGAAGAATGAATGAAAATAGGTCTAATCAATCCCTCTCAACTGTGTGACACACCGTAAATAATTCAAATCATAATCATAAATAGCATTTATTATAATTAAATATAATCCACAATGTACATATTTCCAGTCAAAAACCAATCTGTGCTTAGTCATATGCAAAAAATTATATACGTAATAGTAGATATGAGGAGAAAGCAAATACAACATTTCACATGGAAATGAGTTAACACAATTAACTTTGTTAGCCTGTGAACAACTTCCGCTCCCACTTGAGTGTTATTAGCTTTGCTTTACTTAAATTGTATATTCAAAACGTTTAAAAGTTTAAATTTTCTAGTAATTTATGTACCTCATGTAAATGAATAACAGTAGTACCCTAAGAATAATTCAATTTATATGTAAAAGAGAGGTGAGGGAAAGAGATTGTAGTACCCCCCCCCCCTCACCCCCCATATTTGTTATAATGGTATTACCATTTAACGTTTAATTGTTGTGATAGTACATTATTTCAATAATGTAAACATATCGAAGGAAATAAGATAATATATTACGAGTTGGTATTCTGGCAGGTGGAAGTGACTTCAAATGTAGGTAGGATGAAAAAATGTAGGCTGCACTTCCACTATAATAATTTAATAACACGGCAAAGCGCTTTCGATGCTGTGCATCATCGTCAGTGCCCTGTTGACACACACAATAATAGTTACAATTTTCTATAAAATATGTTAGGTACATATAACAAAAAACTTATTTTTCTTAGGACTAAAAACATATAAAATCTAACGTGGAACTAAATAAAATATAAAACATTTCAATCATCAACAGTTATTTTTAAATTAGGTTGGTACAAATAGACAGTTAAAGCTAACTGAAAGAAACCCTATATGAACAAAGACGTTTTACAAAACAAAGAAGAGAAAGGGAGACAAAGGGGACTTACCGAAGGTTTTCGATGTTGACCTGTCGGCTCTTGGCCGATTCATCTGTATAAAATCGTATTAAAATTCGATTTTCTTCAAGAATCCGTTATAAAAAGAAAGTATGGTATTCCATTGGAAATCCAAAGTAAAGGTAAGGTCCGGGACAAAAAGATAGCCCACCCTATATTTTTTCTCTTAATCAATAGGGGTTAAGGATTAAAGGATTAAGGATTCATTAAGAATTAAGGTTTCATTAAGGATTAAGGATCCATTAAGGATTAAGGAGGTAGGAAAAACAGCTTGTGAGAATTAATATTATTACTTGATTTGGGGTAAGACAAAAAGATAGCACACCTATTGTTTCTTTACAAAGAAAACAAAATCCTTCTGAGTAGACAAGGCTAATCCAGTTCTGTTTATTCTTTTAAGTTGTTAACATTATTTTAGTGAGATGGGACGAACAAAATCAATATCACCAGGTGAAAAAAATATCATTCAGCAAATGAAAAATCGAGGGTTTTGTATTTCCGATATTTCAAAAAATACCGGTAGGAGTAGAAAAGTGATTTTAAATTTTTTGAAGTCTCCAGAAAGCTATGGGACGAAGAAATCTCCTGGAAGGCCGCCGACTTTAACAACACGGCAAAATCGACCAATTTTAAGGGTTGCATCCAACTCATCATTAACGGCCCGTCAAATTGCGGCTAGATCTGGTGTAGTGACGAATTTGAAAAACGTCCAGAGGATCATTCGTGCAGCTCCTCACATCAAAAGAAAGAAAATGAAAGGTATGCCACCTCCAAGCATGGCGCATAAAGAAAGGCGTAAGGAGTTTGACCGTGAACATGTCCAATGGAAAGACGAGTGGAAAGAAATCTTGTTCACCGACGAAAAAAAATTCAACCTCGACGGTCCTGATGGCTGGGCTCACTATTACCATGATCTACGGAAAGAAGAAAAAATGTTTTCCAAGAGGCAAATGGGAGGAGGCAGCGTCATGATATGGGGAGGCATTGGCTATGATCACAAAACTGATATCGTGTTTATTTCTGGTAGAATGAACAGTCAGCAATATGTTAATTTGTTAGAAAACCAACTACAAAAATATTTTGAACTTGTTCCTAAAGAGAACGTAATTTTTCAACAAGATAATGCTCCAGTTCATACGGCGAAAGTTGCAAAACAATTTTTTAGAAAAGGAAGAATCAGAATTATAGATTGGCCGGCTCGTTCCCCGGACTTTAATATCATCGAAAATGTATGGGGACATCTTGCTAGAAGTGTTTACAGTGGGAGCCGACAATTTGAGTGCGTTGAAGAATTAAAAAAAAAAAAATCAGGAGGTGTGGACCAAACTACCTCAAGAGTTGATTCGTCGCCATTTTAACTCACTTTCAAATCGTATGATTGCTGCATTAGAAAAAGGTGGTGCGTATACAGGATATTGAATTTTCATTTGTATTCTTTTAATGTATTTTTAATAAAGGATTTCATTATTATTGTTCACTGTGCTATCTTTTTGTCTTACCCCAAATCAAGTATTATTTATTAATTCTTACAAATTATTTTTTTCCGACTCCTATTAGATTGATCATCGGTTCAAATTTGAGCAGAATACACTACATATTAATAAATACAAATTATATCAATAGTTAAAAATGATTAAGAGAAAACATATAGGGTGGGCTATCTTTTTGTCCCGGACCTTAAGTGGAGAAGGTTACGATTTTGAATATGGGCCGAAAAGACTCTTCAGAGGGTCACAATTATTGCACACCAAGGCTCAGCCTTTTATTTATACAATTGCAGATTTTAAGGGGGTGGTACAAGAAGTTGGGAAACCCTCCCAAGAGATATATTTGTCTGTTACCACTCTAGCAGTCATAATTTTTGTTTAATTGTTACCAAACTCGATATATACGTGTTTTATGTAACATTAAAGGTCAAGTTCGTTAACGGCTGACGAGGGCATTATCGGATCTGGAGGGGCTTTAACTCTTTAACAGCTAAGGAGGCGGGCGGAGAGTTGCAGCCAGTAGCTAAGGAGGGCCAGCCGGTTATCACCCTCCCAAGCTAAGGGGTTCAGGCCACTCTCTGCAGCTGCCTCCTTCAATACCTCATTCCCTTTTCCGACTATTTCTTAATGTTTTATTTTCTTTGTTTGATTCTGTAATACCTATATCATTATTTCAATAAATTAAAATGCTATTGTAATGAAAGATTACGTGATTTATGAAGGAAATAATGAACATGATTGTAACGCTTGTATTATCTTTTATATATATTTTTTTATTTGAAGTAATATTTTAATAATTTACCTTCTTTTTTTTTAATTTGAAGTTATATTTTAATTATTTACCAATATACAATAGCAGGTAGAAAAGGGGTGGGTTGGGTTTTCCAAGGAGGGAACAAAGATTCCACAGTTAAGGGATCAGAACAAATATTACCCTACAGAGACACCCCTGCAGCCTAGCGGCCGCTAGAAGTATTAATTAACTCTCCAAGGATCCGCTAGGATGTACCACAGTCGGGAATAGTTATATCGCCTGGAGCTGGGAGCGGTAAAACAGTGAGAAAACGGTGACGAGATATCTCGTCCTGCGCGAGGAGGTAGCGGGCAGGCTGGGACGAGTTATCTCGTCTGGAGCTAGTGGGGTTCGTCTCCCTCCGACGAGATATCTCGTCTGGAGCTGTTAAAGGGTTATAGAGGAGGAATGTTGAAAATTCGAAATATCTTTGTTATTATTCGTCGGATCGGAAAATAATTAGAACCAATCTTATTACAAATTTCATTGTATATACATATTTTCTTTATCATGAATATTAACCGGGACATTTGCATTTTTTAGTTTTCAGCCATCAGTAAACCCCCGCTCCTCTCATGCCATATTAACAATAAGCTGTTATCATGATTCACTTTCTTCCAATGTTAATACCAAATATTGAACTCATACTTTGTGAGATACATGCAAATACGTTGTGATGACGCCATCAATACGATTTTTCGTTCTTTATCCAAAAATATTTATTTGATCTATACCATACTCTATATTTAACCGTTTCAGTCAACATTAAAGATCGCATTTGTTTTTGCCTGAAATCGGGCTTGGGTTTAGAGGGAGTGGGATTCGAAAATTCAAAATATCTCCGTTATTATGAGTAGGGTCATAAAATGTTATAGAACGAATCTTGTTAAACTATTGATGTTCTACAATTGTTATTCTACGCATTTTTCGTAGCTCAAGTATTAAGCGAGTTGTGTGTACTTTCTTGTTTGCCGACTTCCGTAACTCCCCCCCCCCACTGTTTATTACTGTTGGATTAAAATAGTCATATCCTAATACTCTTCCAAGGAGTTACGATTTTATTATTCGAATAGGTGTTAAAAATTAACTAAAGAATTAAGCAACTAGTTAATGTCCTAAGAGTTTAAGGGGATTTAGGAAGGGAATGATTATTCTTAGAATAGGTAGGCGACATTGTATGGGCAATGTGACGATAAAAACCCAAGGATGGCAGGATGCAAGACTAAATATAAATGAGTATTTACAGCTGACAAAGTGCGGGCGGGATTCCCCTCCGACAAAGCTGTAGTAGGAAGGACGCAGCAACGTTTACTTGGCATGCGTGCTGTGTGTTTCAACTAATAAGAAATTTACATATCCAAAATTGTGAATTCTAAGAGCATCCCTTCTCTTTTCGGTAGTTGCAATCTTTGTAGCACCAAAAATTATCTCAATGTTTACTGGTGCAGAGTATGTGACATTGACTGTTATTTATCCCGTCTTTCCTGATTTAGTCTCTGCTGAATGAGTGACTGGCATCATTGGTGATTAGTGTTGTCTTTCCCTTCTGGGAGGATCTTAAATGAAGGTACCTGGTTTGCGGTGTACAATCAACACCTGCTCTAATATGCTACGAATGACAGCCACCATAACATTCTTTTTTTAGCAGATTTTCCTTAAAGAAAATCAGAAACGTACTCGTGACGCGATTTCCGGAATATTTCCTCAAATGTCCATCGATCCAACCAGGAGGTGACGAAAATGTGGTCCGTTGAAAACTATATATATTTGTCTCTTAACGCTCTAGCGGTCGCAATTTTTGTTTGATCGTTACCAATCTCGATATTAAACGTTTTATGCAAAGCTAAAGATCATGTTCGTTAACCTTTATTATTAACCTAGATATTTTCATTTTTTAGTTTTCGGTCTTCAGTAAACCCCCACTCCTGGTTAGTCATATTAACAATAAGTTGTTGTATTATGAAGCCCATTATTTGAAGCCTAAATACTTAATATTATTCTCATTGAACTTTTACGTTTTGAGGTAAATGCAAGTACGTGACGCACGTGGGAAATCGGCTTAGTTTACGGAGTCCTTGCGAGACGGACTTTTTATTGCATATGAAGAGCTTTTTTTTTAATGAGCTTGAGTTCACTTTTACCAATTTTTAAAGATTTATTCTTTGGCTCTACCATTTGTTGATGAATTAATATAACACTTTTCTATTGCACAGTTATTATGTTTATTACTTAATGAAAGAGACTTTATGAACTGCTATTACCCACACTCGCACAACTGTTTGTTTTGAATGAGATTTTAATAATTGAGCTTTCAATGAGAATATGGTATGCCTACCTTTTCCTTAAGAATGTAGAAAGAGAACCCAGCTTTTCTGATATATTCCAACTGTTTTTACTGGAGTTGTCGTTTCCTTGACATGAGTTTGTATGTTTTAGAAGGCTTACCCCATTTGAGGATGTAGACGGTTGTCGAACATGGCGAAGGATCTCACGAGGAATGTTGTAGCCTGGAAAATGGGTAACCTACTCGCCGAC